>OZ026518.1:105222972-105669604 GCA_964019695.1 Loripinus fragilis
TAAATAGAGGCAATATAGGAAGGGATACAATTTCATCGTTTCACATAGTTTGGTTACAAAAGAAATCATTTAAAACATTGTTTTTATCAAAATCCTCTGAATATATAGTGTCATCTTGGTCCAAGGGAGGAATATACGATTTATAACCAGTGACCTTATGATATCAATCCAAGCAGAATAGACTATTCTATAGGAATACACTAAAGTATACAACATAATATGTTGCGTATTTTGTAGCCTGCCTAACGTTTAAATTACATGCAGTATATAGAGGATATTTACTTTTTTGAGGTGAATACCAAATATATTTCATCGAGTGCGGTGAAAAATATCAGTATTTTTCACGAGTGCGTAGCACGAGTGAAAATGCTGATGTTTTCACCGCACGAGATGAAATATATTTTGTATTTGCCGTAAAAAAGTAAATTTTCTATTTATTTTATACTCAACGGAAATACAGAAATCACAACCTTACTTTTTACATGGTCGTTTCTTGTTCGATTTGACTTTTGCAGTGTGTTTATTGGATATAACATTGGGTGTTAACGTAGTTTGCACCTAGAAAATGGCTTAGAATTATATTTTAACGAACGAAACGCAAGAAATCAGCATTTAAAGAAAGTCTATTGAGTGTGCATTACGGTAGGCGTCACGTGCAAACTGGCGCTACGCCATGTCAAACCGTGACGTCATTATGTTTGATGTTGACGTCACAACATGCGTAGCGTTATTTTTGACAAATATACTTCACTTAAAACCTTAATGTTAAAAAAATCCCAGTCACAAAATTGCCAAGAAAGCCTTGTTTGCTACAGTTCTATTCTATTCTACAGTGAAAATATAAATCGTATCAGTCACTAGTGAAAAAATACGATATTTTTTCACTGTAGAAAAATACCAATTTTACTCACATTTGATGTGCATTGAATTCACTGCTTGTGATAAATAATTAAATATTCTATTAGACATAACAGGGTTAGTATCCACTGACAAAATAATATAATGCAAGCAGTATAGACTATCTTATTGAACATAATATGGTCAATATTCAGTGGCCTATTTAAATAAATGCAAGCAGAATAAAATATTCTATCAGAATTAATATGGTCAATATTCAGTGGCCTAATGATATTAATGCAAGCAGAATATATTATTCCACTGGACATAACGTGGACGAATTATGTGGTCTAATTATATCAATGCAAGCAGAATTGACTATTCTATCAGACATAATATGATCAATATTCAGTGGCATAATGCTACTACTGCAAATAGGATACTAGTCTATTCCATTGACTATATTATGGTTCGTACTGTGTGGCTTAATGCCATTAATGCACATGTTCTAAAAGGCAATGATTTAAAAGAAAAAAACTGGCTGTAGATTACAACTATTTTAGCTCGATATTTAGGACCAGTGTTATTCTTTCATTTGTATAGAAAATTGGCTAAAAGCTGAAAACTTCCATATGAGATTATGAAAAAAAAATAAGCACAGTCATGTATCTTATTATTTCATAAAAGGATAGCCCATACATGAAACAAACTGTATGCAAAGCATTGAACAGATTTTAACATGGAAAGTATTTACTAGCATATATCCTTAATGCAAACAGAATAGACTACTCTTTTAGACATATGGTCAATATTCAGTGACCAAATGCTATTAAGCCAAGCAGGATATATTTTCCTATCTAGAAATAGTATGGTCAATTTTAGTCGACTAATGATATAAATGCAATCAGAATATGTAAGACATAATATGGTCAATATTAGGTGGTTAACATGACGCAGAGATATGTCTGTCAAACTAGGTAAATGAACTAGCTAGAGACTAGATGCCCTATGAATTCAATTTGCAACGACTACGTCTCCTGTTTTCTGGTATATATTCTATTAAATATGTGCTTGCACAATATAGTGTCTGTCAGATAATAACAGTATTAACGGGCCCATGCCATGGGAAATCAAATCTTTAAGTTGTAAGCGAAAACAGAAGCATAGCTTAGCCTGCAGAGATGTGCAGTCTATCCAGAGCCAGTGTTATTCGCTGTATGTACATGTCTATACTATTGTAAGTTTTATTTGCAATACATCCAAATCTTAAAAAGGCTTCTTAATATGTATAGCTGAAAAAAAAGATTTGAGTCGTTATTGAGGAAAATTCGGAAGACAGGGCTTCTTGCGACGGCGCCCGTATTAAACTTTATTATGAGATAATGGCACTAATCTAGGTCAATCTTTGAACATTCATGTAAATGCTTACTGTCCTGCCAGCCAAGAGTGACAGTGACGTCATGTTTTGTTTACAAAGTTATTAGGGACTTAGAATTGATAGATCACTTGTGTATTAATCCTATCCACAGGATAGGATTAATACACAAGTGATCTATTGATTCACATTAGCTCAAGTGGAGTGTAGAAGTAAATGTTTTACTTAACAATTGTAAACAAAACACGACGTCACTGTAATTCTTGGCTGGCAGGACAGTAGTTATCCAGCTTGGGCTACATACGCTCGTATATACCAGCACATGAGATTTTAGTACGTATCGCATACGAGATCATATGAGCAAAAACCTCCAATGAATACCTATGTTGACGTATCCAGTTGGGTTAGGGGCGGACAATGTGTCGACCTTTGTCTGAGTATTCGAGTCTGCGCATTTGCACAGACAATTCTAGCAACTTTGAAGAAATTATTGCTGCAGCTGATGGTAGACTAGGTATTACTTGACTTTTCGCTTACTGCAAAGGCGGCACCTCATGAATACGTTTTTAGGACTAGTCAACCTTAGGCATAGGTAAAAGCTGAAAAGGAGGCGTGGTTTTATTAAAAAGTAACTGCATCATCTTGTGCCACCACCTCAGTCATTATTTAGTCCTGCAAAATAACTGCATCTGAAATAAGCAGGGATGCAAACATTGTGGACCCAGACCAGACTGCTCTGAGCAGTCTGATCTGGGTTCACACTGTTTATCTATGAGGCTTCAAATAGTTTAGTGGACGACAAAAAACATACATTTTATGATTATGCGTTTTAAGGGTCACCTGCTGGGAAAGGGCTGACCTCTTGGCTCTCGTTTGTGGTGTCTACTGTGAGTTGGTCACTTTCCCATTGGTATCCTGGGTCAGGTGTGGTACTTGATTGTATCGATTCCTGATCTTTGCACCCTTACTTACTTTAATAATGTGAGTTCAGTGAGTATACGGTTAGGATTTTCATGAAATGCACGCACGTTTGCGCGGCTCAAAAAGCTTATTAACTCTTTACCAAATCATAAATAAAACCTGATTTCCCTTCCTTAGCAGACAAAATAGCCGAACCACAGATATGAATATTAAAGTTGCCACCTTTACAGTAAGCGAAAAGTCAAGTAGTATTCACTTTGAACATTGAACTATGCTTAAAACCAAAAGTAACTTTACACTTTTCACTACCAAATATATTCTATACTCATTTTGATTCTAGCCAAATAAAATATTGCAATGAGTAGAGCTCCTGGCACTTGCCCTAAAATAATTCACGAAAAACGACTTCGGCAAATTAATCTTCTTATGAGTTACCTTTGCTTTCATTAAACCGCAAAATCAGCATTTTCTCCAAAAATCGTAGGTAAACCTAGGCTTTGAACACGCTGTTTTAAGGGTGATCGTTTCCCCATAAAAATACTGTCAGACGTATGGTTAGTTTTTGGCGGTATGTTAAAGTAGGTTCGCATTGAAGTTATCTCCATTTGAATAGAAACAATAGTAAACGTTAGTCTTTTCTTAAAACTTTATCTCTGACGGCATAAGTGATTATTTTGGACCACTGTCGAGTGTATGTGACAAGATCCTCTGATAAAAATTCACTTCGGTTTTTTGATAGCATGTCTTTCAAACTGGGTCTTTAATTTTTAAAATTGTCTAAAGCTCAAAGTTACAGTAACACATCAAAAGTGATGCGGTTTGTAAAAGTTTATTTTGTTCCCTTGCATGTTTCATTAGGACCTTGTGGTTGCATTTATGACAGCAAAAACATAAAATTCAACTGTTTTATGAATAAATGATCGAACTTTGATATGAATCAAACACATTTAATATATCACTCACTTACCAATACTGGGAAAAAGTATATATATTAATAATGTAAATTTACTTTTGGTTTTAAGTATACATAATATTATCTAAATTTACATGGACTTCAGCAAGTTCTTTGAATTATCCGTATTTGAGTTAATATGGGCCTGTGTTCAATTCTAACACTAATAGTTTAACCCTTAAAGCGCCACCTTTAATTTGCAGCAGACGACAATTGCAAATTTTGCCGCTTTTTCAAAAATAACAAATAAGGCATGATATTTCATGAGAATTGTCTGCTGGCAGACGATTCTCATGTTATATCATACCTTATTTTGTCGAAAATTGGAAAGAAAGATGGCACAAAATTTGCCGTCTGCTGCAGTTGTGATTGGCGCCTTAAGGGTTAAAGTATTTGCCACACGTAGCGTAACGTTATAACAAGACCCCACAGTACTTCTTTTCTGGGTAAATTTACACGTTTTTGTCGTTTGAGGATATTTGTTTAATAAAAACAAGGTTTTCAAAAAAAAAAAAAAAAATCATCGAATAGATAAATAAATGGGCCTGATCTTGGTCTAAACTGTTTGCAAACGTTACCAACAGTTTTCTTAATTCACACAAGCGGGAAATGAGCATACTGTCTGAAGCAGGCAATCTAAAGATGCGTTCCGCAAAAGAAATAAAGGCTGAGCCCCCTGATGGAGATACATGCCCCAAATATGTCGTCTGCTGCAGCCAAAATGAATCACTGGCACCAAGATAGGCACCCACTGCTGTATTTTGACGATAATATCTCATTCCAGTAGAGTTTTCTATCAATCATTTTCGATAAGAAAATTGAATTAGCCCACACTTGGCCTGATATTGTCTTTTCTCAATATGATTTTATTGTTAATCCAACTATATGCCATACAAAAAGTGCCTTCATATGGAAGGTTTATATTAGCTGTATGAATGTTGAGTAATTTTACATGCTTTTATTGTTGTCCGAGGATTTTTGTTAAATTAACTTTTCAAAAAGATCTTTCAGGAATACTCTGAAAGAGGTTTTCTGTTTTGGGTCCAGGTCAGGTTTTTACATATTCGCACTGCTGTCGACTGTCAGGGACAGGTTAAGAGAATGCAAGCCTCTAGATAAGTGTGTGTTTCAAAATTGTTTTCATTATTTCACAATTAATCTAAACATATATGTTGTGAATACTAAAAACCGTCTTAATTAGCTATTTCATTTGAGCACCCCAAACACATTTTCAACTAAAAAATATACCCCCACCACCAAAAAAAAAAAAAAAAAAAAAAAACCAAAAAAAGAAAAAGAAAAAAAGAAAAAAAAGAAAGAGACCCCCTAAAACGTGACATAACTAGATCTATGCATTTCTTTCAAATGTTTCTGATACTAAAAAAGCATTGTTTCATTTAGTTTGTGGGTAAAATGTGAGAAAAACTGTACGGGTATGTTACGAAAAACATGTCTTCAGAGTTTCATTTTGATTTTTCCGTCAACATGAGCCTGGCATAGAACAAAATAAAGCCAAAGTTTGTGAGTAAAATTGTGATTATTTTCATAGATTTGTTTAAGGTATTCATCGAGAATGTTTTTTGGCTACATACAACATATGCTTATGTTGAGAAATCAGAAAACGATTTTTAATGACACACTCGCCTGTCCGAGCTTTTTACACATAGGCTTCATCAGAAATACATACTGACGGACTTTAATGACGCAACACTAACTTCCCTTTATATATTCCAAAAGACAGTTAAATTTCAGCTTCCTTTGCTTCGAATATGTCATCATAAGTTTGTTTCATTAGCAAACACTTTAGGTTTAATTGTACTACCAAATCTGATGACGTTACTGCTTCGTATAAATTTAGGTCAGTGAAATACTTCATAAGTAGAGGAGATTTTAAGCCATCAAATCAAAGGGTACACACAGATAAACGTCAAATAAGCAAATGGGCTGTATTTCAGTACTGCCAAACAATATGAGAGTGATTTCTCGATGACTAACGATGTCCATGACACAAATTTGATACTTCTCGTGTTTCATAATTTAAAGAAGGAGTGAATCTTTCACCGATAATATTTTGTCATATGAATCAATTGACCCCTATCTAAAAAGTTTACAATTTCAATGCGTTAAAATCATTCTAATTGGACACATTTTTTATATCTTACTTACAAATGAACACTCTTTAACGTACAACCGAAATGATCTATTGCCCTCTTTTTGTGACATATATAAAAGCTGCTATCAAAGTGTTGCGTTATTAAAGTCCGTCAGTTTATATTAACCAGATCTGACCTGTCTACATTTCTTTTACCAGGCGACATAAACAGCTAAAACAAAAGTTTTATCTGAAACATGCCCCTTTTTGAGCATTTAAAAAAGCTGTAAATGCTTCATTTTGATACAATTATAAAATGTGCGTTTGACTGGCAAAATCTAATTCTCGAAAAATTAAATACTTAAAGATACTCTATCCTATTCCAAGATCAAACGGGGGACACTCAGATTACCCAACAACCAACCCCATTCGTCATTGGAAATCCATACTCATAAAGCTCTGTAAAGTTAGAATTACTTGAGGGGCTGCACTGTCTGCTAAGCCATATGCAGTTTCAAGTAACATTTAAAGGTTATCATTCATAAGTAACAACCTATGACCCATTAATATATTTTGGCCAATTCAAACCGTATCTTATCAAACATGATGGAAGGATACATTAGTCTAGTTAGGGTCTAGAAGAAGACATTTGAGACGTGACATGAGATTACCAACAATGTGGTATATGCCACTAGCAAAGCCTCAGATCAGCCTGCACATACGCGCAGTCTGATCGGAGCCTTTGTCAGTCGCTGGAATATTCTATGATTGTTAAGCTACTGACCGAACATCATTTGGAGTTTCTGAGCTTAAAAGGAGGCTGCACAGGCTCGTCTGAGTCTACTCTTGTCAAAATGCCACATTGTTGGAAATCACGTGTCACGGCTCATTTGCCGTTGCAGGAATGAAGGGAGAGATTCTATTAACTTGAGCTTTAAAGCTTACCCTGCTTATATGCCACGTCTACTTTTATTTTATCCAACCAGCTCAGTTGCATGACCCCCCCCCCCCCCCCCCCATTTTACAACGGTTTCATAAACAGCGTATAAAACAGTGCACATCCTGATCAGCTTGCTGCTAAGGGAACCATATCTGATCAGGATGTACACTGTTTTCTGAGGAGGAAGGATATTATCCATGTTCAGTAGGACAATGGCTTATAAGACTGCAGTAAAAGGAGAAGGAATTGTATTAACTTGATGTGATAATTCCTTCATACAAGTGCAGAGAATTTACAGGACACTTGTTCTTTGCGTATTGAAAAAACTTTTGTGGATTCACTTAAGCTGCAAAAAAATGCTCACTCATTGGCACGAAAATTGACACTCCTGCGTGAAATATTTCGCAAATTGCAAAACATATTACAACCTGTCTTAAGTGGCCACTCTCAATAAGACCGAAAACTGTTTTTCAAGACCAATTGTCGCTTAATGCAGGTCAACCATATTGCAGAATGCTCCAATGAGAGCATTCTGCAATACTTTTGACCTTCGTAAAGAAACCATTTGTCATTACGATCTTTGCGTTATCTATTTTGAGTGGCCGTTTTACACAGGTTTTACTTTATTTCAGTATAATTTTAATTGTTCCGTTTAGACCATAAATGGGTCTGGCAAACAATTTCTACATCTAAGATTTTCTTCTAGTAGTGTTTTGGTCAAGTTCTGATGGTCTAATTTCGAGAATATCGTAATAGATGTCTTAACTTGACGTTAAAACGCATTGGATCTTTTTTATAAACGTAAAAAACCCCGAAAATGTTACTCAGGTTAAAAAACAAGACTCAAAGGCAGGGCAACTTGTACATTAAGATCAATTCTCTGAGAGCACCAAACAAATTTCTCCACGCACCGAGAAGAAATTTCTTTAAACCATATTCAAATGAAAGTCTATGTCCAATAACCCAAAAGATATACTTTGTTTCATAATTGAATCTTTCGTTGCCATGGAAACCCTGTATGAATTATGTAAAACTGATGTTAGGTCAAGATTTTCAGTGGCCCAAAATATTGTCTTTTCTAGCAAACAATAGCTGTATTAAATGCATTGATTCTGCAATGTTTGTTGTTAGTAAATACCAAATAAATAAATAAAAATAAAAAAAATGAGATATTTGAAGCCTATTTTTGTTACAGTGGCTTTTAACTGAGAAATTTGCAATTATTTTGTCATAAAACAGTCATACATTTTAAGTAAATATTTTGCATAATGCACCGGGATACAGACATGGCCCCATATCAAAACATAATCTGAATAGTCTGAAATACAATATTCACAAGAAACATGAGTGGGTTATTGTAATCTCACCAAGATTTTACAGGGTGAAAGAGTCTTAATTTTGAAGTTTTTATTCTGTTCTATTCTATCAAAAAGTCTGGACCGGTATGAGTAGGATTTGGCATTGTCATATTGTCTTGCAAACGTGTCTCTGGACCTAGTGCGTTTTTAACCTGTTGTACATGTATAGGTTGTGCTATTATATAAATTGAATAAACTTATATATCTCCAATCAAAGGAAGACCATTTTATATTTTTGTCAGTTTTCCAAAATGGATTGTATATAGTTGTATTGCAGACATGCAAAATAGCACAGACATTCAATAAGCATACTGATTTTGCAGTTGCGTTTAACACTTGGTATTCTGAACGTTTTTGTTATTTATGTTTCGACTCTGTCATGCTGACTTGTCTGTTCATTGCAGCCTTGTGGTCACCTGCTGGGAAAGGCTAATCACTTGGCTCTCTTGTGTGTGATTTTTTCTTGCGTTTTTCTCACTTCCCATGTGATATCCTGGGTCAGGTGTTGTACTTGATTGATTCGGTTCCTGATATTTGCCTTCTTCCTTACGTTTCCCACACATATTGATACAAGAAGTATGGGAACAAATTGATACAATAAGTATTGGACTTCCCAGTGTGTTCTTTAAGGAGTCAAATGTAGAATTTTCGGCATTATGATGTATTTCTGTCCCTTACCATGCCAAAAGCTACAGATGTGGTCGCTTTGAGCGCCTCTGCAAATACGCAAAAGCGAGGACATACAACACATAATAACACGGGTATGCAAAATTTTAGTTTTATCTATAAATAGAGAATACTAGGTGAGTGTCTTTTAATTAGTAACACCTGTATATCAAGTTACCAGGCAATGCTTTGAGAACGCTTGTTGACATCGCGAGGCTTGCTGAGCGATTCAACATGCATTCTCAAAGCCGAGCCTGGTAAACTTGATATCAAAATACGCGAACCTGGTATTCTATTTATCAGTTTACCCATTGTTGAACACTCTTCAAACTAGCGATTATGACGTATTTTTTTTATTTTTGTGTTGATTCAGCGTCATTAGCGACGTCATTCAAAAAGTGCAACGTCATCATAACCTGATAAAGGTAACATGCCGTGAGATAGGAAACGTTTATTAGGTTATGTTGAAACAATTCAGTTAATATTAGGGGTGACTGATAATATGTTTTACCTGACTGAAAAACATCAAGTGGACGCTTTTCCAAATGCTGCTTCCCGGGTATCGTCTCAGAATAGGTACCAGCCATCTAAACACGCCTTGTTCCAAGAATAGAACTCCCACCCCAGCTATTATTCCCACACAGAGCATGGTGAAGGACCCCGCGTGATGTTGCACCTCTAATCGGGAATCCTCTTCTGTTATCCTTTGTTTGTAGCAGTTCGAGTCAGCAAAATGGACGTCAATGAGATCTTCTATGTAGCCGCTCTCATGGTAGTCCTGGATTCTCTTGGATACTGGCAGCTGGGGGGAAGATAACGCTTGTTAATTCTTAAAGCGCCACCTATAATTTGCAGCAGACGACAAGTTAAAATTTTGCAGCTTTTTCATTAATAACAAATAAGGCATGATAGTTCATGAGAATCGTCTGCTGGCAGACGATTCTCATGAAATATCATGCCTTATTTGTAATTTTTGAAAAAGAGGCAAAATTTGAAATTGTCGTCTGCTGCGCTTTATGGGTGAACCATTCATGCTGATTTCTTATGGTTTATTTTTTTGTAATGATCTATTATTCATTTAACAGGGAAGCAGATAGATTTTTAAAAAGTATTTTGAATTCTGTATATGGGTTCTATAATAGCAAACGGTGCAGACCCTGATGAGATGCCGCTTGTCAGAGAGCATCTCACCTGGGTCTACTCTGCTTGGAAGCGTTCTATTTATGGGATGTTAGAAATAAAAGGATTAAGTTTAACCGCATATAATGTCAAATGCGACTTCAAATACCCAATATCCTTTGAGGAAAGTATGAAAAACATCAACACTATATCATTGTATGCGGAGAAGTTCTAACAACTCCACACCGGCGACCTCTAAATAATATGTAAAACCTTCAGAAATAAAGAGAACCTACGAACATTATTTAAAAAATGAGCCGACCTGCTTGCTGGATCAATGCAAAAAGATCATCAAATGTTATAAAAGTATACGGTATACTGAATACATACTGGTTGTTAAACGACAGTCTTCATGCAGCCTGGTCTACGCATTCGCTCCTCGCATGTGAAATAGAGAACCAAAAGCTATAGGGCTGGTCCGATCTCTTAAATAGCACCAGTATATTTTTTTCTTTCTTTTTCCTTAAAATATATATCAAGCAAACTAGTTACCTTCAGAGGGGATCCTTTAGGTAACCCGATACCATATCCATCTTCTCCAAACGTTGTCGTTAGAAGCCTGAGGTCACATTCAGGGTCAAGTTTGGCACGTGCGTAGTCTAATATGGGATAGTCTCCGAGGTAGGCATCAAGGTTTCCGTCTCTGCAATTAACGAGAAGGAAAAACAACTAAAGAAAAAAAATACTTGAGTGTGTCCAAGTTTCTTGTCCCAATTGCCTAAAGTCATATTTAAACGTTTATGTTTGCGCAGTTTTCGCCATTTTTTTCCCAAACCGAGACGGTTCTGACAAGACGGCATAGATGCGCGATTCGCTGGTAACCTATGCGATCAATACACTCGGCCTTATTTTGTTTACGTATAAGAGACATCTTTGTATACTGGAAACCCCTTAACGTGTACTTTGGCAAACAGTGAAGATCCAGTTGAAATGCCGCCATTTCATCAGGGTCTACACTGTTTGTGTAGGTAACAACAATCCCCAGGGACAGAAATACATCATAATTCGGAAATACCGACCTGTGACCCCTTAAGATATGCAAATTTTAAAATAGACAATTCCATAATTATTGTATCAATATGTATGGGGGAAACGACCAGAATACAAAGGGGGTCAAAGGGTTAAAAGGGGTATTTGTGAAAAACGAAAGAGCCTCCTAAGCGTAGAGACAGCCGGATCAGTTGATTTCAGCCTATTAAATTAGAGAAAGGTAGCCGAAACATTCAATGACATACGCAACACTGGATTGGATTCCTAGATGTACGAAATAAGATGTAATAAGGTATCATATCTCAATATTTCTTTGGACACAAAAGGTTAAAGCGTTCTATAGAATACCCTTCTGCAGACTCGCAGGCTCGTGCGTGCTAATTGGTCGCATGAGAAATGACCACCACCATCACCATCACCACCACAACCGACAACAACAACAACAATAACAACAGTAACAACAACAATCAGACGGAGTTTTCAGAAGAAAAGATATGTCTTCCCACAACCTCATAGAGTTTTATGAATCTTGTGACCGTCAAAGTTAGATCAAGGCTACAAAAAAATAATCATTCTAATGATGTATCTACCAGTATGGTCAAAATCTGGCCATTGGTTCAGAAGATATAGAGCAGACAAGGTTTTTCATAGAGTTATATGAACCTGGTATCTTTAAAATAAGGTAAAGGTCACCAAATTCTAATCATGTGTCAGTGTTTTCCCAATGATGTATCTGTGCCAGTTTGGTCTAAACTTGAAAATTAGGTCAAAGTCATGAAAATTCAATCTTTCCAAGCTCGTGAGGTAGGGATGTTTATCACAAAACATAAATCCTATTTCTCCAAAATCCAAGTCCATCTTATGTTCTTAGGTATCACTCCAATCAAAACTAAATCCTGCTAATTATGTAATACAGCCAATGTTTAAGTGTCAACATAATAAGTTCAATCAAATAGCAAATTATATGAAAAAATCAATGTCTGACCCCTTTTTTACCCAACCCAAGGGAACAGGGTGTGCATAAGGTCAAACATTTTGCTTGCACAGTGTTTTGTACTTATTTCCTTTTAATTTGATATGCAACATGACCAATTTGACCCCAGCTCAAGGGTCAAGAGTGTGTAAAGGGGCAGAATATTAGCTTGCATGGTATCCTTTGCTTCATGGAACATGACTACTTTCAGAAAAGGAAGAAATATGACATTTTGGGTTCGAAGGTGTGTGTATGGGGAAGTATTGCTAGGATGTTATTCTATGCTTTTTTGGTTTAATTTGATATGCAACATGACCATATTCTGAAAAAGGTAAGGATCATTGACGGTTTGGGCCTTATACGCCTATTTTTCTGATTCCCAGAACGCAAACGAATCACGATAATTGATGAAATTGTTTTAAAAACAAAAGATGTTTTGTAATAAAATGATTTTGGGGAGATAATTTAGAAGTTACCTGTACATTTTTTTACTACATGTACCGTAAATAATACAAAACTGAAAACTCAACAAAAGAAATAAATATTTTTGAAGGAATGAAAGTGTCCCATTTAGCATTGGAAAGTAAAACTGATTCAAACTAGATTTTTTTAATATTACTTTTGCTTTGTTTAAAGGGCATAGCACGTTGAATGTATTTAAAGTGTCCGAATATTTATGGTATACATGTGCATGTATATCCCTATACGAGGCAATAAATTTTACACTAAAATATTTATCTGTTATAGCTCTTTGCATGCCAGTGGATAATTTGTCGTCTGCCAATAGCCTTTTGCAAACAGTTTGAACCCAGATAAAGGCCAACATAATGACGGTCTTGATCTGGATCCATACTGTTTGACACTCTGATGGTGGTCCTGGGTGTTTTACTTTTAAAAACTTAATTTTGAAGAAAGTCAGCAGACGAAAATAAAAACATGAACAATTCCCTAGGAAGCAAATAGATAAGTACAGGACGTTTGCAAAGTAATGTGTCATTTAATTACAGTGAGATGTTTTCTTGTGAAAAAATGCATAAAACCTTGCTGATTCTACTTTTAATCTTTAGATACTTTATATTAAACTAGCACAGAATACAAAGCAATTTAGGAGGTTGGTTCTAGAGACCTTCATTACTGTCATTAGTTTCTTATTTGGCAGAAAGGTTATTTTATGGGCTTAGGCCCTGGGTTTTTGGGCTGCTGAACATCTTCCCCCCCCCCTTGTGCCAGCAAGCCACTTCCATACAATGTGTAAAATATGGTAACACATATACATTCAAAAGCTTTTGCTGGCACACGGGGGGAAATGATATTTTAAAAAATGTTTTAGGATTTCTATATATCTTAATGTCAAACTGATTGTTCTACCCAAAATTTTACATCTTTGGAGCATTTAATATCGAAAACGGATTCCACAGCCATAAAGTACTCAGGTCAGAGTAGCTTCAAGGTGAAGAAAGGGACGATTGACAATTTTTTATTTTTACTGAAAACCATAGGCATTTACCCATAGCAAGTGTAAATGATCCTTTTTGGCATCAGCCCAATACCTTTAGATATTTAACTTTTGACCCGTGAAACCGGTTTAAGCCCTCCAGTAAAAAAAATTCTGAACGTTCCAAGGCGGTACTTCTTTTGTGGATCATTTGTGTTATTGATGTCTTGTGTTGTCATGCTTTCGCGTCGGTTCATTGCTGCCTTGTGGTCACCTGCTGGGAAAGAGCTGACCTCTTGGCTCCCGTTGGTGATGTTTTATTGTGATTTTTGTCACTTTCCCATGTGTGGTATCCTGGGTCAGGTGTGGTACTTGATTGTATTGATTCCTGAACCTTGCCGTCTTTCTTATTTTTACCCTGCCTAAGGGATTGGGTGTATATTTTTTACACGGTTGTGCTTATCTACAGGCACAGTGCAATCATGGTTCATGGTGAGAAGATGTTAGGGAAATGTGAAGTTCCTTACACAAAAAGACAATATAGCTTTTGCACTATGATTATTCTTAATAAAACAGGAGAGTCCTGGGCTGGGCCATTTGTAGCCCAAGGACCATAGTTTGAACAAACTTGGTACAAGTCTACTAGATGATGCTAAATACCAAATGTCAAGGCTCTTGGCCTGTGAGATTATTTAAGGTGTTCTTCTTATTGGCTTTATATCCATTTTTAGCCCCAGGGCCATAGTTTGAATAATCTCTGTAGAGGTCCACAAGGAGATATCAAGGCTTTAGGCTATAGGTCATGTGGTTTCAGACAATTTTAATACTATCCCTATATAAGCCGTTGCAAAACATGTGACCCCTTGGGTGTGGGACCATATTTGGCTCTAGGAGCATAGTTCAACGATCACAATAGCTCACATTGAGCCTATGGCTTGGTGGAGCTAAAACAAGACCATGTTGATTATAAAGGTCATCAAATGATGAATAGTTACGAGTAAAAATACCAACACACAAAATGTTTAATAGAATTATGATAGCGTCATGGATAAATCCCGACTCTATCACACAAGTATTTCTCATTTGCTGTGTCAGAATTTAATCCTGGGTGCATCTTTGAGACAGTTTTAACCGTGTTGCAATGACGTTAAAGATGAATTGATTGACAAATTAGCAAATATTGGAGAGTCAAGTAGTCCGAATGATCAAATATTGACTCGTAATATGAACCAGGAAAAAACGCTAATATAAACCGCGACATGTGAATACCAACAATGTGACATTTTGATAAGTGTTGACTGAGACGAGCCTGTGCAGCCTCCTTTTAAGCTTAGAAATTCCAAATTATGTTTGGTCAATAGCTTACCAGTCAAAGAATATTTAAGCGACTATCAAAGGCTCTGGCCTGTCTGCGTGTATGCGCAGGCTGGTCTGAGCCTTTGCTGGCCGCACATACCTCATTGTTGGAAATCTCATGTCACGGCTCAATTATGGCCTGTGATTTCTGCAGATAATATGATCAGTCTGCGCACTCCTGTAGACTTATAAGAGTTTTTACGACCCTCTAGATAGATGGCGTGAACAATATTGTTAGAAGATTAAAATACCATACAAGTGGTCGAGCAGGCTAATTTGTGTCTACAAAGATAGTTAGAACATTATCTATTTCTGTAATTCAGGAATTCATAGCATTAAGTTCCTATTGCTTTCAAAGTAAAATCTATGGGAAGTAAACAGGCATGCCTAGCCTTAAAAAGATGAATATGACATTAGCAAACATAATAGACACGGTTTTGATGACGTATAGCTTTTTAGTCATATTAACAACCTTTAGCAGAGAAGATACAAATTGTGTTTGTTAAAGACTGTTCCATCCTTTAGAGTGGCGTGCTTTACTTTAAACAAGGCCACGACTCCGGAAATAGTCTTTGGGATTCAAGTTTCAGTTAACCCTTTAAACCGTAGGCTATTTTTAGATCATGACATCATTTTCTATTTATTAGGCACCATTAAAAAATCAAGAAAAAATTAAGTAAAGTTAGAATATTTTGAAAATATTATGGAAAATGGAGCATGCTCTATTTTCCATAATATTTTCAAATACATGATATTATAAAGGCGTCAAAAGATGCTATTATGGAGTAAAGGTCTTAACATGAACCATGACTCCGGAAGTTTTCTTTGAAATTCAATTAAACGTTAATCAGGTAATCCACTTATCATTCCCTCATAGTACTATCAATGTGTCTTTACTACCTTTGTTATGTATATCTTTGAGTGGCAGTTTTAGACAGGTTTTACTGTATGAATTATCTTGCTGAAAAGCTAGGTGTGACGGACGAACAGTCCGAAGGCAATTTGCCCTATCAACTAAAAGACGTTGGAGCATACAACCACGCAACTAGCAGGTTTGCAAAGAGGTAGTTCATGAACTCGTATTTGAAGATATAGCAGCCATACAAATATAAACAATTTGCAGTAGAGTGACAGGAATTTTAATACTGATTGGCAGTTTGCGATGTATAAAAAAGGTAAAGACAATGGACATGATACTTGGAAAATGTAAATTTCCAAATAGTTTCTACCTTATTTTTAGAAACATATGTTGTAGGTACTCATTGGAATTGCCTCATGTGTACCTACAACATATGATTTTTCAATTAATGAGTTTTTTCACCATAAGCTTTTCTAAAACAAATTCTCAACCACTTTCATTTATTCAAAGAAATGAGCATGTAGAAATGAACAACTTTTCATGTAGTTTGTCATGCACCTGGGTGACTATAATAGACTGTCTATTTGATGCTTCTGGCAACTTATCTTGAGATGTTTCATGGGAGTATATTGCTAAATTGCTAGTTGCGTGGTTGTTATATGAAATGAATGACTTGTAGTTAATTATAACATGACATAACTGTATTTATCCAAAGGCTCAGACGAGCTTTCGTATCCGCACTGCAGTCTCGTCTGAAACTTCACATCACGGAAAGTACATAACGGTTCAGGACAAGTATTCAATACTACTAGATACTGAGCATGCATGTTCGAGTAACGTTATAGACTTAACACATACACAATTAGAACCATTTTCTCGTGGGCCTGCACAATTCTATAATTAACACACAATGCTACTAATAAAACTTATTTTACAGTAAAGTACTTCAAGTAGAAAGGAACTAGAAATATCGATCTATTAAGCTTAATCAAATTATATGTTTTAAGATTAATTTGTTTTCGACAGACCCAGAAAGCGTCGGTACGAAAATCAATTGAGAGAAATAGATAGATTGTAAATTGATATTTTAGTGGCAGATAACCATCAGGAAGAGCTCTAAGAAGCGTCAAGTTGCACAGGTTCTCAATCTTGTTCTTACAGCTTCTTCTCTCTACCATTTCCCAGAATATCCCAGAGGTGTACTCAACATTTCCGGAAGCTATATCAGATATTAGATGTTTAAAGATAGCAAAGAGAGGGAGAGAGTGTCATTTAAGTTTGATACCCGGTAGAACTGGAAGCTATCTGCCCAGCCAGAGTCTTCAAAACTTGGGCGTATCAATTCCACATACATGTATTATCATATCATATTAGTGAGAATCTTTGATGCCGGAGAGTTAAGTGTAGTTTAAACGTATTTAATTTCCAATAAAGAACAAGCAATACAGTACCTTGTATACCATTCAAAGGAAATTAGTTTGCAAGTAAGCGCAGACTGATCTGCACATACTAAACGCAACGCTTTATTGTTTGTTTGTATGATTTGATTCTTTACAACCCATCAACAATCTTTCAGTTAAACAGGGACGGGTCTTCCTGGGTTGAACCAGTGCTAAGCTAGGATAAATGTGTCTTGCTCAATGACCACAACGCAGTGGCGCCGGTGAGGCTCAAACCCGCGGCCCCTCGGTCTCGAGTCAGCAATGCTTTATCATTGTGATATTTCATATAGTCATATATATAGTTGTATGTTGCATCAAATCAGTAAATCAGAACTTAACACCCCAAGTACAATGGAAGCAACAAAGACCTAACAATAAAAGAACCACCACCAGCCACAGCCACATGGGGCTTGAAACAATTTTATTTTGTCAAATCTTCATCCTAGATGCTGCTGATGTTAAAACACATAAATTATTTAGCTTACTTAGGTGATTCGTAGCGTACTTATTGCATCAGCACAGACAAATCAATTGTAATTATCTTGTTATTATGACCGAATTGACATCAGCAGTAAGTTTTATAGTGTCATCTGATTGTTTCAATACGAATGAGATTAGATCATTTATTTCACATACAGCAGCTGCCTCATACAAATATTTAGCTTGAATTTTGTTTATTATTGATGCTCTTTGTACACACTTATTTCGTAGGAGCCGTCGTAATTAGTGGCTAAACCACTCGCCTTCTCCCCAGGAGTCCGGAGTGTAATCCTGAGCTTCTCAGTCTGCAAGCCGTGGCCCCCTCCCCATAATACTTTAGCTGTTGGTGGGACGTTAAATCAAAAACTCACCCATCCACCAACACACTTATTTGTGCAAGTGTGGTGCATGTATATACGAATAACAGGTTCTGTTTTAGCCCTGACAGCCATGACCTTTTAGAACTTGAAATTTTAGAAGGAAATAGGCTTCAAGCTCATTTAGCTGCAACGACAGAAAAACAGATGATCTGTCAGAAGTTCTCTGGAAATTATTCCACTAATCATTTATACAATGACACTTTGTCAAGAGGGTGTTAACAGGTTTGGCACTGTTTTGACTTGAAGTATTAGCAAAACAAAAAAAAACTAGCATTTTTAACAACTGTATATTATTCATAAGATGTACTTCTTGAAAAGTACTCAAGAATAGAGGGCTTTCTTGGAAACTAAAATCTGTCTTGAAAAGTGCCTGAGAATGACAATTTGAATGTCTTGATCTTTTTATTCATCCTAGTTAATGCAGAGCTTTGCATTATTGATGGAAAAAAGTTCAGTACATGTGTATAAATTGTTTGTCTTTATGTTGTTCAAGAGCTACACTAAATAGAATATAGTGGAAACAATTTTATACAATGTTATATTATTATCTATTACATTTGAAAAGTTAAATAATAAATCATTGCTTAAAACCGTTATAAAGTCACTTAGTATTTTTTAAAGTCCATAAAACCTAGTGAGAATACCAAGTAAAAGCAAAGTCATAGACCACACACCAACCCATATCACGACATGGAAGAGATACAGAAATAGGGACAACCAGACGCCAGAATAGACACAATTAAAGTAAATTAACCAGCTCTCTTCTTATTAGTATGAAATTTGCAAAACTAAAAAAGACACTAAATGGGCCTCGTCGTGAGAAAACCTGTCTTAGGGGTTTCCGACAAAGCGAGTTTCAAATCAGTCTCCTCAGCTACAGAGACTAGCTAGAAAATTGAAATTATGCTTGTAGCAAGCTTAGATATTGTTCTTTACAAAACGCGAATAACAAAGGTGCTGATCAGACTGCGCAGATGCGCAGGCTGGTCTGCGCCTGTGTTGTTTGCAAACCCCCGAAGACAGGTTTTCTCGCGTCGAGGCCCAAATATTACATTATGAGACAAGGACCCAACACCCCTCTCCTCCCAAACAGGGGAGGCAATAGCAACAACAGAATCGACATCAGTGACCATCGGTGGGTTTCAATTTAGTCTACCAGTCGAATCGTTGCCTTTGGTTCTGCTATTGTTAAAAAGGTGGGCCCAGCCAAAGCATCAGGTACCAGGCCATGGATGAAAGTTTTGGGCCAGACTCGTCATTCAGTCTGCAACCTGTCCCACTGTCTGGCAATTTAAGAGGAAAACATAAATGGTTTTACAACCAAGCATACAGACTGTCGCAGAGTGTCCACGTTATACCCCATTCCTTTTAACGTCTGATTGCATTTTTGAATATTGGTCAAGAAAAGAGGATTTCCAAAAATTCTTTTGAAAAATAGACGTCATCTTTAAAAGAAAAAGAAAAACATATGTCCTGTCTAAATGTTATATAAAATTGCATTAGTTGCCATAAAATCGTCAGCGTTTTCTACTATTGTACCAAATTCACCCAGCTAGCATAATAGCTCATTATGACCACTTTGATATAATATGCTCTGAATTCTCTTTATGCTTGGTTGTTTTGCTTAAAATATAAGTTTTTGTCGTATGTTTTGTTGTCAGTTTTATTCAAAATTAACGTTTCCCAAAGTATCTTACAGTGTCAAAAGATTTTGTTCCGGGTCAGTCTGACGTTTAGAAACATTAATCAGTTAAAAGAATGCAAAATAAAATTACAATCATATATTCTAAAAGGAAAAAATGGCCTTTTGTATATTATATCATTTCCTACTACTAATACTGGTTATTATTTATTCATAACCCATCGATCTTTCTCCTTCTTTCACAGCTTGATGCTTATGTTGTTTTTGATCACCATATACATAACTCAGAATCTACCATGATGAGATGTAGACTAATAGTTTATACATAATAGCAATGAGGTTGGGTCACAAGTTCCCATAGCATAAGTTATGACCCTTCCCATACATATGCAATTTAAATTATCTAGCCATTCAAACCTGGCTATAAAACATATTCAACAATAAATAAATATATATTATTAATACATTTTGAGTGCAAATTAGCATGGTTTGGCCTTCAAATATATTAGAGGCAAACAACCTGAATCTGACCTTCTGGACTGGTTATACTGTTTGTCTTTAATTATCTGGTACGAAATCTGTTCAGGCATGGATTCGTCATAACAGTTATTTAAAGCTAATATACTTATTTAGCATGTTTCGTAAATCATATCATTAAATATTAAGATTAGTTACAGCATCTATTTCTATTTGGCTAAAAGACTGCCATAAACTCTGAGAATATATATTAAAAGTTCACTAAAATTTCTTATATGATTGAATACTCTATTTGCAAGTTCTGTCAGTGAAAGGTTCAGGCTACCGATGGAACAGCTGTGTAAAGAAGGGATTATGCCATGTATTGTCGAAACGTGTACAGTAACATATCTATTTAAATAGCCATATACTGTTTTAAAATGCTATATTAAGCGTGTTAGTCAATGCTTTATTTTAATATAATAACAAGTTCATGTTGAGCTATTGAAAGGCTCAGGCTATAAAAAAACAGACGATGCTCGTGTCTGCTTTTGTTGCAGTAATGTAAAGTATTCTCAACAAAAAGTTAAGGAAATCTCAGAAACCAATTCAATATATGTACAACAAAGCAAACAATTATTCAATTTCATTCATTTGTTTAGATACATGTCATTGGTTGAAAAAATGTTTACTTTAGTTTGCTAGCACCAATACCTTTGTTGTGGCAAAGTATCAAGTAACCCAGGGGTCAGTCATTTTTCGCAAAAATGTCTACAGAGTATTCCCTCGTAAACACATGAATAACATGTAAGTTTTCAAAACTTGAAATGCGATTCCTTTGAATGTCACATGAAATTTACTTGATAGTCTTAAACATCACATTTCAAAGATGAGAATGCCTTCAGTTACGAGCATGTCCCCAGTCAGGGGCAAATAAGGACTAGCATCGGTTTCCCATACTCTGAATAATTCTTGGGACCTGGCGAACGTTAGTGCATGTAAACCTATGTGGAGTGAAGACTAGTCAACTTTAGCATTGCTTTACTAAGCTGCCATGTGCGCTAAAGACCCAGATAAAGCGTCACTATGAAAATAATGGTCACATTATACTATTGTGGAATTCAAAAGACTTTAAATGTTTTAGATCTTTTGTCATAGCCCCCTCAAACACAATTTCCTTAACTTTTTGTTGAGTATATCATCTATTTCATTGCACTAGCTACAAATCATCATGAAGATGATTGCGTTATTTAGATTGCTACAATTATTTTTAAAAATCATCCAATACTGATAAACATCTCTTTTCCCAAATGCAAAGTAGCTGAATACTTATATTGTTTGGAAAGTAGTAGTTTGTAGTTTATGCTTGAAATGCGATACAGTTGGCTGATTTTAAGACATACATCAAGAGTGTTTCACGCTCTAATGGCTGATGGTACATATCATGCATTTGAAGAAATATATGTTCGAGTGAATGAGGTAGAAAAATTGTTGATATTTCAAAGGGGATACCCAGAAATTTCACTAACTAACGGAGGAAATAAATCAACAATAGATGATGAAACCACCCGTTAATTGATGGTATGTTGTAACTGATAGATTACTCCATCAACATTCGATAGACTAAGAACCGACTGTTTGACCGTGTTGAGGTTCAGCCATGATTTCTTGTGCTTGATTTGTCTCGACGGGCGTATGTTAGCACTGAAGTCTCACAGGATGCTGGATACACAGGCTATTAGTTTTCTGAGTCTCCTCCTTACGGTGTTGTGGGTTTGTCTGCACTGTTAGATTTCTGTATTTCCTGAACATACTCACTTACATTTTGATTTAGTATTCACTGTTAATACATTTCATTAGGCACCTTTTTCAGATTTAACAGTTCAATGTCTCCTGCCTTTTTAAGGGATCCTTTCGACTGCGGTAGCGTATTGATGCGTATTTGACGAAAAATACTTTATGAACGACCCTCACTCCGACCAGAGAGCAGACATGTCTTATGTTTTGGTTGGTACTATAAAATAAGTACACATGCTGACTATACCTGCTGGAAATATGAAGTAGCCAGCATTAAGTATCTGAGGCTAGTTAGAAACGTGCAAAGTTGGAGAAAAAGTACAAAAAACTTCTTTAAAAAGCCATTTTCTACCCCTATCTATAAAGTGTTGTCAAATAATACTATTTAAGCCTGTCATAAAAGATGCGTGGTAAAAAGAGATAAAAGGAAACAGGAAAAGAAGAGAAGGAAAAGGGGAGGGAAATGGGGATCTAAAGTAAGTAAGGGTGCAAAGATCAGGAATCAAACAATCAAGTACCATACCTGACCCAGGATACCAATGGGAAAGTGACAAAATCACAGTTAGACACCACAAACGAGAGCCAAGAGGTCAGCCCTTTCCCAGCTGGTGACCACAAGGCACATATAATTAGACGCGCACAAAGACATAGCAAGCACAAGACAGAACGAAAACATAAAAGATCCACAAAAGAAGTACCACCTTGGAACGGTCAGTAAAATATTTTACTGGAGGGCTTAAACCGGTTTAACGGCGCCAACCTCACCCTTAATTCAGATGTGGATCAAGACACATAGATATTTGGTTTGCATGAAAGACCCCTAACTTATCAATGCATCATCTCCTTAAACATATAAATCAAGATATAACAAGGAGATAAAGCAAGGATAAGGACTCAACAGTAAATTAAACTGAATACCGGAGCAAAAGAAATCCAACAGGTAAAACCCGGTGGGCCCGACAAACAGCCAAAGCCTGATGCCTTTTTTATTAGTCCACGCGCATACAGATTCTTCTGTTTTATCCTTGTGCGCCTTAGTGTGTGCGTGCAGCGCACCATCATTCTTGTCAGTATAAAAATAAAGCTACCCAGCCAGGTTACATTCTAGGGCCACCATCGACTCGCCAGGGAAACGCCATACAACTTTCGCTGACGGGTTAAAAGTGTCTCGCTTTTATAAGCTTACTAGGATATATCAGCGTATATAGGATGATGAGTGGATGACGTGGCTAACTTGTGACTGGGATTCAGAATACATGTATATGTCCTCCTTAACGTCCTTGTTGGCAGGCATATGTTAAGGTGTACAGCGTTTTACAGTCACAGTCTTGAGTTATTTTGTTTTTCGTAGCTGATGTTATATGGCGGTTTAAGCGCTTAAACTTGTAAATAATGTATTTTTTTACATCTGTATTTGTGCATGTCGAAGAATTTGAAGTGACTTTTTACTCGATTAAAATAGCTCTGTTACTTGTTAAAAGTTCAACTTCCTCCTGAAGGACAACACATGGCGGTAAAACACCACTAAAACACAAGGTCGTACTATTATGGAAATTTGTTTTGGCAAACTGTTTTCCAACTTGCGAATGTCAAACTTTAATCTAGAAACACATGAGCATAAGCGTTTTCTTTTCTAGAAAAAGAGAGGGGCTAAGTGTTTAGGTTTAAGGGTGCACTTTAAAAGGTTCTCAAGCCTCACAAAATGAAAAAAAAAATCAACATTGTTATTTCGTTATGGCATAAAATAATCATATAAATGACCAGGAAATACCACAATCTGAAAGACCAACGAAAGGCACCACGAGGAAGAGCCTAAGACCACAAACTACCACTAGACAGCATGGACACAATAACAGTAAAGCAACCAGCTCTCCAGGCGCGGATCCGGAGGGGGGGGGACGGGGGGATCCAAACATTTATATTATTCTTTTACTTTAGTCATCATATTTTAAAGAGAGGAGATTCTAAGCGGGCTATCATCGGCCCGCCAACGAAACGCCATTGGAATGGCGTTTCGTCGGCGGGCCGATGATGGCGTGATTTTCCAGGGGGGGGGGGGCGGACCCCCTGACCCCCCTTGATCCGCGCATGCTCTCTCTTCCTCAGCGAGATGATTACCAAATAGAAAGGGCACTAAGAATGACACTACAAAACAAGGGCCAAATGCAATCGACCTGTATATCTATGATTTCCTCTTTAATTGCAAGAAGCTGTGCCGTTTTAGTCTGAATGACGACCCTAGATTTAAAAAATCAGCGGTGGGTAGGCTCAACAAACTCTGCATGTATGAGGGAATAAACTGATTGGACCCACAATTTTTTTTTTAAATATATTTTTCTGCCAGTTCAGCAATTTCGTTTTACATGTATCAAAACCAGCTAGTTAACAAAAATGCATTAGCTTCGTGATATTTAGCTAGTCTCTATAAATGAGCAATAATGTTCTAGAGCGTGCATTTCGAAAGCCCTGAATACAGTGTTTCTTGCAATGAGGCTCGACATGAACTGACCAACTTCTCTTGAAATAACGATGGCGTGTTATCTTGAAGACAAACAATGATCCCAGTTTCATATCAAAGTCTAACGAATGGAATTTTAGTTTTAGACGAGTTAATTAACTGAAACAGCAGTTCGCCTTCCCGTCGCGCTGACACGACATGCAAGTTTTATTGGTATTGTGTATGGGAATTATATATCTAATATGATTTATCTGTGAATGAAAGTCTAGCAATGACTTTCCGGACGGTCGAGATAATAGGAGCCGCGATATGAACTTTCCAACATTGAGGTATGTGCGACCAGCAAATGCTCAGACCAGCCTGCGCATGCGCAAAGTCTGATCGGAGCCTTTGCTGGTTGCTTGAATATTCTGACCGAACATCATTTGGAGTTTCTAAACTTAACAGGAGGCTGCGCAGGCTTGTCTGAGTCTACACATGTCAAAACGCCACATTGTTGGAAATTACATGTCGCGGCTCAATTATCTAGAAATAGCACAGATAAAATGGGCTTTGTCGCGAGAAAACCTGTCTTCGGTGTTTATGACAATGTTATGTTAAATCCAACCTGTCTAGCTACAAGGGCTACCTACAATACTTAAAGGTTGCCTGTGCCAGGTTTGGTTACTATAATTATTTTCTAGATAGTACACATCGAAGGCGCTGATCAGACTGCGCGGACGCGCAGAGTTTTGTGTGTCATTTGCAACAAAATCAGATTTATTCGAGATGATACTCATATAATCAATGTATAACATATTTGTTTTTAAAAATATAATTTGAAATATTAAAATAATATATGAGTAAAACGAGAGTATGGCCAAGAAAGTACAATCCTAGGTCAGATAGATGCAACGTACATACTTTGCATCGTAGCTATGCTTGTGTTAAGCATCAAGAGCAATGGACACAATCACACAGTTAAATATAAACAAAAACAAGGTCAGATCGGGCCCTGGACTACCTGGATCTTGGCTCATGAGACGATTATGTTTGAAAACAAATCTAGTTTTAGCTCTGGCAGCAAAATTTTGCATCGAAAATGTTTGTGTCATTTTGGTAGAGGGCATTAAGAAAATTATTTAGAGTTTGGGCTAGTTGTTCAGTTGGAGGTGTCGTTTTAAGTTGTTCAGCAGAGCGAAATCGTTTGTATAATTTTGGAAGCGGATATACAGTGAGCCACTTTAGTTACGCACCACTTATAAAATGTAAAATTACTCGGAAAAGAAATTTGATATTTTTATTCTGAGACTACCAACGTAAAGCGCATCTATATTTGCATTAGCTATTGAAATTTTATTGTGATCAGATAAGAAACGAATAAGAAAATGGATCTGGAAGGGCACTACCCTCAAAACACCATTTCACATTGCATTATCTCGAATGAAACTCAGATCACATAGCACTTTTTAGGGTCGAATTTCTGCTTTGCCAGAGATAAGAGCCAATTTATTCTTGGCAATATCTAAGACTGGAATGTGTTTGTTAACTTTGAACATCATTTTTTAATGTTTTAATGTTTTGGTTCCCAGCTGGTCAAGGTTTGAAAAAAGTTGATTGTAGTACTTTTTTAAAGTTAGTTAAAATTTCGTATGATTCTGAGTAAACTAGTTATCAAAACACTTCTTTTATAATTTCATTTTAAACAACCATGTATCCACCTTTTATTTTCGTAAAAAAAATAATGGATTTATTTGCGTCATGGTGTTGACGTTAGTGATGGCGTCACTACTACCAAGGCTATAAGATGTGGCAATGATAAGATGGTTTAGTGTTTTGATACTTCTATGTCAACAAGTGACTCATAACAAAACAATTTGCGAAGAAAACACTGTTTTATTATTGTAACTGACGCTAATATGACGTCGAAACGAGCATTTCTTCAAAAAGTAACGGTGTTACTAAATTCAACGACCAAAAAAGGGGGTTTTACTTGAATAGAATAATTGTTTGTGGTGTTTTTCTGTCACAACGATCACCATGGATAATGACTAGCGCATAACAAAAATAGAAAATATGGACGTTCAGCTTGCACTTGCATTTTTGCATTTTTGTCAAAATTGCCTTTGACGTAGCAGAATGATTCGCATGAGTGATTCCAATATTTTTTTTCGATGTTATCAAACAGATAAAATGTCAATAAATAAATTATCATAAAGAATGTTCGATTCCAGCATTTTTGTCAAAATATGTGGGCCCTGAAAAAATGGTGCGTAACTAAAGTGGCTCACTGTAATGGGGAGCGTTTTTGAGAAATTATCTTTAATTTGGGCAAGAGGTTCTGTAGGAGATCTCGGATAAAGGTATTTCTAGTTTTAGCTCTGGTGGCCATATTCTTATGCGGAGTAAAGCGGTTTGTGAAAGTATGGTAGAGCATTATGAGGAACATTTCTGTGACATTATTTTCAATTAAGGCCTGTGGTTATGGAGAATATGTCGTTTAAAGATATTTTTATTTTAAAACCTGGTGGCAATTTTGTTAATTGGAACAGAACCGTTTGTGCAATCATGCTAAAGAGCAATACGATGAAATATTTCTGTGAAATTATATTAAATTTTGACCATAGATTCAGGAGAAGACGTCATTTAAAGATATTTATATTTTTAGCGCAGACGGCTATTTTGATCAGCCTGGTGAAACTTTTATTTTTAATTTTGGTAGAGGGAATTATGTGGGTATTTCTGTTGAATTATTTAAATTTGGATAAGTGATAAAGGAGGAAATGTAATGAAAAGATATTTAAATTTTCTATTTCTAGTTCTGTTAGTCTTTTTGTACAGCGGAGCAAAACCATTTATGCTATTTTGGTAAAGGGCATTTTTGGGAATATCTATGTTAAGCTATTTTAAATGTGGATCAGTGGTCGTTTCAAGATTGCTCTTTGTTTAGCCCTGGCGACCATTTGTTCTGTGCAGAAAACTGTTTGTGCATTTTTAAAGAGGACGTTATGGGAAACATTCATGTGGAATTATTTTAGATTTGGACCAGTGGCTCAGGAGATTTCATTTAAAGAAAAAGATACGGACGACGAACAACTCACAACGTACTCCACAAATGACTCCACGCCAGAAACTATTACAATTCTCAGCAACGAACCTAACCTGCAGAAGATGATTAAGAGCGTCACAAACGTTCAGACTCGAATAGCAAGTCATGATATGTTCTTTGTAATTTAAAACAACAACAATAACACAAAACAAACGCGTCGCTCTTTAAACAAACAACATGCCCAGCAATTCAATTTATAAAGAACAGATATAATTTATAATTGCTTGTTTGAGTATCAAATCCCATCATGTTTGTGTGGCGAGACTGTAGAGATGTGCAGAATTGACTTATCCTTCGCTGGTCGCCAGTATCACATTTGGCGACAAGCCATGTCCACATCAGAAATAAGGATGAGGTTGATATCGGCAAACATGTTTAAGCCCTCCAGTATTTCTCTTACTGACCGTTCCAAGGCGATGCTTCTTTTGTGGACCCTTTTTGTTGTTTGTGTTTCGTGTCATATTGTCTTGTCTGTTCATTGCAGCTTTGTGGTCATCTGCTGGGAAAGGGCTGACCTCCTGGCTCACTCGTGTGTGATGTTTTCTTGTACTTTTGTCACTTTCCCAAATGGTTTCCTGAATCGGGTGTGTTTTTTGATTGTATGGATTCCTGATATCTGCCTTCTTACTTACTTTTTTTCAACCGCTCACCAAGCAAATAATGTTTTGTAAATGAAATTGATGACTCCTTGCTTATTGTGACTCGGTAGCATGGCAGCCCCAATCAATAGAGGCGGTAATAATTCACGTTTGATTAAGTTGTTAACATTCGAATAGTTAATTTTCCTGTATTTCTAACTTTCAAGTAATTCAAGAAAAACAGTAAAATTAATAAAACAATGGAGAAGTTGTGTCTCTGGGATATTGATCAGGTACTGGAGCAACTCAGAAACTGTCAAAAGCAAATTAATCTTTGCCGATCTATCCCTGTTAAAATGACGTAACCAATATCCTTGCCGCTTTGTATCAACATACGTTCTCTTATTCCAATTCCCATGACACGCTAAAGAAACCATGTTGAATAGTATTGAATGATTTAAAAATGTTTTCAAGACTGACATTGCCTTTAAGAGCCACTGTGAAATCAGATCTCCTGCTTCTAAGTCAAGAAATTATAACCTCTGTTAATGAACGTTTTTTTTATTATTATTTCCTTATGGAAGTAAATCTAAATTCTGATAAAGCGTAAAACCTAGAATTTTGTTTTATTATCTCTAAAACCAATAACTGTTATCCTTTTTATTTTGAGATTTCTTCTTTATTACTGCTTTATATTTTTCTGTGTGGTGCTGGTGAAAAACGGTGACCGTTAAAGCGGCTAGGTCTGTAACTATGACCATTTTTCTTTTTAAATCATTTGTAAAAATAGAATTAAGTTATGTTTTCACAATAAATATGTTCAGTACAGCTGAAAACTGCATGGAAAAGTGAATAATCTTATTAAATCAGGTGTTGTTCTCTTTATAGTAATTATTCACGTCCCTCCAATAATTCTAGACAGTAGATTTTTTTAATATAAATGCTGTTGTTTTGCTAGTGATAATTTGTTAAGATTTATGAAAATGGTAAAATGTTTACCTGAAATTGAGTATTTTTAATGTATTCTTGAAAAATAGAAACTTAATTTATAAAATTGGAAGATCAAAAGTTACAGACTATGCAGCTTTAAAATAAACCAAACATTTGCAGGTTTAGATGGATGACAGTAAGTAAAGGTGGCAAAGATCAGGAATCGATACAATCAAGTACCACACCTGACCCAGGATACCACATGGAAAAGTGACAAAACACAATTAAACATCAGTATATGCACTGCTTATACTACTTGACAGAACACCAGGTGCTAGTGTTAACTCCTGTACAATAATCATGTACTTTATAGAGGCACAGGTACAGTAATATTTTTCACAAGTACTAGAGTAATCAATCCAATACAGTATGGGGTAAAACGACCGTTGCTCAAGTCCATGGCTAGAATGTTGAAATTCTTGATTTTCTAGAAAAATGTCATTTTTTAAAGTCTGCAGAAATTTAGGAATTTGTTATTAACGTAACCATTTCATTCCTTTAACATAAAATGGCAATAAAGTTAACAAAACAAACATATTTGAAAATTGTCCTCTTAAAATTTGGTTTAAGCCCTCCAGTTAAATATTTTTACTGACCGTTCCAAAGCGGTGCTTCTTTTGTGGATCATTTATGTCGTTTATGTGTTGTTTTTGTTATGCTTTCGTGGGCGTTTGTTTATTGATGCCTTGTGGTCACCTGCTGGGAAAGGGCTGACCTCATGGCTCTCGTTTGTGATGCCTAATTGTGGTGTTGTCACTTTCTCATTGGTATCCTGGGTCTGGTGTGGTGCTTGATTGTATCGATTCCTGATCTTTGCCCTCTTTCTTACTTTGAAAAAAGGTTATTTTGGGCAAAATGTCACTTTTACATTTGCAACGTTACATCGAAATTCATGGGTTATTCATCATCCTTAATCACAACAAACATTTGTTAATATTTTAGAGCTAACTCTCACTATAGGCCAGACAAGGAGTGCATTTACGAGTAGCAACATGTATTCGGACTTTTAATGGTTGGGACATTTTATATATCGTGGTTGGTTATTTTATGATATGAATCGGGTGTGGTGCTTGGATCTTTTATGTTTTTGTTCTGTCTTGTGTTTGCTATGTCTTTGTGCGCGTCTGTTTATATGTGCTTTGTGGTCACCTGCTGGGAAAGGGCTGACCTCTTGGCTCTCGTTTGTGGTGTCTACTGTGAGTTTGTCACTTTCCCATTGGTATCCTGGGTCAGGTGTGGTACTTGATTGTATCGATTCCTGATCTTTGCACCCTTACTTACTTTGATTGTGTCGATTCTTGATCTTTGCCCTCTTTCTTACTTTTAAAAGGCCAACGTACGGAAATATACAAAATATGACACCTGTTATCCATAGTGTGGATTTTATTCTCTTGCTTTGGGATCAAGGTTTCTATTATGAAACTTTGAAAACATAAGAGGGTCACTGATGAGGCCTAAATAGTCTGGCCAAGAATAACTTACACACTTTACACTTTCAGTTTTTTAGTGTATTCTTTGCCTTCTTAGGATGAGCTTTTTTAAGAACATATCCATAGTGTGTCAATACATTTCCTGGCATAAATCTGAAGAGATTCAGAAGTCGCAACAGCTGTAGCTGTGTTGCGTGGAGTTGGTAGAATTTGCCCTGTACCCTGATATAGTGCTGATGTTCTTCACCAATATTGATTTCTGGTACATAACCATCCTCGTTAACCCAGTCATAACCCATTCCGTTACACACTGAATTCATCACATTCCGTTACACACTGCATTCATCACATGACGTGATGAATGCAGTGTGTATCGGAACGTTTTACGCCTGGGTTAAAAAGGATGGTACAAAACAGAATTCTGCTAAAGCTAGTGCTACGCGGCGAAATAGTTGATGCAATTATTTTAACTCTCATGAACAGACCCAATCAAACTGAGTCTTCTGGTTTAAAATTTGGTAGATTTTCTTTCTTTCTGAAGGATGAGTTAATAGACATTAAAATTATTTTCTATGAAAAAAATCGAAAGTATTGGTAATGTGCAACTGATATACAATGGTAGTAAATGCCTAAATAACGTATACCGTACCTTTAAACATTTTATTTCCTATTGCAACATGATCTTTATTTTGGTGGGAGACGAGTATATATATATATATATATATATATATATATATATATATATATATATATATATATATATATATATATATATATATATATATATGTATATATATTTATTTATCTTTTTTTTCTTTTTTACATTATTTTTTGCAGCTTTACACAACGAACAGTATAACTAACTTATTTTGATTTACGTATAAAGTTTCACCTTAACCTTTTTACCCAAAATAGCATAACGGACTTGCCTACTCTTATTAGTAGGACAAGCCAATTTCCAATTTTGGGTGTTCTGTGTTATTTTTCGTTTCCCCCAAATTTACAAAACACTCTGTAAGGAAGCGATGACAATTCTTAGCAGACACAGTATATTTGCCTATGTCCCATTAAAATGATTCTACGCTTATCATCTTATATACATGTTGATATACATTTCCCCTTTTTATTACTGTTCAAACATGCATTACGAGAGTCTAGTAAATATCAGTGAATGTCTCAGTTTTGTGATTCAACATGTAGACACTGACAGGCCTTTAAATTGACAAAAATGACAAAAAATGTCCAAATTACTATTGCAGGTATTTGCAATGGTGCCCCAACGACTGTTTCTCTTGTACATTTTTTTTCAATGGAATCTAATTATCTTTACATAACTGCACATTGTAAGAACCAATTGTAAGAGCTTGATGAAATAGTAAAACTAATTTTAAATTGCACAAAATTTAAGCATAAAGGTGTAAAGTTAAGAACACCTTTACGCGGAAACTTTTCCGTGGCAGTATAAACAGGCAAGCTTTACCATGGCTCTAAAATGATGGATGGACGGTCAACATTTGTTACAAGTATGTCAATAAATTATTCAAATATTGACGCGTTATCTCTGCTCCACTAGCAGGTTCTGTTTCAATTTGTCTCAATATCGGAAGCTAATCCATGAACCCCCATTAATTCTAGTCTGATCTCAAAACTATTTATCTATGTATCTATCTATCTGTCTGTCTGTCTGTCTGTCCGTCCGTCCGTCCGTCCGTCCGTCCGTCCGTCCATCCATCCATCCATCCATCTATGAGCAAGATGGTCACTTTACCATATAGATTTGGTAAAATTTTTCATAAATCTTTTACTCTGGACCAAAAGGCCAATAACCCTCGACCTTGGTATGTAGCTTTTTAGTAGTTTTGGCAATAATGATCCAAGGTTGACCTATTTTAAGGCAAGATCAAATTTAATTTCTAATGCGTTTAAATGGGGAAATCCCGGAACATTTGATTTTTCAATTACTTTTGAAGCAAATAACCTAATAAGACAATGGCTATTGATAAAGTACCTAAGCCCAACGTTGACCATCGACCTTTTAGCCAAGGTCGCTTTATTGGACTGCCTTAAATAAATCTCAAACATAGTGTTCTCAATAACCACAATGTCAATTGAAGTAAATTTCCACAGGAATCATCCATTAGCTGTATGACTATATTGTCTATGTCACATGACCAAAGTGTAAGGTAAAATAATTCAATTTTTCTGGAACTAAATGGCCAACCACATTGGGTCCCGGTATGTAAAAGAGATAGCGCGATCAAATGATGATAAAAAGCTGACATTGGTCCTGATCCTGGTCACTACAGGCATCCAGATAAGACTGCGTACTGGAATATTATATTCTTATTTCTCAACCAATACATATGTTGTGGGTACTCAAAAGAACCGTCTCAATCAGACGGTTCTTTTGAACACCCACAATAGATGCTACAATTGATTGGTAAGGAAATAAATGTAATTTTAGGTGCACAAACTTTTCTGAACAACATATGTAAGGATATTTAATTTGTTTGGTGAGCTTTTCTGGTGGCCTTTATGATCAAAATAATTGATCCAGCATGCTGGACACTTGGCTGCCCATACTGCGGCCATTAAAGACTGATCAGCCTGCGCAGATGCACAGGCTGATCAGAGTCTTTAATTTGCGCACATTGTACCTTTGGCTGGACACCGGCCCAGATGTATTCTATTGCATGAGACATTACGTAAACAATTACTGCAAAGTAAAATCAGTTAGATATTTCCGGGGTTATTTTCCGTATCAAATAGCAAATAATTACCCTAGGGTAATGATCAGTTTAGTTAGAATCATTTCTATCTGTAATTGACAATACACACTTGAAGAATCAGATGCGTTTTCTGGAGTCAAGCGCATTGATATATTGACATTGTGCACGAAGTCGGAGAGCGTTGGATTTAGCCAAAATCGACAGTGATGCGATATGGGTTAGATATGCTCTCTTTGCTTCTACGTTCTTACCAGACATGTCATTATAGACATGTATGTCTTGAGTCCTCAAAGGGAAAAATTGAAGGGAAGGGGTGAAGAGAATATGGAATAGAAAAACCATTATACATATATAAGTTTCAACTGTTACACAAATTGAAAAGACTATCTCAATTAATTTGTTTCAAGGTGTGTTTAACCAATAATAGTCTAGCGTCCATTTTATGAGACATCGGCAAACAGAGCAGAACCAGATCAGACGCCCCAGATCATGGTCTTACAGAATATACTTTTTAATTTCAATGAAATTGTAAATTACTACCATACAACCTTTAAATTCGAAATAGATTCGTCCTATTGATAAGGTTGGGAAATTCCACTGTGCATAAAATATGTGAACTTACATGAGTGATTGTATAGCTATGTCTGTTCCAGCGACGAGATTATTCTGGCTCTTGTGATATAGTCTTGGATTGATTATCTTCACCACGCCTTCCACGGCACTCCCCCCTAAAACTCCGACCCGGATATCCAGTAACTGAAATAAGATCAAATGAGCCGCGACATGAGATTTCCAACAATGTGGTATGTGCGACCAGCAAAGGCTCAGACCAGCCTGCGCATACGCGCAGTCTGATCAGAGCCTTTGATAATCCCTTAAATATTCTATGAATATTAAGCTATGACCGAACATCATTTTGAGTTTCTAAGCTTAGATAGTGGCTGCACAGGCTAGTCTGAGTCTATTCATTTCAAAATGCCACATTGTTGGTAATCACATGTCGCGGCTCATTAATGGACCAGCTCATGGGAGGTTGGTACATGTACTTATCGCACATACAAACAGCGACAGCGAATGCCATCTCGTCAGAGCCAAAGTCTTCACTGCTCGCACGCACAAACTACATGTATGATGCTGGATGATATCTCAGGCCAAAATTTAGGCATCTTGCCCTATTAGATAGCCACGCTTGCATGCTAAAGGGGCAGCCACATAGAATATAAGTGATTTTGAAAATATAGCCCTTATAAAATGATAAAATCTGACGCAAACACGACCAAAATCGGATTTAAAATAAGAAAGTTAAACCTATCTCACAATCTTCTAATAAGCCAATAGAGGTCACCATTTTGAATTCTAATAAACTTCCTGCAAATATTAAAAAGCCAATAAAATTTACAGTTTTCAAACTCTACATATATTTTAAGAAATCAACTATTTTCAACAGAAGAACCAATGAAAATGCAAACAAAGTAGCAGAAAACTAGTTAGTCTGTTTATGCATACTTAATTAGGGCTGTGTGACGTCACTCAGCCTAAAAATGGCTACTCTCCATAGCTTTCAATTCTCTATAATGCAAACTTCTGTAACTTTCTTTTCTTTTTAATCGATTTTGAATGGGTTTGTGGCAGATTGCACAGTTTAATAAGGGCTCCCATTTCAGATTCTTTTTTTTCAATGTTGCTGAAATTACACATATCCGATTAGTACCAAAACCCTTACTAATACCTATGTTATAGTATATGCTGTCATCCAGCATTCTCGAATTATGATGCACACAAGCAATGCACCTAGAGGCATTGACCTTAAAATAATAATCATTTTATTTTTATTTCTCAACCAAAACGAAAATGTGGTACTCTTTTGATCACAAAAACTTATGTTTTAACTGTTAGCTAAGGATACAATCACATTTTTCTGCATATCTGGACCTTTGTCAGTCTTTTAACAATGTAAACAGAATGGTGGGAAATTGTGTGACAAATACCCATTCTTATTCATGACATACAAATTGGTATAAACAAAATTAAGTTGACGGATTACACTCAATGCCTCAGAATGGAATATTGATTCGACGTTAGTGAAATTATAGTTGTTTTAGAAGCAAATGATAATTTAATAGACGGGAAGCATAAGGTCAGACATGAGACAGCTCATTCTTTTAGAAATATGTCTCAGTTCTTAAGTTAAGCACAGGAAAATATATCATTTCAACGATACGATGGGCTCCAGAGATGAAGCTTAGAACTTGTTCAAACTTTAAAAATCATGTTTATCACATGACGTCGCGTCTGGGAGTGATATAACGCCATGCAATGGAATCGATGAACCACTATTATTGCATAAATAGCCGTCGCGCACGCTATTAACAGCCATGTTTTAACAGCAAAACCCATGTATTAATCAGGCAATTCACGTGCTGCTGATGCACAGCTTTTGTACTTTACATATACGCGTTCTAGGCCGTCACAAAAATTGACGTTATCGACATTAACGTGCATAGAAATGAACGTAATTCAGTGACGTTAGGATGACGTAAGTCTTTGCTCTGGGACAGGCTTTTTCAAAGCCTATGAATCCTTCATGCTTTTGCGTGCCATTATAGTAATATAAAAATAAAATTTTTCGAAGTGTTTTTTTCCAAAGTTTTCAAGTGAAAAAATGACTTTATGCAATAATAACGATCAAACATGTTTTTTTTTGATACACTAACATCTGCTAGACCCCTTGAGGACCGTTAAAACCCTCGCCTTTTAGGCTCCGATTTCAACACCACCCTCGGGGTCCAGTAGATGTTAATGCATAGAAAAACATGTTTGATCCTTATAGTGATTTACATATTAGTAACGTTACGTTATTACGTCCATTTTAACGTTGCGTAAAAGTGGCAAAATCTTGACGTCTTCACGCCAAAAATGCGATATTTTTTTTAGTAACTTTATTGTCATGTCTACAAATGTTACGAGCCCTAAAACGCACGGTTGGAAAATTGATAAATGTATTAATTATCAGTTGAAACTATTTGAACCTCGTCGAAAGAAACCCTGATTTTGTTGCATGCCAACAGGGTTAGCTTTCGTTCTAACCCTTTGACAATTTGTTATTTGTAAACTTTTATATTTGTATCTTATCAAGTTGAAATTAATATGTTTAAACTAAAACCAAAGGCACAGTCCAGCAAGCGTATTTACGCGCAGTCCGATTAGGGCATTTGTCATTCGCTAATTTGAAAATATAAGACTCTAGATAGCCTCTGTAGCTGAGCAGTTTGGTTTAAATTTTGCTCAGTCAGAATCCCAAAAGACAGATTTTCTCACAGAAAGGTCTATTTATAATACATTTGAGCCACAATCTGTGAAAACCGGCCTTAAGACAAAGTCGTCAAAGTTTAGTTAATTACACAAGCTTAATCTACGAAGTGTTAAAGCTGCATACTCTGTAACTATGAACATTTTCCGAAAAATTTTATTTTCTTTTTAAATCATTTGTAAAAGTAGAATTAAGCTATGTTTTCGCAATAAAAATGTTCAGTACAGCTGAAAACTGCATGGAAAAGTGAATTATCTTATCAAAAAGGTGTATTTTTCTCTTGTTGGTAATTATTTGCGTCCCTCCAATAATTCTAGACCGTTGAATTGTAACATAAATGCAGTTGTTTTGATAGTTATAACTTGTTAAGATTTACGAAAATGGTAAAATGTTTACCTGAATTTGAGTATTTTTACTGTGTTCTTGAAAAATAAAAACATTATTTTTAAAATTAGAAGATCAAAAGTTACAGACTATGCAGCTTTAAGAAGTTATCCTGCAAATTTTACAAAGTTATCTCCATTATTCGTGGAAATATGGTCTTTTGTAACTATACACTATCTAAATTTAATACACACCGTCAGAAACGTCATGACTTACTAATGACGTCAAAAGTAACTAACCGATTTGCGGGTTTGTCGGGTGTATGAAAAAGATGCTATTTCTTGCTAATACCTTTTTTATTATCCTTAGCATATGTGCAATGGAATTCTCAGAAAAGTTGACGCTGATTCATTTTTGCCTAAAGTTTGCATGATCTGAAAACGACTGACCATACATGAAGCAGTTTAATCAGTAATATTTGTCAGTTGTATTCTACTATCCACCTGAATAAGTTTTAAGGCAGTATGAAAACATGTCAAATTTCTTAATTTTTGGTGTTTTTCAAATGATTTTTAAATGAAAAGTCCTAAATGTCATTTAGGCTGGTTTTCACAGATTGTGGCTCATTTAACATTTGCGGACCGAAACCCCTAAAAGGGCACTTTGCAAACAGTGTTCAAAGACCCAGATGACATGCCGCATTATGCGGTATTTCATCAGGTATTCACTGTTTGCTAAGACAAAATCGATCTTCAGAGAAAGATAAACAACATTGTTTTTGGAAAATATAAGCTTGACCCCTCAATATATACAATTAACCATTCTGGCTTTACTGTACCAAACTTTATGGAAAATTCAACATTTCTTAAAAGGGTTAATATACTTACCCTTGAATCATAGATACTGTGATATGTAATGCCAGCATGTTTCCCTGCAATGAAGGCGGCCAGATTGGCTGTGTAACTAGCTATAATGAAGATGGAAGCAAATGCCCAAAAGTTCTGCATCACTTTACTCGGCCACGCCTTCGGTGACTTCGTCTTCACTGTGTGTCCGAACAATACTGAATAAACCATCGTCGTACCGGACGCAAGAGTGTAATTTTGTTTCCGCTTCTTACCCCAAGGGTTTAATCCAAACGGACTATTCCATTCGAACAATCCCATTGCAATAGCTGTTAATGTGGCACTTATAAGAATAGCAAACCAGACAGACACAGCGAATGGTTCTAAAAAGGCTCGCATGTTTGAGTCTCGTCTCTTCTCCGTATATAACACGGAAAACCCTGAGAAAAAATAGGGGTGGGTAAAATCAATCACCTTCACCCTGCTGCGAGTGATACTCATGGCCGCCACTGCCATATGGGCAGTTCCAGCCATTAAATCCCTGATAATCCCATTCCAGGACCCATTGATCATCTTTCCGTACGTCCTATCAGACACTATATACAAGGTATACTCAAAGTCAAGATCACTCGCGAGACGATTTAACATATCAATAGAAAGACCTCGGCAACAAAATAAATCATAAGGGTTATTTTTGTCTATCACACCGTTTTCATAATCTCTGATTGCTTGAATTGTGAGAAGTTTATTTGTACTATTTATAGAAATGCAAACTGTATCACCAGCGCAGTCATCATAATCAGGATGCGGTTCCTTAAACAAAACAAATGGTTTCACAGGATTCGTCACTATTCGGTATCTTTTTTGTCCTTCTGCTAAGTTGGATGTTATAGACTCCCCGGGCCAGATTATGCCGAATGGACTGACGTCATCTCCTTTGATATGACCAATCTTCCTCCAGAATATTTGTGATTGCTCCTGCACGAGATTTTGCACCAGGAAATCATATGACGTCAGCTGACCCTGTTCATCGAATTCGATATCTCCAGAAATGCCATTGAGTTGGGTATTGATGAGTCTCCTGAAAGGGATAATAAAATTATTTAAGCATGATTAGAGTTTGGTCATGAGATTGTGGTGACTTATAGCCGACGTATAATCACTATTACAACATTTCATTCCAGAGAAGCATCTAAAGATAAGCTGTCAATAACATAAAATTGGCTGTCTAGTATTGTCATCCAGGTGCACGCCAAACTACACAAAAACTTGTTCATTTCTACATCCTCAGAAGCATTAAAAAGTAGTTGAGATTCAGAGAAGTTTTTTTTTTTAAAAAAATATTCCGAAAAACACTCATTTATTGAATAGACATATGTTGTAGGTGTACATTGGAATTACCTTAATGAGGCAATTACAATGTGTACCAAACAACATTATGATACTGAAATTAAGGAAAACTATTTTGAAATATACACTAAACAAATATCACGTCCATTGGCATTGCCTCTTTTAAACAACTCAAACTGCCAATCAGTATTTAAATACCTGTCACTATATAGCAAATTGTTTATATCAACATGACAGCTATATCACCAAATTAGATTTCATGAACTATGCTTTTGCTGAGCTGGTAGTTGCATGGTTGTAAAATATACATGTACAAGCTCACAGTGGTTCTACAGGTCGAAATTTGGTCTAAAATTAAGTGACTACTGACTATGACCATAAAATGTCATGATTACAGACAAAAGACAAACCCACTGTACCTCATGGAAAAGACAAAGAACACACACTGTCACATAACAGAAAGAACACAATTTAAGTAAAGCAACCAGCTCTCTTCCTCAGCAGCATGATTGCAAATATTCGCCCTTGATTTCACACAGTTGTACGCATTTTATATTGATGGTGGTTCCCTGACTTACTAAATGTATGCATACTATTGTACTGAATTATAGATATCCAAAGATTGATGAAAATCGACATTTTCATCATTGGCTCCGCATTTTAAGTTATATCACGCGATAATCCAATAATTTGTATTGAAACTTCTAAATACATTCATGATGCCACTATACTGATGATTAATGACAATAAACTTGCTACCCCGTACAACAAGGGAAACGCGCATTAGTAGGATCCTTCTGTAGAGTTATCTCAAGAATGCTTTTCATGGAAATATAAAAACAAACTTCTTTCAGCTAAATGCATCTAGGTTGTGTATTCTCATTAAACGCTTCTCGCTAAGAACGCCGAGACACTTTTATGTATACACCCCATTTAGGCAGAAAAAGAGGAAAATAATAGAAACCAATTTAGATCGAAGATTCACCTTATAAAACTAATAGCCTGGGACCTAATTTAGGCTACCGTGCACCCCAGGACAATTTTTCATGGGTGCCAAATTGTTCATTGGGACCCCCTAGATGTAAAACAAGGCCGTCCAAAAAACTGCTTGGGATATGTGGAAAAGCATGGTTTCCATGGCAACCCATAGCGGATTCGAAGATAGGAGGATGCCTACAAAATTACTCATTAAACTTTGTACCAATTTAAAGCTTAGACATATGCCGTTCATTCCATGGTCAAATATGCAAATTATCTTATTTGCATAATTTGCGTATTCATGCATATTAATAAAACATTAAAAAATAAGGGAAACTCATTAAAATATAAAGGACCATAAATAAGCTGATTTCATCTCAATATTGTCATTTTTGCATGTTTTAATATCACCAATGTTACAATTTTTGACAAGTCTATTCATCCAGTGGTTCTATATGATTATTATCTCATTTGCATATTCATAAAATACACGAAAACATAAAAAATGATAGAAAATCACGTAAACACTATAAACCCGGGTGAGGGGGTGAGTTTTGATCTATCATGCACTCCTAGGGCGTTTTAAATTCATGCGTAATTGTTAAGTGGGACTCTCTGAATGCAAAAATGTTGTTATTAAAAAATAAACATGTTTAGGCAATGTTTCCTTGGCAACCCATAATGTTATTCTAAAATATTGGGGTGTACCTACAAAATCAATCGTATCTCAGTTGCTATAGATCTGAGACAATTAAACTTGGCACCAAAACAAAAAAAAAAACCTTAGACACGGACCTTTTATCACATGGTCATTTATGTAAATTATCTTGTTTGCATAATTTGGATATTCATGAATAGTAATGAAAACAAAAGAATAAAGAGAAAAAGTAAGGGGTGAGCCTACAAAACTACCCTTATTTTGCATATTCATGATTATCAATGAAGACATTAGAAATAAGACGAAACAAAATTGAAAAATGAAGGGGTCTACAGACAGAATTTGCTTTTTCTCAGCTGCTAAATGTATTATACTACCAAACCTGGTATCAGACAGATTAATGCTAAGATATAACAAAGTCAGTAAGGGTGCAAAGATCAGGAACCGATACAATTAAGTACCTTACCTGACCCAGGATACCAACTTTTCTTTTAATCTACATTTAGTAATTGAAGATAGCAATCTTGATCCAAAAGATATCCTGTAGGTACACTCCCATTAATTTGAATTCAATTTGAATGCAATCCTTTAGAACGGGGGTATACCTACACAATACTCATATCTCACCAGCAACTTATTCTAAAATCCAAAACATGACACCAAATAACGCTATGGCATTCATGAATATAAATTCATTAGGAATGAGAGAGAAAATCACAGAAAAGTTAAGGGGCGTACCTACAAAATTACATTCATATAAACTGCTTACTTTCTATACTACCGAAATAAGTACTTAAGTAATGCCAAGACAAAGCACTCTTACCCATATGGTTTAATATACAAACTACCTAATTTGGATATTATGATTATGAATGAAAACATTTGAAATGAGAGAAAATTGCAGAAAAAAGGGTGGGGGCATTTACAAAGTAAATAATATCACATTGCTAATTGCCCTGGAAGTAAATTAATGCTTAGTCATGACATAATTACCCAGAGGCCTGATTGCAAATGATCGTGTTCTAATATTATGTGTTTTAATGAAAATGAAAGAAATTAGAGGAAAATAAAGGTTGTTCCTAAACAATATCTTATATTGCAGTTGTTTACTGCCCAAGAGTACACACAAATAAGTGCCAGGATATAATCTTTTTACCTAATGATGAGATATGCACATTCTTTATTATATCCATTATAACAATGAAAACATTAGAAATGAGAGAAAATTCATAAAAAAATAATTAGGAGTGTATCCACAAAACTACTCATATCACAGCTGCCATTTATTATAAACTTCTAAACTGTGTACCTGATAAAAGCCTAGATAATTATATTTTATCTTGTTATTTGATAGGCAAATTATCTTATTTTAATATTCAAACATATTAATGAAAACATCAGAAATAAGAGAAAAATTGCAGCGAAAATAAGGGGTGTACCTACAAAATTACTTTTATCTCAGCTGCTAATTGCCCTAGATTACTAAACCTGGCAACAAATTAATGTCAAGTAAAAGCTTTTGAAAGATATATCCCCTTAAATACTTGAATAAATTAAAACTTACATATAAATACAAGTGTAAAAATGTTTCAAGGGTTGCAAATGCAATACAAAAATGGGGTTTTGAACAAATCTATATTTATATATACCAGTGTACGTTGCATTTACATGTAGCAGTGTTTGTTGAAGCGTTACAAATTGCTAATCGATTTTATGTACAGGCAGGACATGTACAGGGATATGTATTCGTAAACAGTTTGCGTTGGAAGTGTGGGTCAGTAGTATATGTGTTCCACCATGTCAGCTCCCTGTGTTTACCACAGCATTTTGCAAATATGGCAAATTCAAGTTATAAGGAAAATATGTTTGGTCTGGTATGAGTTAAAGGAACTATGTTTGGTCTGGTATGAGTTATAAGGAAATATGTTTGGTCTGGAAATATGTTTGGTCTGGCATGAGTTATAAGGAAATATGTTGGTCAGGTATGAGTTATAAGGAATTATGTTTGGTCTGGTATTAGTGATAGGAGACATGTTTGGACTGGAATGAGTTATAAGGAAATATGTTTGGTCTGGTATGAGTTATAAGGAAATATGTTTGGTCTGGTAGCAGTTATAAGGAACTTAGTTTAATCTGGTATGAGTTATAAGGAACTATGTTTGGTCTGGTATGAGTTATTAGGAACTATTTTTGGTCTGGTATGAGTTATAAGGAAATATGAATGGTCTGGAATGAATTATAATGAGACATGTTGGACTGGTATGAGTTATAAGGAAATATGTTTGGTCTGGTATGAGTTATAAGGAACTATTTTTGGTCAGGTATGAGTTAAAAGGAAATATGTTGGTCTGGTATGAGTTATAATGAGACATGTTTTGACTGGTTTGAGTTATAAGGAAATATGTTTGGTCTGGTATGAGTTATAATGAGACATGTTTGGACTGGTATTAGTTATAAGGAAATATGTTCGGTCTGGTATGAGTTATAAGGAAATATGTTTTCTCTGGTATGAGTTATAAGGAACTATGTTTGATCTGGTATGAGTTTTAGGAACTATATTTGGTCTGGTATGAGTTATGAGGAACTATTTTTGGTCTGGTATGAGTTATAAGCAAAATATGTTTGGTCTGGAAATATGTTTAGTTTGGTATGAGTTTTAGAAAATATGTTTGGTCTGGTATAATCAGTTATGGTTATTGTATACATGTAGGTCCAGATAAGCACCATTTTGAGCGTGAAATCGTATAACAGTTTTAACATTTGGTTTTGGTGGTCAAAAGAACCGTCTAATTACATAATTATGTTTTGGTTGGGTAAACAAGAAACTAAATGTTCAATATCGAAGATTATCTTGAGCGCGGTTATTGGTGCCATAAGTAACCCTCCAAAAAGTTTTCCTTAGTAATATCTTTAATTGAGTGTACAGTATAACTTATATAAAACGGCTTCTTAAAAATAGACAAAACAAAGATCTAAATGACGAATTGTAGCTTAATTAAGGTCAAAAGTATTGCAGAATGCTCCTTCTGCAATACTTTTGACCTGCATTAAGCGATAATTGGTCTTGAAAAACAATTTGTGGTCCTTTTCAGAGTGGCCGTTTTTACACAGGTTTTACTGCACACATCGGTACGTTAAGGTCTTACATAAGTTTGCTTAAAGGCACTCGTTCGATCTGATCAAATTGCTTGCTATCATTTAACAGGAGAAAAAAAGCACAACATTCAAACAACTTGCAAGGCGCGGAAGAAGGGCCGATCCCATATTTCTATTTTGTTTGTTATTATATTACATGTATGTGTGTATTCATTGGAAGCGTATCACCGAGGCGCTTCTAATGAACATTCACAACTATGTTTACGTGGACAAATAAGAAAGTTATGTTAGAATCTATTTAGAATGCGTTTACTGTGTGTCTATGTGTCTGGGATAATTAAACACAAAATGGTATATCTATATCAAATTACGAATCGTATGAAGTGGTCTAGTTTCGTCTCGCTCGTCTGAAACTTTGAATTCTTCCTTCCATTCTTGTTTCGCCTGCACTTAGTAAGACATGATAGTTTGGTCTGAAGATTATATGTTTGGCGACGAACAAGTGCCAATTACGACAAACAAAAGTGCCCCCATTAACGATTTTGGTACACTTATCGTGTTTTCGTGACATTATATCACCATGGTTGATACAAACAAGATTACACCAATAAAGACACATAATTCAAAATTCGGCTAATTTATCACATTTTCCCCAATTCAACAAAGATATTTCACTATAGTTTAAATGGTAAAATCTGCCAAGCCAGCAAACAATTCCAGGCCACTATCGGCCTGCCAGGACAACGCCATTTTATGGCGCTTCGCTGGCATGCCGACAGTGACAAGCTATAGTATGCTTTCTTGGTGTAAAATACAGAGAGCATGCAATATTACCCGTCCACAGAGGGAAAAAAGTCATGTGCATAAAGAGGCTAGTTTGGTGTCATCTGGTCAAAAAAGTCTGGTAGAAATTAAACTTTTACCGTTGCTATGGTAACAGAAAATGGCTACAAATATAGGCTAAAATAGACATTTTTGGACACAATTTAGGCTTCCGAAGACCATTTATTCAAACAATTAGATATCGACTCAGCTAAAATACCAAATCTCATTTTAATTTGTTCTGTGCCTTTGTAATTCTTATCATCTGTTAGCATATCGTTTTGGTATTTGCTTATGTTCTACATGTATGTTAATGTATCTGTTTAATCCAAAATGGTCACTTTCCCATAAATCAAGATGAGCGTAAAATTGTAATTATATTCTTACCCATAAATTTAAACATGTGTGTTGGGTGCTCAAAAGAACCGTTGGTTCTTTTGAGTACCCAAAACATATGTTTTGGACGAAAAATAAACAAAATCGATTTTTAATACGCACTCTTATCTGGAGGCCTGCTTTCCTATGTTCAGCCTATTCCGACGGTCATCGGTGTTACCATAGCAACGGTAAAAGTCATATAAATTTAGAAAACCTTACCTGTACATGGTCTCTCCAGAAATTCTATGCTGTTCTGTTGGGTTTGATAAACAATTTCGTTTGACCAATTTTCTCTCTAAAAGTGACAATGATGATACCGCTTGTATAAGAAGATTGGTTCCATCCACCACAATATCATCCGTATGAACAACGTAGTTAGGAACTATCGACAGGGTACCAGTTGGAATCATATGCAAGTCGTCATGGTCACGTGTGTAACTCAACTCTGTTAAAAACCATGCGTGATTAACATGAGAGGCGTTTGAGGCACGCACTATTTCAAATATCCGTTGACAAATTCCAAATTTTGTATGAAGCACAATGATTTGAGGTTCGGTACCCAGTAATGACATCACAGATAAAGACAGCTCCCACGTGGTCACCGTTTCCGGTACTATCACAGCTTGTATATTCCACCTATCGTCTATGGATAACTCTTTCATTTCGTTATAAAATCCATCCGCAATAAAGGCTTGTTGAACAAAGACAATAATGTTGAACCAAAAATTGGCCTGGAAGAACTGGATAAATGCTTGAGCCTGGTCTCTCTTAGAGGGTTTTAGCATAAGGTAGAGGGGGTTATGTATCTGAAAATATAAAATAAAACACACCATGTATACTTTACAAAAGTCTTCAGTTTGACCACTCTCTGAGGTATCTGAAACAGAAATAAATACATTACATTAACTGCTAACATTTTTTTTATTCATATCCTCCTAATATTTACATTTTCGAAACAAGCCTTTAAGGGGACTGATGCTTTGGCTGTTTGTCGGGCCCACCTGGGTTTATCTGTTGGATTTTTTTTTGCTCCGGTATTCAGTTTAATTTACTGTTGAGTCCTTATCCTTGCTTTATCTCCTTGTTATATCTTGATCTCTATGTTTTAGGAGATGATGCATTGATGAGTTAGGGGTCTTTCATGCAAACCAAATATCTATGTGTCTTGATCCACATCTGAATTGAGGGTGAGGTTGGCGCCGTTAAACCGGTTTAAGCCCTCCAGTAAAATATTTTACTGACCGTTCCAAGGCGGTACTTCTTTTGTGGATCTTTTATGTTTTTGTTGTGTCTTGTGTTTGCTACGCCTTTGTGAGCGTCTGTTTATATGTGCCTTGTGGTCACCTGCTGGGAAAGGGCTGACCTCTTGGATCTCATTTGTAGTGTCCAACTGTGAGTTTGTCACTTTCCCATTGGTATCCTGGGTCAGGTGTGGTACTTGATTGTATCGATTCCTGATCTTTGCACCCTTACTTACTTTAATGAATCTTTAGATTTTTGCAGCCATTCATAGCCTCATGAATTTAAAAAAATGATTGACAGCTGCCAAGCTCATTTGTCCATGCAATACGCTTCAAACATTGAACTCACTCGACAGAAGTGAACTTAGTGTTGCGATTGATAGCGAGCCACATCCGAGTCGCACATGCGAAACAAGCTTCTTGTTTGCTCCATTGGCTGTCCGTGTTCACGCTGGCTATTCCGCTTTTCTGTTTTACACTCCAACAAAACCGTTAGTACGATGACATATTAACACAAAATGGTTTTATTTACTAAATTATAAATTTTTATATTTTAGATGTTAATAAAAAAAATGTAAATATTAGCAAAAATTTCAATTTTTGGAATGCTTATGGAATTATGAATACTTCGGATCTCTTGCAAAGTAAGTGAAGCCCTTTGGCTTCATGTTAACTTTGCAAGAGACCCGAAGAATTCATAATTTCATAATCATTCCAAAAATCGAATTCATTTCTGAATTGGAATTTTGAAATAAACCTACTTATTTTTTCATATAAGATTATAATATTGTAAAGGAACCGTTTAAATGAAAGGGTCATCGTTTCAATAAAATGGTTCTTGTACGTGCCTCAGCGTATGATTTGTTTGGAAATACAGAAACAATAATTTTTGGTATATATTATGTTAAAAAACTCTTTTTAGCTTGAACTACTGATAAATTGAGCAGAAAAATTCAGATCTTATGGACTAATGAGATTCGCCTGGTGTATGCCCCCTTATCGAACCAAATGAAACGTGGTTGGAAATAGGGTACACTGTTTGGTACATAGTGCAATATGACCACGAGCTGACACAGGGTACTATACTGACACATAAAAAATGGTATATATTTAGAAAAAATCTATTATCTCTTTATAAAACAGTGTAGATCCAGATCATATGGCTTCACCAGATGCCAGCTGACCAGGACCTACACTGTCTTATACACCTGAGAAATCCACATTTATTATTAGCAAACATATTAAGCTAAACTGTTGTAGGAAAATCTACATATGTCGTTTCATTCTTGAGTCATTACATATTGGGTTTTATTGCATTGTGTTATATCATGTGCAAAGCAGAGCAAATCATGTAATCTGTAACCATTAGTAATGGTAGTAATGGGTTACTATGTTAAAAGATCCTTTAAGTTCCAAGTTGCTATCATTCGAGAACAACTGGACTTAGAGAAATATCTATATCTCTTTATAAAACAGTGTAGATCCACATTTTTTATTGGTAAACATATATTAAGCTAAACAATTGTAGGAAAATCTACATGCATCGTTCCTTTATTTAGTCAGTATACAATTGTACATTGGATTTTATTCTCTTGTGTTAAATCACGTGCAAGGCAGAGCAAATCCTGTCATCTGTAGCCATTAGTAATGGGTTACTACGTTACACGATCATTTTAAGTTTCAAGTTGCTATCATTCGAAAGCAACCGGACTTAAATCACTTCTTACAGACAAACTGTGACACGACTGTGACAGAAATCAAATTATGTTATAAACTGGCTCTCTCTGGGATTAGTGTGATTGAATGATTATTGCAAACACGCTGAAAGCGACCTATTATAGGAAAAATAAACTTGGCGACATTTGCCCTGCTTGCACTTTGTTGATGCCTCAATGAGATGATAAAATTCTCATAATTATAGAAGTATCTGATTAAGTCGAAGAAAATGTTGAACACATTGTGTCAAAATAGCAACATGCATCTTTCACAAAATGCCTGTCTGAAAAGACAACAGGGACTCAACAGGGAACTGTACATTTCTAGTCTACGCTGTTTGTCTCTGCCTTTTTGGCAGGCAACCAGATTTTGAAATTTAGAACATTAACCGCACTGTTGTTTTGTGCTTAAAGAGGTAAAAGTCCTGAGCAAAAATAGTGGTACCACTCATTATTACTCTTTCAAGGGGTCATACTGGGTAGACAAAAGGACAGTCATAATAAGGTGAGTATGACTTCCTTACAGGGGCAATAAAGTGGTCCCATGAAGGGATTAGGTATTTTCTGATAAAATATTGATCTTTATCTTAGTGAAAGAAATAGTGTTGTATGCAGGTTATTCCCCTCTTGATGCCCCTTTAACTTTTTGAGATACTGAAACTGTCCCATATCAGTTAATCCTTTAATGATCTCTATTGGACAGGAATATATGTCTTCAAAGCCTTATACCCTTTCTAGTTTGCAATCATCGGAGAGAGAGAGAGAGAGAGAGAGAGAGAGAGAGAGAGAGAGAGAGAGAGAGAGAGAGAGAGAGTGAGTGAGAGAGAGAGTGTGTGTGTGTGTGTGTGTGGTTTGATGTGTTGGTCTGTGATCATCGCTCGTGGCATATTCCTGGTCGTACTCACTGATATTTTATAAGAGTGTACATATACACCCAGGTAAACCGCATGTCTAAATCTCGGAGGGTGTTGGCTATCGGAGGTAAACAAAGGAGTTTTGGGCTGCACATGGTCTGCTTTGAGATGGTTTTATATCATAATGAACCACATTTAGGAATAAAATCAACATATAAGCCGATAGTATATAGAATGAAAGCAGTGCATGTTTTTAAACTGATTTTTTTTAGTTTAAATCGCATTTGAATTCGGAAATGCGGTGATTTGAACGAATATTTCGAATTCATCAGTTAATATTTAGATGTATTATCTTGTTTTTCTTGATTCATAACTACCGCTGCAATGTTTAACCTCTCTTTAAAATGTATCAGTCCAATATAATTCAAACAGACGTGTACAACACTTATTCATTTGCAATTTTATGACGATGGTGTCATGTTTATGGATAGCGTTCTATTCGGAGGTAAGTCCTCTGAACATTTTGCTAACCATCAACATGATAGCAACGTAAGCGATTTTCAAAATTTGAAGTTTTAATAGCAGTTTTGGACATGCCACTTACAAGCCATGCAGGAGAATGATATAGAATGGTAGCGGCACAAGCAAGTAGTGTCAAAGGTTGATATAAGTCCAGCTATGATCAAACCACTAGCCTTTTTTCATTCAAAAATTCACATTCGCCGTTTGAAAAGTCGCCCTGAATCCTACGGACATGGATCAAAAGTATTTAACAGATTCAGAGTCCTTATCACTCAATATAGAAGCAACATGTTTGCTGCATTCGTCCCCAAGAAACTTTCCATATTAAATAAAAACGGATAAATACAGTCCCTATCCATCCATGATCTCAATGTTTACCTCCGATAGCAAACACCCTCCGAGATCTAGACATGCGGTTCACCTGGGTGATATAGGCTATTACCATCCCATTTATGTGATTCTAGAAAAAAATATTACATAAAGACGGGTTTACTGCATTAAATGTCCTAGAAATCAAGGTTACGACGTCGATAACCCACTTCCAGTCTTCCATTTAGGTAATTCCAATCAATTTGGCTGTTCGCTTTAAGACAAATGCAGGCTGTATCATGTTCCCTTATACTGTTCAGCTTGAAACTCTTGTTCGCCCAATTTGGCATCAAAATGTCATTCGTTTACTGCATCCGATTACCGAACGGATGAATATGACGTATTTAGACTATATTAACTACAATACGTTCACATATAATATTAACCATTTTCCTGCTAGTCACAACATTTATCGTCTGCTCTCTGGCTGCTTATGGTCTTAGGTAGCCTATATGGCAAACAATATGGACCTAGATCAGACTGCTCCCTGGGAGCAGTCTGATTAGAGTTCATGGTGTTTGCTTCCATGATAAAATCTAGTCTGAAGTGCGCTTGGATATATGAGGCAGATATAAAAAGCAGTCAGCAGTTATGACAAAAATTATTGGCAGTATAAGGGTTACATATAGTCAATTAAAGGCCTCCTCACACATAGACGAAAACGACCCAACGTCATCATGCGCATACTGACGAATGGTACTAAAGCCCAATTCGTTATCGTTCGTAAGTGTACGTTTTAAATCGTTGGTGATGTTCGCATGGATGCGTCTGCATTCGTTTGTGATCGCACAATTAGCGTTGTTCGTCGGAAAATTTTAAGCATGTTTAAAAATTTCTGACGAATAAATGTTCGTCACCGTTATTCGTAACGATTCGCTTCAATGCGTTTATCAATCGTAAGTCTTCGTCAACATACGTTAGAGATCGCAGCTGTGAACAAATTTGCATATCGTGGTCAGCTTATTTGCATATCTAGCGAAAGATGACGATCAAGAGGCGCATCTCTGCGATGATTTGCGAAATGAAGCGAATATCTGCGCATTGGAGCGTTTTGAATCCGACGCTTGAAAGCGAATTATAACGTTAGGAAAACGAACGATATACGCTTACATACCAATCAATACGTATTGTAACTACAAAAAGCGAATTGATGCGAATTGAAGCGTTCCTACGACGTTTTTGATCCAAATCCAACTTATAGTTGATGAGGGAAGAGAGCTATATGCGGGCCATCATCGGCCCGCCAGGGAAAGGCCATTTGATGGCGCAACATTGAATGCTCGCTTGGTACCCTTGTGAAATTTAGGGGTTCCAGGTCACAGAATTGCGTTGTGATTTTACACGGTGGTTTTTGTTTGATTTGATTCTTTACGTCCCATCAGCAATCTTTCAGTTAAACAGTGACGGGTCTTCCTGGGTTGAACCAGTACTAAGCTAGAATAAATGTGTCTTGCTCAATGACCACAACGCAGTGACGCAGGTGAGGCTCGAACCCGCGGCCCCTCGGTCTCGAGTCAAGCACTCTACCACTAGGCCACTGCGCTCCCTTACAGGGTGTGGGGGACTGGATCAGCGCATGTTAAACACCCTCAGATGAGGACAATGTCTTTGTGTGTGTGTCTATTGCATTTCTCTGTGTGTCTGTCTGTCTGTCTGTCTGGCTGGCTGGCTGTCTAAGTCTATACATGTATTTGTCTGCATGTCTGTCTGTCTCTCCTCTCTAACTCTCTCTCAACATATGTGGTGTAGTCCCAGAAGACTAGGGTTCACGGGCTCGATACCGGGCATTTCAAGTCTTTTGTTGGGACTCTAAATCCCGTTCTGGATAAACCTTAGCTGGTGGAAGCCCATTATCATGGTACTAAATTATGCATTATTTATCCGTAACCACTGCCCCCTTCCTTATGAGTAAAAGTGGACCGGACGTCTTTCTGATTTTCCAGTGCTCTGGTATCTGCCCACACCAGCACAAGGGGATATTCTTGTATCGGATTAAGCCCTGTTTTAGCACAACTATGCATAACAAATTTTTTACTCAGGCAGAGATCAGAGCCATAGTAAGTAAGGGTGCAAAGATCAGGAATCGATACAATCAAGTACCACACCTGACCTAGGATACCAATGGTAATGTAACAAACTCACAGTTAGACACCACAAGCGAGAGCCAAGAGGTCAGCCCTTTCCCAGCAGGTGACCACAAGGCACATATAAACAGGCACGTACAAAGGCATAGCAAACACAAGACAGAAAAAACATAAAAGATCCACAAAGAAGTACCGCCTTAGAACGGTCAGTGAAATATTTTACTGGAGGGTTTAACCTGGTTTAAAGGTGCACCAACCTCACTCTTAGTTCAGATATGGATCAAGACACATAGATGTTTGGTTTGCATGTAAGACCCCTAACTTATCAATGCATCATCTCCTAGAACAAATAAATCAAGACATAAAAAGGAGATAAAGCAAATATAAGGACTCAACAGTAAAGAAAACTGAATACTGGAGCAAAAGAAATCCAACAGTTAAACCCCGGTGGGCCCGACCAACAGCCGAAGCATCAGGCCCCTACCATCTCATCAATAGATAATTCTTTAAGGCGGAACAGTCATAGAGTCTGAAGTCCGACCCACCGGCGTGCAATTAAAGAGGAAAGCAAAGTTGCCAACCGTGATTGGGTTGACCACCAAGCATGCAGTCTGCTGCAATACATTAATGTTATAGCCAATCTTTTTATAATGGGAAATTATTTAAATGAACTGCGCTAAAAAATTATCAGAGCCAACAATCTTCTTCAATTTATACACCAAGTCACCATATCAGAATTACGAGTGAGACTTGTTGAAGCTTTCCAGTACATGTATTTCTTTTGCTGACAGTTCCATGGCGGTGCAGATTTTGTTGATCATTTTTTAAAATTTATATTTCATGTTTTTATGCTGTCTTCACCTGAAGATATATATGTTAAAAACCTTACCTTTACCCTGTACTGTGGTGGTGTGTGTGTGAGGGGGGGGGGGGGGGAGGGGGCGCAATCAAGGCGTTCCTCGTCTAGTATTGAACGGATGTGGGATTGCCGTTCCTGAAATATTCGGAGCCATTCGCGAAGATTCGCGATGATGCGTTTACGTTCGTATCTCTGCGCACCAAATCGTATCTAATCGCTCCTTATCGTTAATGGGCGCAAAAAGTATTGTTTGCGCGAGCAAACGCATTCAAGCGAATTACAGTTAGTGTTTGTAAACCATTCGCGACTAATAGTTCTTGATCGTCAAATTTTAAGATTATGTAACAAATTTTCGAAAAGTTCGTTCAGAATTCGCTTGAATTCACAAATTTACTCTATTCGCAAGGCTTCGTCGAACGGATTCGCTTATGTGTGAGGAGGCCTTAATGTACTGTCTTTGAAAAGTATGTAAATATTTCGTTACAAGTAGTTTATGAATATTTTGACTATATTTCTCTAGTTTTTGCTCAGATTAGTATATTGTGGTTGCACCGAAATGGTTTCTAGTGACTTGGCTAAACTTTTTACAGTGTGTGAATATTTCGCATCTTACATAGATAAGAGAATCTAACACAATAAGGCGTTGATGAATTTGGGTTAAACAATATTTCATTTGATACATCACTATAACATGTTGTTTGAGTACAAAGTAGAAGTAGGATCTGACATTAAGCTGTGAGGCTTATTGTGGTCACCTCCTATTATTGAATTTAATAAAGAAGTTGAAGATAAGGAATACACTTGTAGGTTTGCTGAGTATGTCACCATCTTTGCGCAACACATATAATAAATCCAATGATTTGAAATCATTTTTTATGAAAAGCTCAAGATTTTGGCATATGCCAAATTTCGCACATGTACACACTGTATATTTTGGCATTTATAATCTGAGAATGATTCTTGAATACCTTGAAAAATAAAAAAAACTAAGTCCTTTTAGTATTTGAGAATTCCTAGTTGTTCCTTATTACCTAGTCATATGGGTAACACGTGTGCTATGTAGCTGGATGATTGCAATGTTTACTCTTGCTTATACCAGCTCTTAGGAATGAAATAATTACTGTCCTGCCAGCCAAAGTGACAGTGTTGCCATGTTTTGTTTACAAAGTTATCAAGACTTAGAATGGATAGATCACATGTGTATTAATCCTATCCGCAGGATAGGATTGTTTCACAATTGGTCTATCGATTCCGTTAGCTTAAGTAGAGTGTACAAGTCAATGTTTTGATTAACAATTGTAAACAAAATATTACATCACTACCACTCTTGGCTGGCAAGACAATGGTTGTCATAAGGATAAATATGGTTCAAGTATACTGAAAATGCTTGGACGAGACTTTGCAAATTATGATAATGTCTGATCAATCGATGATATTTAGGGATATGTGCACCTTTATGCCTTGATTTTAAAGAAATACGTGACGTGACGTGACAGTGCTTGCGTGCTTGTAAAAATATAATAAACTCGTGTATGCAATGCCATACCTGTTTGAAAAGCCTTGTTCCTGACAAATTATCCTGAAATTGGAATTTCTTAGTTTGGCAATAATACATATGTTATACATACTTAATCACATATGCATTAGATGTAGTAATTATTAGGAATGGAAAGGGACAACTAAAATATGCACACATTTCAGAGAGTTTATGCACTAAATTCAAAATGCTTAACACCAAATCAATAGATTATGCATGTATCGTTCTACATGTACTAGCAAAGGCAAATACGAGGGATGTTCGAAATGAATTGCTTATTGTCCTGTACCTCGATATCCACGTGGGGCACGATAAAAACCAATACATACCTATCTAGGTTTATTCAAGGTCTACACAATGGTGTGTAAATGTACATGTTAGACTAAGTGTAAGACATAAATTTGCCATATTAATACACGCAGTCCACTGTAGTAAAAATGTTTGGTAGAAGCGTCGACCAGATAGATGAAATGCGGGCTTACATTCAAGCTCGCTCAAAACTTGGTTGTTCTTTGTAGCAGCTGATGACTGAACTTTATACTATTTAAGGACCTTCTTGTGTGTTTTATGACATAGTTAGGCGCTGGAAAAATAAATATGAATCTGGTGTAGAGTCCAACAAAAATGCACCAAAATCAAGTAGGCCAAAATTTGCATCTCGTAAAAAAATCGTTTCAAAAATAAAGGAAATCGTTGAAGTAGATGCCAGGTTTACAGTTCGTGATACTGCAGGAAAAGAAGACATATCACTATCAACGGTAAACCTTATTTTTAAGAAGTATTTGAAAGTCCGAAAGTTTTTTGCTAGATGGGTGCCACAGCTGTTGACTGATGAGCAAAACAGACAACAGGTTAAAGTGGCCAAAAAGCATCTTAAAATGTTTCCAACTTATGACAAAAAGCAGTTTGCCAATGTCGTCACAGGTGATGATACTCGGGTTCATTATTTTGAGTCCATCAGATAGGTTAGCAATAAAATCTGCACCATTAAACACAGCAAACGCCCAATAATTGTCAAACGGTGTCTGTTCTAAGGCGGTGGTTCTGTTGTTGTTGACTTTTTATTTATTGTTACTCCCATTATGGGAGTAGTAATTGTTCTGTTTTGTTGTACGTAACTTTATGTCCATTCTAGTATTGCAATCATCTTGATGGAGAAGAGAGAGCTGGTTGCTTTGCCTAATTTGTGCTCCTGGTGTCTCGTGATTGTTGTGTGGCTCTTCCTAACGATACCACGGGTTTGTCTGCAGTTTGTGATTTTGGTATTTCCTGATTATACTCACTTACTATTTTTATACAATAACACTTGGAAAGTCCACTGCATATTTTAAGAGGCCACCAGTCTGAATTTATAAATTATGATGAAGTTCTTCCCCTGCAGATCGCATTAACCTTATCAAAAAATGAAGACCCATATGAAATGCCACAAGACGTGTTTACAAAAGGTAAATCATGGTTATACAACTAACAAATCGAATTTGGTGTCCACTTTGGATTTTAATTTCTATTTCCATTGAGAACTATTTATCTTTTCATTTATATAAGTTGACAAGTTTCAGCAGATGCGCACGTGTTGCTCGTTTATGAAAACTAAACGGTTATCATATAGCCTGGCTCATTTATTGAATAAAAATGTCTGACCAGACAGATTTTCTTTGATATAAACAAGTGTTTTTGCCAGAGGCCATTAACTTGACCTATCGGACGCAGATGGCACCGGCAAAAGAAACATTTGGGCCAGTGATCGAGAGATAACGATTCTTATCGTTTCAACGAGCAGCGATGGCCCAGGTGAGCTTGCGCAAATGCGCAGACTCACCAGAGCCTTCATTGTTTTCATACCCGAAGTATTGATGTAAATGTAGACTCAGACCAACATTTAGATCATGTTCTAGGAGATGATGCATTGATAAGTATGGAATCTTTCATGTAAACCAAACATCTATATGTCTTGATCCACATCTGAAATAAGGGTGAGATTGGGGCCGTGAAACCGTTTTAAGCCATCCAGTAAAATATTTTTACTGACCGTTCCAAGGCGGTGCTATTTTGCGGATCATTTGTGTTATTTATGTCTTGTGTTTGTTGCGCTTTCGCGTCTGCTCATTGCTGCCTTGTGGTCACCTGAAGGGAAAGGGCTGACTTCTTGGTTCTTGTTTGTGATGTTCATTGTGATTTTGTTACTTTCCCATTAGGCATCCTTGGACAGGTGTGGTACTTGATTGTATCGATTCCTGATCATTGCTGTCTTTCTTACTTTGCTAGATACGTCAGCATGAACGTTTAAAAGAGGCGTCTGCACGTATGCCATACAAAATCCCGTGCGCTTATCTCGTTTGCTTATCAAGGTTTATTTATCTATCATATAGAAACAATAATGAATCCAAAATTTCGAGTTTTAACAATATGAGCATGGCGGTCATCTTGGCCTCGTCTAAAAATCGGTTTGAATTCAGCCCTGAAAATTGAGAACATGCCAGCGTTATGCTTGAAAATGTTGAAGGGGCATCATCTAGAGGTTTCCTTTAGCTCTGACTGTCTGTAAGTTAAGAGCCACAATTTTCTTCGTTTCATTGCAGTATGTTAATTTGATTTGATTGTTTCACATTGATGATACGCTGCATAAGTTAGAAAGCCTTCACGAGAGCTTACCATATTTTAACAACAGCAAAATATAGACCTAGATTTGGCCAGTAAAATATATTTAACCCCTCCACCCACATCTCGCCTTCGTTGGCCTTGTATGCTGTCCGTTTTAAGACGGAGGTTCTGTTGTTGTTGATTTATTATTTATTGCTGGTCTTATTGTATGTGTTTTTTTTTAATGTTTGGTGTTTGTTTTTGAATTTTTGATGCGATACTTAGTGTCCTTTCCAGTTTTGCCATCATGTCGCTGAGGATGAGAGAGCTGCTTGTTTTGCTTTAATTATGTTCTTGTTGTCATGTTGCTGTTTTTGTTCTAGGTCTCTTCCTCGCAGTGCCATGGGCTTGTTTTTTTGGTCTGAGATTGTGGAATATCATGATCATACTCACTTGACTAGTTAACTTGTGAATATATATATATATATATATATATATATATATATATATATATATATATATATATATATATATATATATATATATATATATATATATATATATATATATATATATATATATATATATATATAGATACTGAGGATCTCGTGGAAGATTAGCATAACATGATAGTATTTTGTATGTGCTACATGTTGTAACCCTCTATAAATCAAGTCTTTATTTACTAACTTGCTATTATTTCTAGGACTATGCAAAAAAGTCATCAGCAGGCCTTTGAAATGTAAGAGAAAAGTGCCCAAATACAGATGGGGTGGATTATGTAATATTAGTGAGTTAAATGAATGGACCTCTTTATCTCTGTATTATTCCACTTAGAAGCGCTCTAGTTCTGCATTTTATTGCTTTATGAATATTTATATGAATATAGTTTTCAGCATAATGGTTATATAAATAGTTGGACAACCAAACAACCAAACGTAGACGACCCTTACCGCATACTTGAAAACCAGCGTTAAATAATATCGGTCGGGAACCAGTTAAAACTATTCCCATAGCCCGATGATAGGGCTAATAAACAGTCAGAAAGGAGAGGACTATAGAAGGCTAAATGACCATGAAACTGTCTTCATTGTTAAAATAGCCCCTTCAAACTCAAAACTACTTTGCCTCACAGCAGCTAAGCTCCGCCTACTCACTGCCTCATACAGAGAGCCATTGGGTACATGAATACAGCCTTTACTCTAAATCTAGAACGTTGGGTAATAAGCTGACCGCAAGGTTATTGCTTTTCATGCCCAACCGAATAAGATATTTCAACTCATAAAAACAAAAATACTTGAAATACAGACTTTTCCTTCTTTCAAACTCTGTATTTATACTGTTAATAAATCTCGAAAGGTCAAAATATCTTGGCATTTTAACATTTGTGAGCATTTAGTAGAATTAGTTTTATACTCAGTTGAGTTGAGCATGTTTGCACAATGTTTGCAACACGGCTGGGTCGAGATCAAGGTCGATATTACTACCTATCTCATGCTTAAGCATACATTACGTTTTGAATTCTTATACCCTTTAGACGGCTGTCTTGCTATGTATCATGATACATTACTGTATGCCTCATAGGGAGACACTATATTTGGTCATTACACATATTTTGGAATGTTAATCTGTTGAACGTTTTGAGGTCTCTCTTATAGACTTTAATTGTATCCTAGCCATGCATAAGTAAGTTCTTATCATAAATAGCCTAAGTACACGCGCTCCAATTTGCAATATGCTTTTTACCGATTCGAATTTGGCATATAAATGACAAATTTATGCTGAAATTCGTGAAACCATATCTTTGCTATGGATTTACTACATTATGGGTGTCTTAAACTTTTATGCACCACCATATATGAGAGTCATTATATCGAGAAATCTTACATGGTAAAGCTAGTGAATCAATAAGTTAAGGTAACACATGGAATGTGTACTTAAAAGTAGAAATACCAGTTTCTAAAATTGGCCCTTTTGTGTAGAGTCCTATGTTTAAAACTGAATTTTAACACTTCCCCTTTTCATCTTATAGAAAAAATGCTGTCTTGATTTTGAGACGGGGATAAAGAATGATATACAGCAGAACGCTTTCAGAAAAAAAATGATCGGAAGGACAGCATGGTAGGACAATAATTGTCCTTAGCCCGTAGGCTACGTAGCCCCATGTAACTTTCAAGCATATAAACAAGGCACATTTTAAAAAAAGATCCAATTATTTCATACCAAAATTTCTTCACTTTCTCGTTTTAATGGTTAGCTTTGATGTAAGTTTGTCAAATGCTCCTTTAATGCGGTATCACTGTTTATGTGAGGTTATCATGGTTATTAAGTGGTGATAGCTTAGCTGCAGTTTTTGTTGAAAAACTAATAAAAACGTACAAACTCGCTCACTTTGGATAAATATTTCAAAACAAGGCTTCAAAATCAACGACATCAAATGACTTCATTTCGTCGAACATAGTTCCACAGTATTGTACATTTTTTCTGTGCAACTCATTCCGTCAATGAAGACAAACGTATATTCCACTAACTTTGAGCCAAATCATTACGCGCTTGTCTTCGAATCTGTTAAAATATTACGCCTGCTTAACGATCTGTTAAGTAATTATGACACTTTATGTTGAAGAGAATACAGGCGTTGAGTGTAATGGAAATATGAGAAATGATTTTGTTCAATTTACAAACCCCTCAAGAGACTCGTCTTTGCAATAAGTTTAAAATCCCATAACTTACGTATGGGAAGAATATAAATACTCCTACGCGTGTTTATAGAGATTAATTGAATCTCGTAAAATGGAAACGCATTTTGTTGTTTAATTACTTGAAGTGCAAGAAGTATGCCATCTTTGAATAAATTCGAACGCTTAAATAATTACGAACATCAAAGGGAGACTACCGAGTCTAGGTGGTGTCCCTTTTTAGAAATGGGGACTTATCTTAAATGAAAGAATTCGCTCCCTTTCGGGAGCGAATTCTTTCCTTTAAGAGCAGTCCCTTATGTTTTCACCACTATAGGTAATTTCCATTAAATGTGTTCAATTTTTTACGCATGTGCGTAACTGCGTTATACGAGTTACGCCTATATTGTTGTTAATTACTTCAAGTGCTAAGAAGTATGCCGTTTTGAATAAATGCTAGAGTGCCGGTAAATGTGCTCACTGATCTGACCAATGGAGCCAATGTTTGCTTTCAATGTTTAGGGAACCGTCCAAAAAACGACGAATATTTGAATGACTTCCAATGCAGACAGACTATAATAACACTTCTATTAATGAAAGTGCTCTGCACTTTGCACAAAGATGAAGGGAGTTTTGGAAATAACATTCGCGGATCCAGAGGGGAAACAGGGGGTCCGGACCCCCCCCCCCCCCCCCTGGAAAATCACCAAAATATAAAGTTTCTTAGCAATACTGGTCAGGATCCCCTGAAAAAGCACAAAGCTGCCAAGCCAGCATTCAATGATGGGCGATTGCGTTTCGCTGACGGGCCTATGATGACCCGCTAATAGTGGTATTTGGTTCCCCTCTTCCCCTCATGAACTAACCTTCCCCCCCTCAAAAAAAAGGGTGTCAATCTTTGAAAAAATAGGGAAAAAGTTGGACCCCATCTGACAAAACTTTCCGGATCAGCGCTTGAATAATGTCGCTATGTAAAACAACGGATGATATCCGTACGAAATAATACGAGATTAACACATTAAAAACATGTTATAGTAAAAATAGGGAAAATCAGAATTGTAAAAAGTAAGTGTCATTTTACACCAAATTTAATGGTCTTGGTGTAACCTTTCAATTGCTAAAAAGGCTACGTTCTGCATGGGTGAAAGTTTTCAGAGTTAATCCTGAATTCAAATGCTAAATTAGGGAGATTATAGTAACTTTTCTGATTAATTTTAGATCATCTTTCTTAAAGATGTATGTATATTGTTGACGATATTAGCGACATTGGTTGTTTACTAACAACAAAACATGTGTCTTCTTTTGGGTACCTCTGGCGTTGGAAAAACGCTTCTTATGAAGAGATTTGAAGTCCTTAGTATCCTTCAAAAGTTGATCAATTTAAATTGTCTACGTGACGAAGCGCACATAGCACACTGGTCATTCGCGGATCCAGAAAGTTTTGCAAGAGAGAGTCCAACTCTGACAACGTTTTTAGTTACAACAGCCTCCGCCCGCTGATAAAACCTAATGAATGTATAGAATGAAATATACAAGCATACTGAAACTTGGCTCCTCCTTGATATACCGTACTATGACAGCTAGGGGCGTAACTTGATCCAATAACTAGATTATATTACATATATTCTATATTTATTGAATGACAAGTAATACATGATAAATATTAATTATATTATAAATACATTTGGCAAATCCCAGGGACTAGCTCAGAAAAGCAATCAAAATTAAATGCCAAAACTGATGCGAAATATCCAAAGTAAAAGCATCAGCTTTGTCAAGCAGAGATCGTGTTGATTCTAAATGCGAAAGAATCTACATTTTTGGTCGAAACGATGTCGAGAGTCTTCCAGACAGTTCAAGGGGCACACTTGTTCCAGACCTGTCAGGAAGGCTCTTGAAGAGTATAGCTCCAAAGCGAGTAAAGTTCTGAGAAGTTCCCCCAGGAAATACCATAGCTGATTAGAACTGTACGAGTAATTCCCCAAAAATGAAAACGAAATGATAAAATGGCGTACTTATGCCAATATAGTACAAGTGGACATTCGTTCACATCATGCATTTCAGATATGCTCGAGCAGATGCATAAACATGTAAGTGAAATAATAAATAGCTCTAACCCTCTAGAGTCGCCTGCTGATGATAAATTTAGTTGCACTCACTGAATCATGTTCGACGAGTTATATCTAAATTCAACTGTAATAGTCCGAAAGAGTTCTTGAATTTCTTATAAAGTATTTGCTAATCAGCAGACGACAGCATACAAACGCAAAACATAAAATTGATCTGTCTTTTGAAATAAGCATGAAAAATCAAACAATCTGGAATAAGAAACATAAACAAACAAATTACATCTGAATAGTCTCATCTGTAACTGCCTATTAAAGGCATATTTCCTCTGGTGAAGACTGTTGATCAAAAATGCTGAATCTACACCAGTCTTTGCTAAACTCCATATATAGACACAGTCCTACATAATTTAAGATTTGAATACTCCTATGTCTATTCTAATACTGATATAAAAGTAACACAAAGATCTATTTGCAAAAGGGACATGACATCAGTGATTTTGTTACCTGCGCATCCTGCATCTTTTGCGCATAAGTTTTTATTTCAGTGAGTCCCAGCGAGTCCCGGGATGCAATAGTATGGCAGACTTGTCATTAAAAATAGTGTTTTGGACTCATTAGTTTGCAGTGGGGACTCATTGAAATTGGATGTAGTGAGTCCCAGGACCATAAGCCCAAAGTTGTAAATGAATCACTGTGACATTCGAAATGGCATTTGATATATCTTTAGACAGACAGTATACATCTCTAAAGCCTTGACTTTCTACGTATAAAACCAGTCTTACATATATGGTTCACCCTTCAGCGATTGCCAGCTATGGCCCACGAAAAACCCTACCTTTCGGGAGGAAACGTGTGTCCAACGTCTAATAGTGCTGAAACAACCTCAGGGGCAGGTAGTCGGACCTTACCTGGCATGCAATAATTCAACCAATAGCATGCACCAGCTTTGAGCTCTCAATATTTAAAATTCATGTTTTCTAGACTCGCTAGAACTGATTCTATATCATCTTTCAATAACTTGTGAACTTTCAATGTGCCCTGATGCAAAGCGTGCCTGTATTTAGCGGGGAAATGCAGCAGACGACAAAGTAAATGCATTAGGAACTTTTTCAGCATGCAAAGAATCTAACGCACAAAAAAAAATAAATAAATAAATAACAAGCCCCAAAGAATAACATTCATCTGCGCTACTGCCAACTTCACAAATTTATCTTACTGCGCTACTGCGCTACTGCTAACTTCACCCACGTCATCTGACATATGATATATGGTTTCCTGCTCTATCAGTGCAATTTGTAATGCATATCAAATTGAAAACAAGTTAACCGCTCATGAAATGATTAAAATGCCACACAAGATATTAATTACACTGATTTAATATTGAGTCCATGGTACCGAATGCTCCTTAAAGTGTGTATGGCCAATGTTGCCATGAGATGACACTCATGTCTTATACATGTATAGACCCCATCGAACTACTGCCCACGAACATAGGCGCAGACCATCCTGCGCATCCACACAATCTGATCTGCGCCCATGTAATTAGTTATCCGAAAATCAGCTCCATGTCAGTCTTTTAATATACTAATAGTCATTGTGGCTGAGTAGGCTGGTCAAGGGTTCGGAAGACAGAAACCTCTCGTAACATAGCGAAAAAGAAAGTTAAAATATATATATAGAAAGAGAGAGCTGCGCATGCAATAAACGATTAACTACGGTAATTGAGCTGATACAGTTAAGGCGTATATCATTACAACGTAATTAAATGCTTTAAGTGACGCTGACATTTAATTATGAAAACATTGCTTTCGTCGCCAACTGTGTCAAAACAATAGTGTATCCATTCATGACACTGATTCGTCACAACCGTGCCGTATCAGTTCCCAATAGCGTCCAAATTCGTTGAAACGAGAATAAAATGCGTGATTTCTGTCCCAATCACAATTTTATTAATGTTGGGACTGTCGTCCTTGGTTGAACCAAGTAGCAAATAAAGTGTCTGGCACGCGGATACAATACATTGCCTCTGCATATAGTATACAGGAACCTAATGTCCAACATAAACCAATATATGGCATCGCCAGTGTCTACACAAGGACAAATAACACCGTGACAATCACTGGCAGTGATTCCCGAACTTAAACGTGCACCTAGCTTTTAACCTCTACCAACGGAGACGCTACCGTATGTTCCATAATAAAATATACCAGCCAAAAGCACCAATTTATTAATTATCTGACATTACTATATATTGTTTTGCACCTCGAAAAAGCCAGATGTGTCATATATCCAAGACAGCAAAGATATTGACAAAATGTGCGATGGTCCATACATGATGCCCACCCGAACAGTTTGCAAAATCACATTTTGGCACTATTCCTGTGAAATAACACACTTTCACACGCAAAACCTTTCATTTCAAAAGCCAAACTCATATTGAACACTAACTCCAGGTGCATTTGACTAGTTGCTTTTGGCCGAAGTGTCAAAAGAAATCCAATGGAAAGTATTGTGATTTCTTTAAAATGAGGGTATGTGTATTCGACAAAGCCTCTTCAATACATTTATAAATTTGGCTTTGCCAATTTCTGGTATCGTTTACTGATTGGCTGCTCTTATTCGGGAATGCAAATCAAACTGATATAGCACTTTTAGCTATTTAGAAAATCGACAAATTAGAACTTTGACTAGTATAGTACAAATAATCACACGCAAAAAACGAACATATGGTATAGTACAATGTACATGTATGACTTAAGCTTAGTGTCCCGTAGAATATAACAGTAACTATACACACAAACCAAATCAAGATCCTGATGAGCTGCTACAAAAGTAGCATCTCATTAGGGCCTGCCCAAGGAGACAATCTCCAGTAGTGAGTTTCAAACCAGTACATGTACTACGCCCGAATTTAAAATAATAGAAGTATTATAGAACTCTTTGGTCACTGCACAGCCGGCAACTTAATATTAATATCTGAGCGTGGTTCGGCTATTTCATCTGCTAATGAAGGGAAATCAGTTTATCTATAATTTGGTTAAAGAAGTTTAAGGTGTTTGATGCGAATATTTATGAAAATCATGGCCCTTACATTTATCAACCCTTAAAGCGCCAATCACAGCATGTCATCTGTTATCGTCGTCTGCATAAATGTTTTTGAAGCGTATGTGACAAACAGCGTGGACTCAGATCGGACTGATGCTGCGAGCGGTCTAATCGTAGTTCCACACTGTTCGCCTCTAAACATCAACTCACGTTTACCAATATGCCGCAGACGTTTGCGTTGGTACTTTAAGGGCAAATAATATACTTGTGTATGTATTGAGGTGTTATGGGTACTAGCTCATTTTCAGTATTTTACCCATTTCTTTAATTTCGCGCTCATGATGTGCCACCTTTACAGCACCCAAAAAGCCCTATAATATTTAATCGCAAAGTAATAATAAATTTAAGCCGTGGCATGTGATTTCCACCAATGTGGCATTTTGACATTTGTAGACTCAGACGAGCCTGTGCAGCCTCCTTTTAAGCTTAGAGACCCCAAATTATCTTCAATCAGTAGCATAACAGTCATAGAATATTCATGCGACGAGCGAAGGCTCTGATCAGACTGCGCATATGCGCAGGCTGATCTGAGCCTTTGTTGGTCGCACGCAACACATTGTTGGAAATGTCATGTAACAGCTCATATATGACTTAGGTCTTGTGCCCTGTACTAATGGAACAGTAAAATTAAGCACACATCCATGCAGATCCAGATGAATTGCCACAAAACCTGGCATCTCATCAGGGTCTACACAAGATAGGCAAACAAGTTATAAACTGTTCATTGCTGATTGGCAAAAATGGATCAATAAGATTCGCCTCACTTAAACTGCAAAGTGAGAATATAAAGTATTTATACAGAGGTCGACATGGTCGAAACTCATTGCTTGTAAATTATAGCTGTCTTGCAAATTGCATACCAGTGTGAATTTACGTACATATGTATTAAATAGTCACTTGCGTAAAATGTACTCGATTGGTATTACTGCACTAACTGATTGGACAAACTTTCAGGTACTTCTAAAATTCCTATGCAGTTTAGAGATGCACCACATCGTGTGTAAAGTTTACAGGTCATATATCATAGGTGGAAAATAAAGCACTTGATCCTTATTTGACAAACCCAGGGAGATTCAGTTGCAGTGGTCGTGATCCATCCATTAAAATGTATGTCAAATAGAGCACAAAATGCCTGCAATATTAAATAATTATCTTGCTAGATGATGTTATGGTACAGTATAATGAAGTGTTTTAGCTTTGTTCACTTCGAGAACTTATGTTGTTCATTAACACACCATCGCCTTGCACATTCTGCTACAAATAACATGAACAAGGTTAAGTAACACTTTAGCTGTGAGAGTTTATGGTTATAGTTAATGGATAACTGGAATCTTTGATGAGTGTTCATTGTTTTCCTTGATCCAGCGCTAAATCGCACACAACTCATGAAATATGCATAGGTTAAAAACAATGTTCCAGAGCATAGACATGCGTCATCCTTATGACACTAACTATGCCACTTCTTATTATTGTTTATGGTTGTACATTAATCCACAACAGTACACCATGAACAACACATGAACATGCATGAAAATGTCTGTAAACGTCATGAACACTTCCTCGATTATGTTAACATGTATTGTTAAACCAATGCGACACGGATTCCGTTAATGTACAAACAAGTAGCATTCAGTTAACCCGACGTTTCAAATGTTTTGATAGAAGTCCTCAATCTGATGGGGCTAACATCGAGCCGGTCTATGTTTCTTCGGCTGCCAAAAGAAGAACTTACAGCTGATCTTGCCATAGTTTTCATGTATGTAACGTTAGTTTTGTAGACATTCTATTACCATCATGAACCTGAAAAGAAACGCGCACGAATGGACCCTGACTTCCATCCCTGTCCCCGGTTATAGTCCTAATCAATGGCCCAGACCAGAAAAGGAGCCACCTAGAAATCAAGGTCCATTTGTACGCTAAGGCTTCTAATTCCGTGCCTAAAACTCTTCAGAATTCAAGGCACAGAACAAAGGCAAACTGTCTGCATCTCTGCACAAGCAACTCCTGTACTCCAGTAATTATGACTGCAATGTTTGATAAACAAAACAATCCCTGTCCTAGCACAATTTAGAAAGCCGCAATCTTAGTACATAATGCACATGAACAGACAGCCGAGCAGACGCGAGAATTAGTTGATTCTCCAATTAGTGACATAATGTCTATAGTCCTCTACATTTGCCTCCAAATTAGCCTAACAGAAAAGTATGTAAAAGTGTTATTTTTAAATGACACTGTAATATTATGCTTAAACACAGCCTTCGCCCGCTGATAAAACCTAATGAATGTATAGAATGAAATATACAAGCATACTGAAACTTGGCTCCTCCTTGATATACCGTACTATGACAGCTAGGGGCGTTACTTGATCCAATAACTAGATTATATTATATATATTCTATACTTATAGTAAAAATAGGGAAAATCAGAATTGTAAAAAGTAAGTGTCATTTTACACCAAATTTAATGGTCTTGGTGTAACCTTTCAATTGCTAAAAAGGCTACGTTCTGCATGGGTGAAAGTTTTCAGAGTTCATCCTGAATTCAAATGCTAAATTAGGGAGATTATAGTAACTTCTCTGATTAATTTTAGATCATCTAAACACAATTAATCATTTAAACATGAAGTTATTCTTTTTCATAGGCATCTAGCAGGTTTAAAATTTTGAATTTCTAAAGCTCAGGATTTGGAAATTTTGAACTTTCACCCATGCGTTCTGTTCGATTTAGTGATCCGTAGAACTACAACAATAACAATTAGAAATGATTGGTATTTATCAGTGAGGAAATAATGATGACTTCAAGATATTGTAGAAGGAAAGTAAGTATAATTTAACACACAAGGAGGTGATAGCTCAGCTGCCACCTCTGTAGGTGTTAACGTACAAGTAGTTTTACAGTGGTTAGCTTATCCATCAAACTACAGCTAATTTTTTTTCAAGAAGCATGCATTAACTAAGGATAACATTGGACCCGTCTTGAACAGCTAACTAATTGCATAAGAAAATGAACACACGTTTACGCTGTTTCTTTTTACTTATCTTTCTTGTACTATATCCTAAATAAAGTTACGAGTAAGTGGGGATGTAGATGGAAACCCTGATGGTGATGTTCCTCGTTCTACATCATATGGAGTCTATATCTCTCAACTCATTTGTTTTGCTAGAGAATCTAGCCATATTACTGAATTCAACTCTCGCAATAAATTGTGGAACTTTGAAACTTTTTAAAGTGTATGTTCATGCTTTTTAATATTTTACTTTATTCACAAATAAATATTTCGTTATGGACTAATCTTATTTTCACAGATCATTTATCCAGCTGGTTAGTTAATTACAGAAGCTTTTATAGCCGTCTATCTAACCTTCTGGGAGCAGCCATCTTCCAGCTATTGGCACACATTAACCTGAGTTAACCTCAATATGTTGGTCTGGCAAATGATTGAAGCGGCACCTTTCAGTCAATTTCTTTATTTCAATATTGGATAATGGGTATTCCGTTTTAATAACAATCAACAGCCAAAACAATGCAAATTAAAATGTAACAACTGTCAAACGAAAAGTATTTAGTTCTTCAATAAGTTTCATTTGATTTACTTCTGTCTTTTTGTTAGCGAAATGAAGAAAATTGTTACAAAATATGTCGTCTGCTAAAATGATAATTAGTGTGTTAAGCCTTAAATTTTAGAATTAATTATTAAATATGGGCCAAGTATCAAAATATACACACTGCTAAAAGCATTACTCTGAAACATTGTTATTTTTTGCCTTTTGACTGATTTATAATTCTGCTTTGGTAGTGTGTAAGCAGGTGGAAGTGATTCCAGTTTTGGTGTGTAGAGATCATTGACCTGAGAATGACCAGACTCCCATTAAGAAGCAAAAGTGATCAATTACAGGCTAATAGAAGGGCATTCACAAACATTTAATGAGGGATTATTCCTGCCATACTGTAAACTCTATTATAAATGCATTTGAAAAAAAGTGTGAATTATCCCTTTAAGCAAGGCTATCGGTATCATTAACTTCGCAAAACCTTTTCTAAATTTTATAGACGATACTATGATTTTATATCTAAATTCCAAGTTGGAAAAAAATCTCTCTTGCGCCTTGGACTTTCGGAACGATAATTCTATGGTGACCTGGTGTTTAAATTGAAGAATATTGTTGGCTCTGATAATTTTTCAGCGTAGTTTATTAAAATAATATCCCATTATAAAAAGATTGGCTTTAACATTAATGTACTGCAACAGGCTGCATGCTTGGTGGTCAACCCATTCACGGTCAGCAACTTTGCTTTCCTCTTTAATTGCACGCCGGTGGGTCAGACTTCAGACTCTATGGCGGTTCCGACTAAAAGATTTATCTATTGATGAGATGATAGAGGCCTGATGCTTTGGCTGTTTGTCGGGCCCACCGGGGTTTACCTGTTGGATTTCTTTTGCTCCGGTATTCAGTTTTATTTACTGTTGAGTCCTTATCTTTGCTTTATCTCCTTTTATTAATCTTGCTTTATATGTTCTAGGAGATGATGCATTGATAAGTTAGGGATCTTTTATGCAAACCAAACATATATGTGTCTTGATCCACATCTGAACTAAGGGTGAGGTTGGTGCAGCGTTAAACCGGTTTAAGCCCTCCAGTAAAATATTTTACTGACCGTTCCAAGGCGGTACTTCTTTGGTTGAATATGTTTTTCTGTCTTGTGATTGCTATGCCTTTGAACGCGTCTGTTTATATGTGCCTTGTGGTCACCTGCTGGGAAAGGGCTGACCTCTTGGCTCTCGTTTGTGGTGTCTTGCTGTGAGTTTTGTTACTTTCCCATTGGTATCCTGGGTCAGGTGTGGTACTTGATTGTATCGATTCCTGATCTTTGCACCCTTACTTACTTACTTACTTACTTACTTACTTTACTTTAGTTTTGCACCAAGTCCTACTAGAAAGCTGCATATGGATGTTAAAAAGGTTAAAAAAGTTCATTGATTCAATAAGGACCTAATACTCATGAACTGGATCATGAATATATTCTATAATACAGCCTTTGTGCACACTTCGTATATGTCAAGTTTTTACTTTTTATACCATAGACCCTAGTTTTTATGCCAAATATACATTAGCAAATTAATGGCAGCAATTTTAATATCTGGCAAACTATTAATATTGGAAAGTCAGTCCGTCTCGGCAATGTCACTGTGCTTGATATACGATACACTTGATAGGAAATCTGTCTTTGCCAAAAATGGACAAGAGATAAATAATAGCAGGCCACTATCGGCCCACCAGCGAAACTTCAAATGCATTGTTATAAACTCATGCACATGTTGTGCTATTATGCACATATACCGATTTATACTCCATTTGTTTACTGGATACTTTAGCAAACAGGGAAGATCCAGATGAAATGCTACACAGCGTAGCAGTCCATCAAGTTCGGCACCTCGGTCGACATCTTCACATAGTCATTAACCCACCCACGTTCTCTATCAAGATATATGGCTATAATGAAGCTACAAAAGTAGCATTAAGCTGATATCTTATCTAATAACCCATAATCACTATCCATTGTCTAATGATGGTCATCAATAAATACTTTATATAATACTTTCTATATGCTTCGAAAATCAACCATGGTGGCATGAATGATATCCTCTTGGCATAAACGGCACGAGGTTTTAAGTTTTTTTTAATGCTAATTACCAATTTCAACAATAAGACACACTTCAAACCTTGCGTTTTAATTGGTGGTCACAGATTGTAATACAGGCAATTTGATTAGTGCTTTGCATCTGCATGTAAATAGTATTGGTCCTCACTCATAACCATGATCTATTGTCAGACCTTGGTGAGGAAAGCTAAAACCTTGTGTAAAATATGCGCTACATGTATTTCACGAGCTCATACTAAAACATCAGCGCTGATTGGAAGCGTCTCGAAGTACATTGGAGAGTCTTGAGACATTAACAAACATATTCTAAGGGAAATCAGAAAAGCTATTTGTTGCATCATGATTTTATAAAGATTGCTTATAGTTCGGAAAGGTTGTTTGAAGCCATGAATGAGAAAATGTTACCATTTCATTCCCTTTTCTACACAATGCCTCATTTGATTATAAAATGGCGCTGGTCTCGGCTCACCAATCAAAGACAATAAAGCTGGTTACGTATAGTGGTACCCCCGAGACCATTCGATAGATTAAAAATAATAATGGAGATAAAATAATGGAAATGAGGCACGTTTCTCTTTTATTAATACTGTCTTTTCTATTATATTATCTCTGCAAACTGTTAGACATGTTCAGAGTTTACTGTGTCCATAGTCTGGCACAAGCGCAACGACGCATTCTTCTTAAAAATACATGTATTAGAATATATGTAAAAAGAAATTTTAATTGTAAAAGAATGTAATCACAAAACACACTTCCGTAACGTTCCAATTATTGTGAAAGAGAATCCGCTTTTCTGAAAACGCAGAGCAACCTCTCTTTAGTTTGGGTGTCGGACCCCAAAACCACTATCCCAAACCCTAATCTGATTGATTTTCGATTAGGAAAATACTATATTCAGGAAACTTCAAAGTCTGCTCAAGACCAATTGGTCTTAGAAAAGGCGCTATATAAGTTGACATTTTTCTATTACGTTCTTATTTTTTCATCAAAGAATATGTTGTTGATACTCATTGGGAAACGTCTTATTGACATGCTTTTTGGAGAAATATAAATAAATGCGCAAACCGCGTTATCTATATTTAGTTTAAACAATATTTATTCTCAACCTCAATGCATCTCGTACATGCCAACAAGTGTTTGTGGTACTTAAAAAGTGCTGAGAGAAAGCACAAAATATATCAAAATAAAATTACTTTTTGTAATTATTTTCAAAAAAGCACCCATTATCCAACTTAACTTAAATAATTTCCGTGGGATTACCAACAAGTTTTTGTGGCTCATCTCAAAAGGAGCGATAATTACAGTAGTAACACCACATAATTGATTTGAGCCAGTGCATGAGATTTCCAACAATGTGTTATGTGCGACCATCAAAGCCTCAGATCAGCCTGCGCATACGCGCAGTCTGATCAGAGCCTTTGCTAGTCGCTTGAGTATTCTATGATTGTTAAGCTACTGACTGAACACCATTTGGAGTTTCTAAGCTTAAAAGGAGGCTGCAGAGGCTCGTCCGAGTCTACACTTGTCAAAATGTCAAATTGTTGGAAATCTCAAGCACTGGCTCATTTATCTTGTTAACAATGTCTTCTGTAGATTGTTGTCTACAAAATTACCAAGTAAAACATAAAGGAAAAAGTAAAAAAAAGTTTGTTATATTTTCATACATTGCAAGTTATGTTTTTTTGCCGGACATGCCGATTTTGAAATTACCCTCTGATCACGTGACCAAATATGCCGTGTGCATAATTAGATAGGATGCCTCTTGGGTCAGTTGTGAAAGAAAACTCTTCAATAAAAAGTTGCAAAAGGTATTTTGGTAAAAAAAAACAACGAAAACTGTTTATACCACGAAAACTTGTTGGTGGACGATAAATTCCCAAACTGTTATAACTTTCAATTAAGAAATGAATTGTTTTAGAATGTTCATGGAATAATGAATACTTCGGGTCTCTTACAAAGCAAAATAAACAAGGAATCAGCAGTTAGTTTAAGTCTGGGATGAGGTGCCACAAGATGCAGCATCACATCATGGCCTGCGCTGTTTGCTAGCCTATCTGTCATATTCAGCAGTTGAGATAATTTACAAATGCCAACAGCAGTCGCTTTTATCATGGTGTATAGATCATTCCAAGATGGAAGATTCTCTTTGATATCAATGCTGCATTTCATTCAGTCAGTCAGCCTCGCCTAGGCTTAGTTTGATTTGATCAGACAAAAGTGATTGGCACAAACACAAATTTAGGTAATAGACGCTCTTATTTAGATTAGCTGCGCCGGTGATTTCTTTCATTAGTGTACTTTCATTATTTTGCCAAGTCGATTCTGTCTCCAATGAAAGAATTTCAGACAGAAGAAAGCAAAGGAAATGAGACAGCCACAGAAAAAGTAACACTCTAGAACTCAAATCGACCTCTGTAGTTGTAGTGTCACATGCTGGTCAGAGTCATCACCGTTCAAAGAAACCAAATCATTTCATTTACATAAAGCCAGCAGACAAGGCTGACCAGATTGAATCGTTCCACACAGTGATTACTTCATGGGTTATACGAACATTTACAGTTATTTTCCCATGTCACAACTCTATTATTATTTCTGTAAACAGTAAATGAAAATGGTTCCCTTCTTTGGATTAGAATCTTTTAAGCGCATTACGACAGAATGTGTATTTTAGCTCCTACTCTGATGAGTCATGGAATTCTCTGGTGACAACTGTCACCCTAGTGTATGTCTTTTCTTCCTATACATTGGCCTAATAGAATACCTTATATACAAACTATACATTTATTATCATTAATCGCAGCAAAGTGGTGATGGTACTAAATTATTTTAATACGGCATCAAATTTCTGTGTGAGCTAATGTTTTGTCACACAATTCAAATTCTTATAATATCAGCATCTGTCAATGAATGAAAATGATTGCTGTGCAAAGTATCGCTGTTTCTTTTTCTGAAAAATAAATAAATAGGGTTTGAGCATTTAGTTGCTGTAACAAAATTGTCTGTAGTTAAACATTTCTTTTGAAATCACATAAAAAGGTTTACATTTTTTCATGGGAAATCGCTTTCCAACAGAGTGATACAATGACTAACCAAGTTGGTACACAAGGTGTTGCTCTTACTGTCCCCGGCCTTTTCGAAGAAAAATGAAGGGACATAGTTGTCCACTTTCCGTAGTTTGTGGTTCGTGGTTCATGGTGCGTGGTTCCGGATTAACAGTAAGTACCTATTACAACTCCTCCTACAGTTTTTGGTCAATCCTTTCGAAACTTAACAAGTGTTTTAATGATGATGTGAAGATATGCATGTGTTTTTTAAGAAGTCTAATTATTTTCCATTTCTTTTCGTTTTGATTAGCACAGACTTTTTTCTAACACCAATTGTTCAAAAGTTTATAGCAAAGGAGTAGAAACTCGTTGGGCGCAACACCTCCTACAGATTTCTGCCAATCGCTTTGAAACCTTGCAAGATCATTGTGAATATGCAATGATAGAAACTTCAGCAATAATTTTCCACACAGTATACATGGTGTAGAGGGGGGGACAGGGGGTCTGGACCCCCACCCTGAAAAATCACAAAACTATACGGTTTCTTAACAATACTGGTCCAGATTCCTTGGAAAATCACAAAGCTACCAAGCCAGCATTCATTGTTAGGCCATCGTCGGTCCACCAGCGAAACGCAATTGAAATGGCGTTTCGCTGGCGGGCCGATGATGGCCCGCTTTTAGTGGTACCTGGTTGCTCTCTCTTTCTCCTCATCAGCTAAGAATGTAAAGTTGGACCCCTTCCGACAAAACTTTATGGATCCGCGCATGGTATATACGAGTAAACCTCTAAATGTCATCAATAGCAAGAGGTATTTGTCATGGCATATAATGCTCCCAGGGCACATGCAATTTACAGTATGGGTATATGGAACTATCATTTACTCATTTTCAAAAAATAGGTCAACGGTCAAGATAATATATTTTGATATATTTGAAAAGCGTTTCCGTTAGAAAATACACAGCTCTAGGTGGTTCTGTAGTTCTATAGGTATTGTCTATGTAATTATTGCTAAAGCTGAAAAAAACATGGCTAAATAGCACAATCAATCACGATTGAAGTTAGCGATACATCACACATTTGAATGTGCGGAAGGGGTACAAAAATGGTGCCCACTTCTTAATGCATAGATGTGCTATTTCTTCATTAATTTATCGGCAATGCTCTCAAATTCAAATGTTATCAAATTTGAAAACATTAGTTCAAAGTGCATATTCATGTAACATAAATCCCAAAGTTTAATGCTTATGCTGCTATCGAAACCCAGGATCGGAGATCACATTTTACAAACTGATGATATAATCCATAAGTACATTAAACCGATTTATACCTTATGTTATTTCCCAACCGTATCAATTAGAAGAATCCTTTTCCAATTTAAGCGTTTTTAGAATACATTGCATTAGTTAGAAGGCTTCCATGTGAGCTGAACATTTCTTGTACTTCAACAACAGCAGAATCTAGGGCGAAGATTTGGTACCAGTAAAATGCATTTAAGACCCCCGGGTGGCTTAGGCTGCTGTCCATTCTAAGGCAGTGGTTCTGTTGTTGTTGACTTTTTGTTTATTGTTACTCCCATTTCGGGAGTCTGTAATTGTTCTATGTTTTGTTGTACGTTACTTTATGTCCATTCTAGTATTGCAATCATCTTGATGGGGAAGAGAGAGCTGGTTGCTTTTCTTATTTTGTCTCCCTGGTGTCTCTTAATGGTTGAGTGGCTCTACCTCGCGGTGCCTTGGGGTTGTCTGCAGTTTGTGATTGTGGTATTTCCTGATCATACCCACTTACTATTTTAGAAGTAATTTATAATTTTATTCAAAGTTTAAAGGTACATTCTGAAAGCAAAGTGCAAAACCTGTCCAGACGCTGCGTTCTGTGGCATCTGATCTTGTTTTGCACTGTTTGCAGATGTCTAGGCTTATTATGGTTAAAGTGCGATTATCATGAACCGTTTCCACGGTATATCGCCTCCAGTATTGTTGGCTCCTATACTATTGACCTAGTTAGGCCATGATGTAAGAAATGAAAATCAATGACAATAATCGTCAGTTTAGCTCTTTTCTTGTCTTCAAGAATTATCCAATCAAACTGTTTTACCAGACAACAAAGCAGAAGAACCGCAACGTCCAAAAATGGCTGCTGCTATCGCATAATGCAAGTGATTGATCATCATCTATGGTTTCTGATCATAACAGAAACATAGTACTCTTTTGACCAATTTCGATCCGGAAGACTGTGAGTGCCCTGACTAGTCATGCGCCCAGAGGCGCATGTCTGGTCATTGCAATCACCGTCTGTATGTGCGTAAGTGAGTTTCGCATGATCTTGATCTCCATTATCCATTTGGGACCATACTGACAAAATTATGTATCGCTTAAGATGGAAGTAGCATGAATTGTGTAGGGTATTATTGCTTCTCAAATATGCTCAGCATTAGAGATCACGGCTTCTACGACCAGGGCGAAATAGGACCAGCATGGGGATTCAAGAAGATAATTGCTTGCTTTGCAAAGTTGTTTACAGGAACAAATTAGTTTCTAGATTGAAAATGAAATACTGTATAAAAACAGGGAATTGTTCGATCAGAACTTTTAAGAATTGACCAAGCAAACGAAGCGGACCAGCCACGCGTTCAAGCTTAAGTCAAAACCAATTATCTCTAATGTAAATAGACTATGTCAAAATTTGGGCATTTTGGGATTTGGATAGGCCATGTCGGGCTGCAGCATAGCCAAGTCTGCATGAGAATCATTGTTGTTGTTTATTCTAGATAAAAAAACAACAACTTTTGTCCTGTGTTATAATATTTCTGAATGAAGATTTGAAGTTTGCATATATCTCTTGCACTGTGTTGCAGTCTTCAATGGACACTTTCGTATAACATATTTGAACTGGTCAGGCTTTTGATAAAATTGATCTATCTTTAGTTCTTAAAACATTTTAAAATCTGGGCAATGTTGAAAGCTTTTTGTCTTCTGCCAATTTTAGAATTGTCTTTTTCAAAAATGTCTTGTATGAAAACCACCAGAGTGTCATACAGTTGTGATTGTAGCATAATCACTTTTGGATCCAGGTCTTGACAGACGTTAGCATGTGAGCTTAAAGAAGGTTTTCACTTGATAAGAACCAAAACTTTCATGAGCTCACTGGCTCAATTTTATTCTCCTCATATTTTTTCCTCTCCGCAAGGCCATTTTTATAACGATTATCCTTTGTGACAGGTCGTTTGGTCGTTGAACTACGATGTAGGGCAATTCCTTAGAGACAGGAAATAGACAGTCGACGAGACTAACCGGATTATACATGCAAAATAAATCATTCTTTTATCTTTATGATCTCCAAAACCAGACGAATTGCTGTCATGAAATGTATAACACATAGCACTTTTAGTGCTAAAGTTCTTAAATGGAATCACTGGACTAATCCACTGTTGTTACCCCTATAACTTGCTGATGGACCAGACTGGTTCTTGCACGTGTTATTTTTCTACCTGAGTAATTTTGACGTGTAGCTCAGGGAGCTAAGCCTCTAACAAGTGATCAGTAAACTACAAAAATGCGATTTATTGCCATAAGCAAGTGTGATTATGTCCCAAGCAACCCCAATATTTTAGTAAACTACTCTCGTTGCAACAAGTTGACTTTTTTGCAGAGTATAAGCATGAATGAAATTCTAGAAAAAGCCTGTTCAGGTCGACCGATCTGTCCATTTGCATGGACGGATCCTTAGTTGAAAACATTATTCATGATGGCATATAATGCAAGACGGTGGGTCAGGCCTCAGAGTCAATGACAGCTCTGACATAAAGCTTTAATCGGTGGGTTGGTGCCCGATGCTTGTCTGTAGCTGGACCCACCATGGCTCAACGAGGTTTTCTTTAGCTCTGACTATCTGTGAGTCGTGAACCCTTTCCTTTGTTTCATCATAGTGTGTTAATTTCATTAAATTGTTTCTCTATGATGATACATTGCAACAGTTATGCGGCCTCCATGCGAGCATAAAAGTTTTTGTGCTTCAACAACAGCAGAATCTAGGGCGAATATTTGGTACCAGTAAAATGCATTTAAGCTCCCCAGTGGCTTAGGCTGATGTCCGTTCTAAAGCGGTAATTTTGTTGTTGTTGATGATTTGTTGTCGGTTGTTACTTCCCAATGTGGGATCATGTAATTGTTCTATGTTTTGTTGTGCGTTACTTTGTGTCCATTATAGTTTTGCAGTCATCTTGATGAGGAAGAGAGAGCTGGTTGCTTTGTTTGTTTTCCTGGTGTCACGTGATTGTTGTGTGGCTCTACCTCACGGTACCATAGGTTTTTCTGCAGTTTGTGGTTGTGGTAATTTCTGGTCATACTCACTTGCTTTTTTGTGGCATCTCATCAAAATCAAAACTCGATCACAGCAATACAATATACTGTTAATGCAATATCTAGAATTTTGAAATGCTTCTATATACGTACATCGAAACCGCGTTGACAATTCAGTCATGACATGAAAACAAACAGAATAAGTGTGCACAAAGATCAGCCTGGGCATCTGTCCAGTCTAGTCAGAGTGTTTGCTGTGCTCTCAGTAGATTACAAGGGCTCACATAACCTCTTGCGGGCAGCGAAGACATGTTATGATCCGGAGAGGGGGACAGGTGATCAGGACCCCCCTGAATAATCATAAAAATAGAGTGTTTATTAGCAATACTGGTCCGGATCCCCTGAAAAATCTTAAAGCTACCAAGCCAGCATTCAATGGCGTTTCGCTGGCGTGTCGATGATGGCCCGCTTATAGTGGTAGGTACTTGGACCTCCCTCCTCTCATCAACTAAAAAAACGTTATCAAAGTAGGACCCCCTCTGTAAAACTGTCTGGATCCGCGCATGGAAGACTCTGAATGGTCCTTTGGGGACACACTATCACATTGTTGGTTTTCTTATTTTTTCTTCCTATTCTAGTCCTATGGGACCATGATGACTCACCTCTGAAGAGTAACATTAATAAACAGTTCACTATTGCGAGCAAGTAAGAAATCAAAGATCAGGAATCGATACAATCAAGTACCTCACTGACCCAGGACACCACAAGGGAAAGTTACAAAAACACAAGAAAACACAACATTCAAGAGAGCAAGGAGGTTAGCCCTTTCCCAGCAGGTGACCACAAGGCTGCAGTGAACAGACACGAAAGCATGGAAGCTCTACATATACAAAATGTAGATCTAAATAAAAGATTAGTGAATCTAACAAAAGTGAATAAGATTTATTTGATTTAGCCCTTTGTATACTTGGTTTTCTAAGACTAAAACGACCTTCAGAGAAAGATATTCACGTTTAATTGCAAATTAAAACCTATGACCCCTCAATATACGCAATGGACCAGCCCATGTTAAGTGTATCATATCAGGTTCAAAAAACCCATCAAAATAAAAAGATTAATGGTAAGTGTAGCAACATTCAAGTCCCTGCAGAAGAACTGGCTATCAACGGTACAATGACAGCTGCTACGATTTTTAAGTAATCATAGGATATAAACTAATAAAGTGATTGGAAATCAGCAAACTACTTATGATTGATTCTTTGCATTAGATCTAATGAAACTTTCAGCATCTCCAGTGCCATTGAAGAGAGTGTTTTAACAACCAGTGTCTAATAACAATGTATTAACATTATATCGATATATAAGGTAATTTTCCATGCACCTGGTATAGAACTGACCTTATTACACTGATTTGAGACAGACATGGGGTCGACTACATGCAAATGTAAACGATTACAATTACAATTACTTTGGAATTTCATGATTACTGATTACAATTACATAACTTTTTTTCTAATTGTAATATATTACAATAACAGATTACATTGCAAAGTAATTATGTTTACTTTATGATTACTTTTGATTACTTTAAATAAATTTTATTTTATTTGAAAGGAGGTAAGGGTGAAAAGATTGGGAATCGATACAATCAAGCAGGATACCAATGGGAAAGTGACAAACTCACAGTTAGACACCACAAACGAGAGCCAATAGGTCAGCCCTTTCCCAGCAGGTGACCATAAAGCACATATAAACAGACGCGCACAAAGACATAGGAAACACAAGACATAACAAAAACATAGAAGATCCACAAAAGAAGTATCGCCTTGGAAAGGTCAGTAAATTATTTTACTTGAGGGCTTAATCCAGTTTAACGGCGCATACCTCACCCTTAATTCAGATGTGGATCAAGACGCGTAGATATTTGGTTTGCATGTAAGACCCCTAACTAATCAATCCATCGTCTCCTAAAACGTATAAATCAAGCTATAACAAGGAGATGAAGCAAAGATAAGGACTCAATAGTAAATAAAACTGAATACCGGAGCAAAAGAAATCCAACAGGTAAACCCTGGTGAGCCAAACAAACAGCCAAAGCATCAGGCCCTTACCATCTCATCAATAGAAAAGTCTTTAAGTCAGAACCATCATAGAGTCTGAAGTCCGACCCACAGACGTGCAGACTTATTATTAGAATGTTATCTTGAAGAAAGGAAAACTTAGCAACGTTTGTCATTTCTACTTTCATATATTAGTAAGCTACAAGGATGACTGAATGGAATCTAGAATAAAACAAGAGTTTTCAAAAGTCCCATGTTTTCTACATATAAACATGGATATGAATGAGTGCATCTCAGTTATCTTAGATGTGTTTGTAAGATATCCCCCTTACAGTTTGGTTGTTTTAAGTTCAGAAAAGTTCAAGGCAAAAATATTTGACCACTGTTCTTAACAAAGTTCCATCGATGTGCTTCAGATTTACGTTTCTGCCGAAGAAGATAGAATAAAAACTATTGAAATTATCTTTGCAGTAATGAAGCAATAAGATGTATGTAGCTGTGTGAAGCACAATTAGTTGTTCATGTTGAGAATATCAGGTTCTTTCTAGCCCAATAATAATAATAATAATAATAATAATAATAATAATAATAATAATAATAATAATAATAATAATAATAATAATAATAATAATAATAATAAGTATGGCAGTATATGAAAAATGTAAAGCACATCTAAAAGGTACCAGATAACACCTGTTTTGTTCTAAACATCAATTATGTGGGCCCTTGAAATAATTTTTCAGGAAATGCTACACAGGACAACGAAATTTAACTTGGTTAATTAAAGAAATAATTTTCCTTATTGGGAGTACTTCATACTGATTATATACTTCCTTAAAAAAGTTGGACTAAACCCTTATTTTGTCACATTAAAATATATCCACCTGATAAGTTAATACGTCCAACTTGCATTATAATTATTACCGATAATTAGGACTTCTTTTGTATGATTTAATTAATATTCATCTGATAAATAGAAGACCTTTGTGTTGCATTATATGTTTATTAAAAGAGTGACAAACTAAAGTAGATCCTAATCTTCTGATCAAACAAAACTGAAAATGAGATCATATTCAGCTGGAAAATGGTCAAGGTTAGGATGCCACAAATTGCTTTCCAAAAGGTGCTAAACAATACTGTCATAAAAGTGTCTCGAGGATTAAACAGAAACTATAGAAAATGGACCTTACTTCACTTGTCAGCACAGAAAAAAATGACCAAAGTTTTATATTTTCTGAAAGGCTCAATTGGAAAGAAAATGCTTCAACTTAAAAATGTATCAGATTTTTTTCTTTGATGTCATGAAGAAAGGTGGTCTATTCAATTAATTTGTCTTAGTGAATCCAATAAAATGCTACGAAGAAATGAAGAAAATAATTAAACAAATATAAACCTTGATCTAAAAGTTAAATGCTTTATTTTATTTTATAAGACATTAAAAACAGTGCCAGTCATAATCAGTCACTGCATCATGCAACATCTGATCAGAATTTATGCTGTTTGTCTTCTATATTTAACATTCATTTACAGCTATTGAGTGTTTCTTCAATCTGACAATTATTTTTATGAAAAGCAAGTTTAAGTCAAATCAAATTTTAATATCTTTGATCTATTGTTGGTAGCAAATTCACATTTCTTGTTTTAAACAGTAATTATTCTCTTTAATCTATAATTGTAGCTGGTACTCATCACTGTACACTCAATTTTAAAAACCAATTTATATATGTTTTTTTGTAAAAAAGCAAAAGTAAGCATAAAGTAATCACAAAGTAATCATGATTACGGGCTATTTTGCAATGTAATCGATTACATTATGATTACTTGTAATCATAAAAATCCATGATTACAGAATACTTCATGATTACTAAAAATCAATCGATTACTAGTAATCATGATTACAGATTACGATTACCCCATGTCTGATTTAAGACGAATGGAATTATCATTTAAAGGAAGGGAATTTGAACACAAAATGGAGCCGATGCAATACATACAAGTCCGTATTGTAACTTTCTCTCAAATGTTTGACACCTTGATACAATTTTCGAAGCGATTATTGTCCGATTTTATTAACCTGACACAGGTGCATAATTTCACGGTTAGTGCACAAGATATTTTTACCTTCCGTCGACTTTCGGTATTTACCGTAAGTTTTACGAGAATTTTGCAAGTACTAATGCAGATAATGAAACGTTTTCCACTGTACTACTGACTAGTCAAGTGGTTTCGGTACAGAGTTTACAACCAAAAAGGTTCTGAGTTCGAGTCCACGTAAATTCTTATATTTTTTTTTTGTATTTTTACCTCTCTATTTGATTCGCTTCACTTCATTATTATAGATGTACCACGACCTCTGAGTAATGTCTTTTGAATCATTATATTCAAAAGGTTGATGCGTAACGCATACACTGAGCCAGTCTGTCTGGAACATATACGTGCTTCAAAATAGAATAGTATACGTAATACAACGTCTGAAACCCCTTTTTCTAGATCCGTATTTTCAATTTTGTAAATATAGTCACGCGTTTATCTATACTTGCATTTGATATTATTATTTTTGTAGGACCCTCACCGCGATCGTTTACCGTACGCTCGATATGTGAAGTTGAATCTCTGTGCTTTTGACATAATTTTTAAAGTAATCGCAGATATTTAAAAAAACATGTGTGCAAGACTTGCTGCATACTTTCCTTCAGACGTTTTCCCACTGAACTTAAGTTCAAACAACTTGTATAGTGAATACATTTTAACCATTGGCTATAATATGGAAAAATATTTCCAATAATCTCTGAAGATGTTTCGGACAGACTGGCTCAATTAACGCGTTACGCATCAACCTTTTGAAATAGAATGATCCAAAATTTCATTCCTCAGAGGTCGTGGTACATCTATAATAAATGAAATTAAACGAATCGAATAAAGTTAAAAAAAAAAAGACACACACGTGGACTCGAACTCACGACCTTTTGGTTGTAAACTCTGTATCATAACCACTTGACTAGTCAGTAGGACGGTACAAAACGTTTCATTATCTGCATAAGTAATTGCAAAATTCCTGTAAAACTTAGGGTAAAAACCGAAAGTCGACGGAAGATTAAAATATCTTGTGCACTGACCGTGAAATTATGCACCTGTGTCAGGTTAAAAAAATCGGACAATAGCTCTGCTACAGTAAGCCAAATGTTTACTGTCGTCGCCCTGGGCCCTGCAACCTGTTAAACAAACGGTACCGGGAGCCAACTCACGACAGTAAACATTGAAGGCATTATATATCCACCTGTTACTAAATCAGCGGTATTTCAGCGGTATATCTTCTGTCCAGGTTTATTTTCAGTCACCACCAAACCTGTTTATATTTTGCAGAGTTAGAACTTATCAATATGATTGGTCCTAACTTGCAGAAGATTGGTAAACAGAATACCATGCTTGAGTCTTGACATCAAGTTTATCATTCTAGACAAGAAAACAAGGTTACAAATAAACTTGATGTCAAAAGTTGCAAACATGTCATGATGTTCTCTATAGAGATTCTTCCTTCATTGTCGATATGCCTCCGGTACTTTTGTTCCCGAAACGATGCTGGTTTCTATTCTTTGCTAATGGTTTGAAGAAAAACCTTAATGAGTTCAATTTTAAGTGTCGGATAATTACGTTTCCATAGAAACCACAATGTTGGAGCGACTGAGTGTACCTGTCATTTGCTTTCATTAACAAAACGGTGTGGATAATTATCCACAGTCCTGCTTAGCTTAATCATGAGAGCGCCAATCTTTTTTCACCAGACGATAAAATTTTTGATGTACCATTGAAAGAAAAAAATTGTTATGTATAAAACAGGGGGTCAATCCATTAAAAGCCTGAATAGCAAACCAAGACTGGCGGATTCTGCTCATGTGGTATATTAAAGGGCCCAGATTACCCTAAAATCGCTAACCCGAGTTTCACTGGTCCCTTTAAGGACTACAATATGAAAGTAGGAAAGAGGGCAAAGATCAGGAATCGATACAATCAAGCACCGAACCTGACCCAGGATACCAACAGCAAGGATACCATATGTTACTGCTACAATATAGACTTACATTCCAAAACTCAAACTAATTTAAAACGAGAAGAATTTTTGCGCTTCCTTTATGGGCCTATGTAAAACATATCACTCCACAGAGTACCATAAAACACCATCTTCAATGGCACCTATCATATAGGTAAAGTTTTAATAATCTTAGTGGTGAACCACGAGATAATGGTTTATACCAAAACCTGTTTATTTCGTTTTCACTTTATAAGCCTATGTTAATCATGTGACATCACGTGACGGTCCTCTTGGGGCCATATTTTTGACCGGATAATAATAATTATAACAGCACTGGTAGAAGATCACCCTAGGACCACTTGCTATGATTTGTTTTTAAATTACAATAAAACCTGTGTAAACGGCCACTGAAGAATAGACAAAACAAATATCTTAATAACAAATGATAGCTTGATGAAGGTCGAAAGTATTGCAGAATGCTCCCATTGGAGCATTCTGAAATACTTTTGACCTGCATTAAGCGATAGTTGGTCTTGAAAACCCATTTTCGTTTTTTTAGAGTGGCCGTTTTACACAGGTCTCACTGTAGACCATTGGTCTTTAGGAAGAAGATGTTTAAAGCTTTCTCATCCCATGCTTAAAAGACAAACTGACCCCTCTTGCTGGAAAGGAATTAACTTGCTCTTTGTGGAATAGGTGTATTTCATATTGAATAAATTTAGTTATAATACCTACTTTATTTTAGTACCAAGACGGATACATTCAAATCTATTAAACACTGAATATAAAATGTCCATTATCATACTGCTATTTACTGGTGAAAAATGCTTCGAATTGTCTTGAATTATTGTTTACTAACAAAACCAAGAGTATATAACTAGAAAATGCGATGATATTCGACCATAGACCAACACATGACAACACTGTGAGCTAGTGGTTGCTAGGTTGCCCAGCGATAATCGGATTTGGTTGATGTCCAGGTTGGTTGCAGTGAGTTGGTTTTCAGGTTTTATCCCGCACAGAATAAAATCACATGTCCAAGCAAAAACATATTGTGCACACTCTTTTCCTTGGTAAGATTCTTGCAAAACTAGATACATGTATGATACAAAACTCTCTACCACAAACATATGACCAAACACGAAACATTTTTATTGCTCGCATTATGTCGTCATTTACAACCACGCAACTAGCAATTTAGCAATATACTCCCATGAACGTCTCAAGATAAGCTGCCAGAAGCATAAATTAGACAGTCTATTATTGTCATGCAGGTGCATAACAAACTACATAAAGAGTTATTCATTTCTACATGTTCATTTCTTTGAATAAATGAAAGTGGATAAGAATTTGTTTATTAAATCCAATATGCACCGATCTCATATGTTACTGAAAATAAGGAAGAAAACTATTTGGAAATTGACATTTTCCAAGTATCATGTCCATTGTCTTTACCTCTTTTAAACATCCCAAACTGCCAATCAGTAATAAATTTCCTGTCACTCTACTGTTAATTGTTTATATTTGCATGACAGCTATATCTCCAAATTCGAAGTCACGAACTTCCTCTTTGCTAACCTGCTATACTTGCGTGGTTGTAATAGCCAGACAGGTGGCACATGTGGTGTAATCCAGTTATTGATGTACGTGTTGTCATTTTCATCTCTTGATTGACGCCAATCTCATACGTTAATAATTGGTCGAGTCTGTGTTAAGACAGTTGGCCTTGAGTTCCCAAAATGTTCTACTAGGGGTATATTGACCTTTGCTAATTTCGAGCTCAAAGTTAGCTCTACTTCCGCTTGAGATTACTTTTCTAGATCTTCGTCATTTTGCAATAATGAAGAAAACATTTTATGCTATATGGTACATGTGTACAACAGTACTACAGATCAGCTTAAGCCATTTCGTGAGATTTTGATAGATTTGTAAGGGACGAGGCTCAGACGAGCCTACGCAAAAACGCAGTCTCTCCAGAGTATTCAGTGCCCACATACACACAGAGCCGGACAGTTGCCATTACTGACTCCTTCGCTGCTTTGTGTGTATGAGTAGTAGTAAATGCTCTGGCGAGACTGCATGTATACTGTGGCGAACTGCGTGAATATTGCAGGTTTCTACGAATAATTTGCCACCCTAGTACTATACACATACGAGATACGTACAAAAATTTAAAAACCACGCAACTACAAATTTAGCAATATACTCCAATGAAACATATCTAGATAAGCTGTCAGACGCATAAAAAATAAACAATCTATAATTGTCACGCAGGTGCAAGACAAACTACGCGAAAACCTGTTCATTTCTACATGCTAATTTCTGAAATAATGGAAGTCGTTGAGAATCTATTTAAAAGACTTATGGTGAAACACGCATTTATTGAAAATACATATGTTGTAGGAAATTCAAATGTGTAACTACAACATATGTTACTGAAAATAAGGAAAACTATTTGTAAATTTACACTTTCCAAATATCATGTCCATTGTCTTTGCGTCCTTTAAACATCCGTAACTGCCAATCAGTATTAATATACCCATTTGTCTAGGCAAATTGTTTATATCTGTATGACAGTTTTATCTCATGATTTGAGTTCATGTACAGTTACCTCTTTGCTAACCTGCTAGTTGCCTGGTTGTATGAACTGGCCTGTATGTATTCGCTCGATTATCATGGCTCATTTACAAAAGTATCAAGTCTCATCTATTGACCATTGTTTAGATATGTTCGCATGAAGACGTGTTAATTGAACTAAAATACCAACCGTCGGTCTGAACTGACAGGATAAGCCATTCGTCTGGGCTTGTTTTATAGTAAGATGTTATTTCTGTCTGTAAAACTGTTAGCACTATCACAGAAATGGAAAGCAATTATTTTAAAGAAACCTTTAGTTTTGTAATGATTGGGATACTTATATGCAAATGGCGTTTCGGTGATGAACTATAGGTGAGGTTGGTGCACCGTTAAACTGGTTTAAGCCCTCCAGTAATTTTTTTTCACTGACCGTTCCAAGGCGGTGCTTCTATTGTGGATCATTTATGTTATTTCTGTCATGTTTTGTTATGCTTTCATGCACGTCTGTTTGTTGATGCCTTGTGGACACCTGCTGCGAAAGGGCTGACCTCTTGGCTCTCGTTTGTGATGTCTAATTGTGACATTGTCAATTTCCCATTGGTATCCTGGGTCAGGTGTGGTGCTTGATTGTATCGATTGCTGATCTTTGTCCTCTTTCTAACTCTCATGACAAAATTAACAAAAAGTGACATTTGCTTCCAGTACGGGATCAGATTAGCCTGCTCATCCACCATGTCTGATCAGTGTCTTCACTGTATGCTCAGCGAGTAAATACGGACATGTGCTGTTTCTATGAACATAAAAGACTCTGATCAGACTGGGAGGAATACCAGACGTGGTCTGAGTCTCCGCTAAGCGTAACAGATTAATATGTTTGTGGGTTCGACCATACTAAGAGGATGGCTCTGTTGTTGTTGAGTCATGATTTATTTTGTTTGTTCTGTTGCTTTACGTCCCAAGTCAACAGCTATGGTCATTGCGGGACGGTCAGTTCACCTAACCACACTTTTTCCTGGGCAAGCTTGAAAAAATAATCAACCAGTACTTCGTGCACAAACTTTCGCTAGTAACTGACTACAACCCTTCTTGAATGATTCAGTGGAAGGGAGGAGAATGGCCATAGAAATTATTTCATGATCATTCTCCACGAAAGTATGTGACAGGGCCGGGATCGAGCTTGCGACCCCTGGATCTGCAGTCAGGCTCGCATATATTTTAGACACGTTACCTACTGCGCTACGCAGCCCGGTGTCATGGTTTATTGTCGCTCACGATGTTTGTGGGGTTTTGTATATGATCCTTGTATTGCAATGCAGTAGAGTGTTCGTTCATTTTTTTTGCAATCATCTCGCTAGGGAAGAAATAGCTGGTTGCTTTACTTTAATTGTGTTCTTAACTGCCACCGGATTTTTCTTTGCCAAACCAGTTTTTGGCAAACTTACTTTGTACTTTTAGCTGACATAGACACCAAAAGTGTCTTATTTACAGTAGAGTAGACCATACTGAGGAAATTCTATAGCTTTTTGGGCTTAAAATCTATAATGACCTAGAAAATATTCCACAACTTAGGTCAAATCCCCACAGGGAAAATATTTCCTGGGATTTTTCACTATCCCCAAGGGTTTTTTCCCCATGCAGAAAATTTCCACACAGGGATTTTCAAAAAATCTAAAGTTCATCTTTTTATTCAAATGTGACAAGATCTCATGTTAATGGTGTGTAATAATGAATGTCCGCCAGTAATAACAATTTTTTACATTTTCCCCCCAGGGATTTCCCCCCAGGGATTTTTGGAGAAAATATCCCCGCGGGGATATTTAAAAACACCAGTTTAAGGGTCTAAAGTCAAGCTTAGGTTCACTCTTTCAATCTGTTTGACACATTTTAGTATGTTGCAAGTATATAATAACATTTTGATTTTCCCCCTGGGGTGAAAATCCCTGAGGGGATATTTCTCCGCAATAATTTTTCTCGCAGGGATTTTTACCCATGGGGATTTTTTGCAGGGTATTCATCCTGAGAGGAATTTATTCAATGGCAAAGTATTTTTCCTGCATTTATTTACATTTAAATCGCACATGATATGGATCCAGCTCAATTACTGAATGTTGTGGTGAAGCCAGCCGGTAGTTTGTATGACACTGGCTGAAAAGATAGGTTTCACAGGGGCGACAGAGATGTACAGCATTGACGGGTAATTAATGGAACTTGGTTGGGAATCGCTTCAAACTAGGAGGAAAAAGCATAAATTTACCACATTCTACATAATTATGCATGACCTAGCTTCACCCTATCTTTCAGATCTTTTCCTCCTATTCTTGGCCAAACAAACAACTATGCTCTGAGGATTGCAGATCATATTCAGAGCTTTAAGGCCCTGTCACACTATAACGTTTTAGCCAACGTCCGCCGACGTATGAAGTATATATCTAGTACGCTGGCATACGCTGAAATCTAATTAGATAATCAGAGAAAGTCTCTCTCTGAACTTATACAAAGCGTATGCGAAACGAACATAGAACGTGTGTCTAACTTATGAGAAACTTATTCATAACTTATTCCTGGCGTAACATAACTTATACTGGTATTAGCGTATAACAGCGTATGCCCAGCGTATCACTTGCGTTCTGAACTTATGAGAAACTTATGCACAACGATCGTCTGACCTTAGCTGAAATGTACATGTAACGTACATTAACGTATGCATGACTTACATTTAGCGTACATCTAAAGTATGCCTAACGTATAAAACAGTACAAAATTGTTGGACTCTTTTGCAATATGACAACGTATACTAACGTACTGTAGCGTGTTCGTAACGTATTTAAAACGTATCTCTTACTTATTCAGCGTACACCAACGTACTTGATAAATTATCATACGTCCTTATACGTTGGTGCTAAATGTACCTTAACGTATGTATAACTTACATGTAGCGTACATCTAACGTATGCTTAACACATAAGCAATACGTCGGCATATGCTGAAGATTTTTATGCAAGCACAAAATTTTGGGATCTATTGGCCGTTTGGCAATATATACCAACGTACAGTAGCGTGTTCGTAACGTGTTTAAAACTTATCTCTAACGTATTCAGCTCATACCAACGTACTTGCTGAGTTTCTCATACGTCCACATACGTTAGTGCTAACGTACCTTAACGTATGCATAACTCATCTGCTGCGTACATCTAACGTTTGCCTAACGTATAGAAGCAGTACATTCGCATACGCTGTAATTTTTTATAGATGCACAAAATGTTGGACCTCTTCGCTGTATCTCAACGTATACCAACGTACTATAGCGTGCTGGTAACGTGTTTAAAACTTATTTCTAACGTACTCAGCGTATACCAACGTACTTGCTGAATTTCTCATACGTCGGCATACGTTGGTGCTATACGTCGTAATGTGACAGGGCATTTAGCATTTAAAAATTATTTAAACAGAAACAAGCTTTAGTCCCCATATTACTTGCATGTAGGGTCGCGCGTTTAGGTCAAATCCCACACGCCAGACTGCGAATGCAATGTAGTGCTTTACATGCAGACTTCTATCGCAAAAACAAAGTTGAAAGCCCTTCCTTTCAGCACTGTGGAGGTTTTGAAAGTGCATATCACATATTTTCATTTGCCCCGCATATGCAGCTATAAGAAGTCATCTCCTTGATAATCTTCATGAATACTCCTTTAAGGGTCTCTTATATGGAACTGAACACGGGGTACAGGGCATGAGCTTAAAATACAGGATTTCTTAACGAAGTGTGGAAGATTCAATCCTCAATCATAATATAACAAGTCATGAGAGTTATTCATATAAATGACTATATTTTGTGCAACATCACACTGGTGTCTGTAAACGCTTATGCTAAAATTTAAAAGTTGACCAGTGATTATCTACAGCACCTCATCTTTTGATGCATTGTAAAGTGGATCGAACGCCCTCTCTCTCTCTCTCTCTCTCTCTCTCTCTCTCTCTCTCTCTCTAGTCAATCTGATAATCTTACTCATTCCCTTAGGTTCATTACTATACTATACTTTATTTTGTTCACTTTTCATTCATTCAGAAACAATGTACATCTAAATATATCTAAACGGAGATGACAACATATAAGCTCAACGCTTACCGCCAAATATCCTAGAAATATTGTATGTATGTATATATCATAATATGTTAAAGTTACTATGAATAAAATATTGTTTAAACCAAACGATTGGAAAGGTACGCCTAAATATCTACGTCAGCGATCATCTCCTCTGCTAAATTAAGCAATTCTGACTTAATATAACGAAATCAATGAAGAACTGCCCGTCAATTTTCAGCTGATTTATCAGGCTAACAAGAAAAGTCTGATCCAAGCAATTACCTCTTTGCCTACTAGTGTCGTCTGCTGATAACATTTGCCTACAGTTTGGACCCAGACCAGGCCCGACAAAATGTCGGGCCTGATCTGGATCCAAACTGTATCGCACTTTGATGGTATTCCTGAAGTATATTTGTGAAAAAGTGATTTTGAAAAAAAAAATCAGCAGACGCCCCCAAAAAAGTGCAAAGATACCTAGAAGGCAAAGAGTTAGGTCCAGACAAATTGTGAATGTTGTGAATATCTAACTACTTCCAGTTATTCAAGAACATATTGCCAGTGCCTATGTAAAACGTAATGTCTTTTATAAACTCTTTGCATGCTTGGTAATTTTGCTTTGAATTTTTTTGTCTGCTGATTTTTTTTTCCAGATTATTGTTTTCGAAAAATTATTCTGGGAGTACATGTACCGTCAGCAGTTGAAACAGTTTGGATCCAGATCAGGCACGACCTTTCGTCGGGGCCTGATCTGGTTCCAAACTGTTTTCAAAGGTATCAGCAGACGACACTAGCATGCAAATAGATGATATGTTCATCGACTTTGAATATCCCATAACTATAGAAATGGTCTTCCCACTTTGCATTCGGATTTCCAGAATCAATGTAGGCACCATCACCCTAGCAAAGATGCTCATTCTATAATTTCTCAAAAAAAACGAATTTGAGTCAGTCTACATGTGGATCAGAACAAGCAATTTTTGGTAATTGTCTCATGTGCAAACAGCGTTTTTTTTTTCGCTGCTGATTCTCTTCTGCCCCACCACCTCTAGCTTGCGTGTTTTGGGGATCCATTTATGCTGTGTTCTACGTGACAAAGCCATTTCATCACCATCACATCTACGATTATCCTAGATGTAGGAATCTAAGCCAACTCTGTCCCTCGCTCTGATGTTGCAGAGCTAGCTGATTATGACACGGTATGACCCTTGTCTGATGCGTGCATGTCTCTGATGCGTACAGCATCACACTCCACAACGTGTTGAGAACATCAGTCCTCAGGCCAACAGTGGCAGATGGCGGTTGGTTAGAAGAGGGAGAAGTTGACGGAACTTGACACGCTCGCACACACGCGCTCGCGCGCGCGCGCGCACACACACACACACACACACACACTTGTAGCTTGTAATCGCAACCAGCTTGCAATCGAGTGCTCCCAGGAGAGAGCATGTCATGGGGGTAGATGTAGCAGAACACTGAGACGACTTCAAGTCTATCATCTACAACCAACACATCCTTCATCGGTCTGTCATGTATTGGCCGTACATTGACACGGCATCGGTTGCACCTTATACCAGGGTCTGGCTGCTGTTGGTCCTTGATACCACTGCTGCTCTTTTCCACCCTAAGTAAGTAGCCATCACAGGAGCTTGCAACCGCAACGCAATACCTATTACACGCACCAGGCAGGTCAATGTCCAGGTCCCGAGGTTATAAAACTTTTTGCATGCTCAACTCAACTGAGCATGAAATTTCAACTGCTCATAAAAACTTCAATATTGTCAAATGAAGAAGTATCTTGCTTTAAGTCTCTCAGATGTTGTATTTATCATGCTAATAAATGTCAAAGTGCCAACAATTGTTGGCATTTTAACATTTATCAGCAGGATAAATTTCGTACTCAGCTGAGTTGAGCAGGAAAATAGTTTTATAACCTAGGGGCCTGTTCTGGCGTTCCCAAAAGTCCTCAAGAAATATTGCATTAAAGTACAAAAATGTTTTAAATGCTCAAGAGACTATTTATTAACAATGTGTCTATTCTTAACTTCTAACAAAGAAAACAAACACAGTTTGCATGTTGGCGCGCTTTAATGTGAGCAAATGAGCAGCGTGACATGGAAGGACGTTGTAGACCTTGATGAGATCTATTTAAGAAGTGCTTGTAAAAGCCCTGCCAGTAACACAGCTTACTTAACCCTTAGATCTTCTCATTGCCGAAGTACCTGCCGTCCAGCCCACATGACACCAAACTTTCTATTTTTTGTTTGGCGAAAACTTGCTGTGATTTTAAACAGTGCAGTATACCACATAGCAATGACGACGTGCAAATCAACACGGCAAGATCTCTTGCTCGAATCTATACAAAATTTTGTGTGTTGCTCACATCTGTGAAGCCGCCTTAGAACTGATCTTTCACGACACTTCGTTCACAAATACCTGATTATTCTCAGTCCGTGCATGACGACTGAGTAATAATATACTGCACAACATTTGTTAATGCTAGTACCGACTAGACAAATATTCTGCTCTATTCGATGAAACGAGCAGAATGTTAAGTCTATTCTTAACTTCTAACAAAGAAAACAAACACAGTTTGCATGTTGGCGCGCTTAGAAATTACAAATGTTAGGGAGCGGCAAAATTTTGTATAGATTCTAATTACGTTTTCATGTTAAGTCACATCACAATGTCTCACATAGACTTGACCTCTGTAATGTTTAACATTTCGACTCCAAACTCTTCAACGTACATACCTGCAACAAATGAAAACAAATAGCCATATACAAGTAGCCTTATTGCCAATACATATTATTCTTATTTTCATTGCAATCATGCTGAAATCTAAAATTTATTTCCCAAAAATATCAATGTTTTCATGCCCATTTGCATATAATACTTTGATTAAAATGACTGTATCTGGTACTCATTTTATTTAATTATTTATCTACTTTTGTTTGCTAAATGTACCACCTATCAAAATTAGATAATCAGGTGCAAACGGCTGGTCTGAAACTCTTAAAGTTCAACAAACGGCCATATCTATTATACTCAACATTTCCCCTCTGCTAACTCTGATACTGGGCTAATAATCAGGCAACTTCTATACTGGGAACCAATCTTGAATTAACTTATTTGTATCTACGTTATAATATACACTGAACTTGTCATTTGTTTGTGATCCCATATATCAGTCAATTTAATTTTCTTCTTTTTCTGACTTAAATAAACGCATAGCTTATTAGAAATATACCATATCCATTTTATTGCCATTTTAATTTTGATATTTCACGTAACTTACCACCATGGCGATATTTTGAAAATCACCTTTTCTACTCCCGATTTTTTTATGAGTGAATTCATTTTCTTGTTATTGTAATAAACATTGACATCATTTTTTATCTTCTAAATACTGCTCTATGCAACCATATTTACTCCTCCATCTTTGTTCATATGGAGGACATTTTCTCTCACAAAACCATACTAAAACCAAATACTTCGTTGTTTGAAAGTCTACCCTTATTTTCATCTGAGATTTTTTTTTTTTTTTGTTCATTGATTTTGCTCTCAGGGACTTTTGCACCTTTAGAAAATTAAGACCTTCAATCTGCATTTTCAACCTGACTTCCGCTTCCGGGGAAATCTCAGTTATTATCTGTTAACAGGTAAATAACTTTTTCTACTTCCTGGAAAATCTCAACTATTACCATCTACCAGGTAAATACCCTTTTCCACTTCCGAGAAATTTGTTTCCACTCCTGGGAAATCTCAATTGTTACCAAGTAAATACCATTTTCCACTTCCGGGGAACTCGTTTCCACTTCCTGGGAAATCTCAATTATTACCTTCTACCAGGTAAAAACCACGTTCCACTTCCGGGGAACTCGTTTCCACTTCCTGGGAAATCTCAATTATTAGCTTCTACCAGCTAAATACCATGTTCCACTTCCGGGGAACTCGTTTCCACTTCCTGGGAAATCTCAATAATTACCTTCTACCAGCTAAATACCACGTTCCACTTCCGGGGAACTCGTTTCCACTTCCTAGGAAATCTCAATTGTTACCTTTTACCAGGTAAATACCCTTTTTCCACTTCTGGGGAACTCGCTTCCACTTCCTGGGAAATCTCAATTAGTACCTTATACCAGATAAATACCTTTTTCCAATTCAAAGGAACTTCATGCTTCCACTTATTGGGAAATTACATGTGACCTAGTCATCAAACGATTTTTGAGCTCTCTTATGAGGAAAGTTGGCTCTTCCAATATAAATCTACAGCTCCTTTGATATATATTCTTACCTTTGAAAATAGCCTTCTACCAGGTAAATACTTTTCCCACTTCTGGGAAAATCGTTTCCACCTCCTGGGCAATCTCAAAATTACCTTATACCAGATAAATATTTTTTTTTTTCCACTTCTGGGGAACTTCATATTTCCACTTCTGGGGAATGGACATGTTACCTAGTCACCAACCGATTTTAAAGCTCTCTTATGAGGAAAGTTTGCTTTTCCCACATAAATCTACTGCTACTATGTTATGTTTTCTTACCTTTGGGATTACCCTTCTACCAGGTAAATACCTTTTTCCCACTTCCGGGGAACTCATTTCCACCTCCTGGGAAATCTCAATTTTTACCTTTTACCAGGTAACTACCCTTTTTCCACTTCCTGGGAAAGCTCAATTAGTACCTTATACCAGATAAATACCTTTTTCCACTTCTGGGGAACTTCATATTTCCACTTCTGGGGAACGGACATGTGACCTACTCACCAACCGATTTTAAAACTCTCTTATGAGGAAAGTTTGCTTTTCCCAGATAAATCTACTGCTACTATGTTATGTTTTCTTACCTTTGGAATTAACCTTCTACCAGGTAAATACCTTTTTCCCACTTCTGGGAGAACTCGTTTCTACTTCCTTGGCAATCTCAATTATAACCTTATACCAGATGAATACCTTTTTCCACTTCAAAGGAACTTCATGCTTCCTCTTCTTGGAAAATTACATGTGACCTAGTCATCAAACGATTTTTGAGCTCTCTTATGTGGAAAGTTGGCTCTTCCAACATAAATCTACAGCTCCTATGATATATATTCTTACCTTTGAAAATAACCTTCTACCAGGTAAATACTTTTCCCACTTCTGGGAAAAATGTTTCCACCTCCTGGGCAATATCAAAATTACCTTATACCAGATAAATATCCTTTTCCACTTCTGGGGAATTTCTTGTTTCCTCTTCTGGGGAAATGACATGTGACCTAGTCACCAACCGATTTTTAGAGCTCTCTTATGAGGAAAATTTGTTCTTCCCACATAAATCTACTGCTCCTATGATATATATTCTTACCTTTGGAAATAACCGTTGAAATTCCACTTCTGGGAAAATCAATTTCACTGCAAGTGTATTTGGATTTTTTTTTTTAATTTTGTCTCACTACTTATAACATTGTCCATATCTGCATAGCCAACATAAGCATCACCGTTTTTCGTTTGCAAATAATTCAGAATCGAATGCAGTATTCTCTTTCAATACTTTGACATTAGCTTTTAATGGCTACGCCTTTAAAACAACTGACCCCATTTTAAAGGTGAATGACTCATTTTTATTCTAACAAACATACCTTTAACTGACATGTCTCTAACATCTATTCTACTGTAGATGCAGCGATTTCTGCTTAACGCTCTGATAACTTTATGTTTCTAATTGAAATCTCCTTTCTTTGATTATCTTTTACATTTTCTCCATCTTTCAGCATACATAAACCTACCCGTTTTCAAGCAGAAGAAATGTATGAATCATTTTACATGCACAAACGGTTCATTTGATAATTTTCTTCAAACAGAAGAAATCCAAATTTCATTAAATAAAGCAAAAAATCGATATCAGGAATAAGGGCTGCCTATAAGCAAAATTTAAATACATACTGCGTTATAGCTTTGATTCCACATAAACAGTCATTTACGAATGCAGTTATTCTTTGACCTATTACCACTGTAATAACATCACTGTTAAAACTTTCCACAATATTTGACCAATGCTCGCCAATTCCAGTAAAGAATTCTGTATGTAAAATGCTTCCTTACCTGTGTCTGACCATGAGAAAGCTAAAACCGTTCCATTTGACTGAGCTTTATCCATGTAATTAATATAAGACTCACCATTTTCAAATTAGCTCATGAAATATCATTTTGAAGTTGTTGTCATGTTATCTTGTAACTTTTTTTTTTTTTTTTTGGTATTTTAAACTTAGATTTATGCAAATTATTGCTTATGCTATTACAATCCAGTACTAATCTATGCTTTGTGCCTTGTTATTTTTACAGTATAGCATTAATAGCATGAGGCTACTTTTCAATTTTAAGAATACATTTCTGAGATAGTAATAAGTGGATCTCTTTGTTGTCTTATTACTGTAAGACCTCTTTACATGTCAGAAATTTCCATCTTTTTTTTTTTTTTTTTTAAGATAAACACTCTCTGGCAAAAAAACAACAGTATTTGTCGCGATCAGTACAGCAAATAGATAGATAAAGTGTAATCCTCTTCTATAACCAACCTAAAGTACTAATATGACCATGCATCTATTTATATTTAATATTTAACCTATTTCATGGGGATTCATCTGTACTTTACTCTCTGCAAATCCACCCACCTTCGTTATCGTCTCTCATGATCTAACTGATCTGTACTACCAACCTTAGTATAGCGCCAAGATTCACATCTTAAAAAAATTCTTTATATCTGAAATGTCTATCTGATGAAAACAAGAAAACTGCTTTCTGTACTTATCTTTACATTGTGCTTTAGATATGGACTTTCAAATCTCCAATGCCGACTTGGATTGAGCTCTTCAAATGTGTTTCTGATCCTCCTCATCACTGGCGACCTCCAGATGTAAATAACCGTCAACTACTTTCTAGCCAATGTGGGTTCTAATAACCTGTCGTTGTTTCAAATATTGGAAACTGAAATGTAAGAACGTTAGATGTAAAACTGTGATTGATTCCATCGTTGACTTAACAATTTTATTTTATTATTATTATAACTATTATTATTACTATTAATTTATCTTCTTTGCAAACCCAGGAAATGCCGCCCAATTCATGAGGATGTATAGCCTGCTCTTGACGCCAATATTCGTAACTGTGTTTGAAACTATGATCGTGTTATCCCTGGTATAGTCTTTCATAATGTGTATGTAGTGTGTTGTGTTACTTTTTATTTGCTCTATATTTTACAACATTCTCCGCATTTGAGCGTTTCAGATAAACATGTATAGCCTGCTCTTGACGTCTATATACGTGAACATGTTTGAAACTATGATGTGATATCCTTGGTATATTCTTTCTAGTGAGTTGCGTTATTTTTTATTTGCTCTATATTATACACCATACTCCGCTTTTGAGCGTTTCAGACAAACTTTTACAGCCTGCTATTGACATCTGTATACATGAACGTGTTTGAAATATCATCGTGTTATCCCTGGTATATTCTTTCATAATATATATGTAGTGTGTTGCGTTATTTTTATTTGCTGTATAGTATACAACATTCTCCGCTTAAAGGCGTTTCAGATAAAAATGTACCTTTCGCTAGATTCTTCATCTTCATATACCGTTTAATAGTGGTTTAGATTTCTGTCACAATCATCTATTTCTTGAACATGCCATCTTCTACACATTGAACGCATTTACCTTTTGAGTTATAATCTGCAGATGCGACAGACGCACCTTTGCTACCTAAAATTCACAAAATAAGTTTTTGAGTGTCACTTATCTTTTTAATTCTGTAGAAACCAACTTGTTCATCTCGTTCTGTCTGCTGTTAATACCCTAGGTCGATGCCATGCTATCTTCTTACTCCAGAAACATAGACAAACGTCCTTCGATTTTTGTGTGTTGCTCACATCTGTGAAGCCGCCTTAGAACTGATCTTTCACGACACTTCGTTCACAAATACCTGATTATTCTCAGTCCGTGCATGACGACTGAGTAATAATATACTGCACAACATTTGTTAATGCTAGTACCGACTAGACAAATATTCTGCTCTATTCGATGAAACGAGCAGAATGTTAATTGGTCACTGAAAGAGCCTTGTAATATTATTTTAGTTGACAGTGCCTTGACCCTAATTCGTGTTTACTATAATCTGTACTATTGTTGTCGTTTCCGCGAGATAGATGCACTTGATTTGCTAACAAAGGAGATGCTAATGCAGAAGAAACCAATTGTGCTAGTTCCAATGAAAACGTAACGTTTCTTACCTAAGCGATCTGCCAATGCTCTGGCGAGACTGCGCATTTGTGCAGTCTCGCCAGAGCCTTCGCTGATCTCACACAAAATTATGGACGTATATGGGTGCTCGGACCGAAATCTAGACGGCGTGCTATTCTTTTGCCTTAGCATGAACGTTTAAAGAATGACCGTACATGGGTGTAGGGACAAAATGCCATTATCGCCCGGCCTAACATCATTACAGAGCGTGTCAACTCTATAGAACTCCTTGTCGCAGAGTACATGGAGCTGCCATACAACTATTTACATTGTAGTGTTTGCTGATGACCTTTGCAAACAGATTGGGCCTGATTTAGATCAAAAATGTTTTTCATTCTGATGATATTCCTGAAAGATCCGTAATTTTGAAGAAAAAAATTAGCAGACGTCAAATAATCATGACACAATACATAGCATGAAAGGGTAAATGGTTTACCAGAAATTTTTAGCCGACTCAAGTATTGTTTGTCATTGTTGGTTATACGACTTTAAATGTGATCCGAGGTCTTTTTCACTTATGAACGAAACATATTCAGTCAGAGAGCATTTTCTCGTTGTGTAGTGTCCCACTTTTTGACAATACAGTAAAACCTGTGTAAAACGGTCACTCTCAAAAAGACCGAAAATTGGTTTTCAAGACCAAATATTGCTTAATGCAGTTCAAAATTATTGCAGAATGCTCCAAGGGGAGCATTCTGCAATACGTTTGACCTTCATTCAGCTACCATTTTTTCATTAAGGTATTTGTTTGTCTATTTTTGAGTGGCCGTTTTACACAGGTTTCACTGTACTATATTTTTTTATGTGGTTCATCCTAATGGATACTAAGTGCCTGAATATAGTCTTAAATATATAAAGAACTGAGTATGGCCACTCTGTGAACTTATATTGATAAAGGTAATTAGTTTTTGGACCCTGTCACGCACCTGAATACATTGACTTTTTTAACAAACCTTCGGATTCATAGATCTTTGTATCTTCACTGCAAGAAACAATTTACATTTTCAATAAAACTTGTGTAAAACGAGCACTCTCAAAAGGCCGAAAATGGGTTTTCAATACCAATAATGGCTTAATGATATCAAAGTATTGCTGGACATTCTGCCAAACTTTCGACATTCATTTAGCTACCAGTTGTCATTAAGAACTTTGTTTTGTCTATTTTTGAGGGGTCATTCTACACAGGTTTTACTGTACTAACTATGCAGCGAATAACAATCTTGCTAATAAATTGCTTATGGTCGTTCATTTCGTTTTCCAGGTACAGATTTATACAAGAGTACACATGTGTAATAAAAGCTGTCCACATAAAAGAGTCGCAGTGCATAACGTCTCGCTGTTGCACCACTTTTTCAAAAATAAAACATTTAAGCTAAAACAATATACTCTCATGATGGTTAGTTTTCTGTCTGAAAAGCAATTGGCTTCGCCAAATTAAACACGTTACTTCAGTTTCGTCTATAATTCAATTTCAAAAATTCAAATTGCGTTTGTTGTTATGGTTTTCGACACGCGATTAGCATATATACGTTGGACAAATACGATTTTGGTACCATTTCTCAAGCTTAAGTTATTTACAACGGACACTCTACTAAATAATTCACCGAAAACGAGAAAATGAGTAATGTAAGGACATCTAGAACAACAAATAGATCATAGACAGACAAGGTCTGTATTTAGCAATATAAATGACCTAAATAATATAACTGGCATAGGTTTAGATAATCAAAAATTTTGAGCGTAAAATTGTTAATATTTTCTTACCCATCAGTTTTAACATATGCTTTGAGTACCCACAGCATATGTTTTGGTTGAGAAATAAGAAAATTAGTTTTTCGATACGCACTCTTAACTAAAGTCCTGTCAGACATAAGAGAGGATAATGGGAGACACAGATACGGTACCCTCGGTGATTTCCTTTAAGAAACACGTCTAGAATAGTTTTATTTCACTTGTCGTTGAAACTTATTACGTTCAAATGGCTAACATAATTTTGAATGTAAAGGGATTTAGCGAGCAAGTTTTCTTGTTATAAAGCATGTTTTATTGTCTCGAAAAATGCCTCCAATGAAGACTTATACATCTAGAACAGCCGGATCCGACAAAAGGTCACGCATTATTCCCTGCTATGCAGTGATAAGGAGATAGCCATTTTGGCGCCCATCTTGGTTCACAGACACTTGGGGTCAATAGAGAAAAACAAGCCCCCCCCCCCCCCAACCTTCATCCCCCATTAACTTTTGCATGCTTGCATTTTTTTCATTTAAAATATTAAAATATGCCACAGATTTGTGATTAATGGTTGAAATTGTTTGTTTTGATTTTGTTCGTCATATTTTGCAGGTAAGCGATAGACTTAGAGAAAGCTACCTATATCGGGAAGTAGATAAATGTATATAGAATTGATCGGTGAAAGAGTTTTGTGTGTTTGTTTTGTATTAAGAGTGCATTGCACTTTTGACGGCGATGGGGGTTCGAAATTGCAAAGCCGAAGTTGTTTATCTTGTGTTTTTTCTATCATCGTGAGCAATATGCATTTTTTTCAAATGTTTTCCATATGTTCTAGGTCATTTTTTCTAACACCTGTATAACTTCAAGCATACAAAATATCATATTTTAAATGAAAAAATGCAAGAATGCAAAAGTTAATGGGGGATGAAGGTTGGGGGGGGGGGCTTGTTTTTCTCTACTGACCCAAAGTGTCTGTGTCTTGGTTAACGTTCACCAGACGAATGAAGAAAGTAATAAGTGACTAGATCAGATCAGTAAATGACTAGATCTAGATCAGTAATACCAGCTGCTTGACACTGTTGGTAATACTGAAAAATTTTTCAAAAAGTTAATTTTGAAAAGAAAAAATACCAACAGACATTGAAAAAACATTAAAAAAAATCCCAGGTTAATGGTTTATTGTTTAATATTAGGCAAAATAAGTAAGTCTGCGCGAGGAAAAATGTTGTGCTTATGCACAACGGAGACATGGATAATCATTGCCAAATTAACCCTTAATGCGCCAATCGCAACATTTCTCGTCTGCTGAAATGTTTAAGAAGCCTCTTTGGCAAACAATGTGAGCCCAGATCAGACTGCTGTTCTTGGTCCACGCTGTTTGCTTCTATACTTAATTCGTCAGTAATGTTAGGCAATTATTTGCAGCAGACGACTTCAGCAGACGACATTTTCAGAAACATTTTTTCTTGGTGCTTTAAGGGTTAAAAGGTTTTCATGATTTTTGTTCATAACATTTTTCCAACAAGAAAACGCTACAAAAACATAGAAGAAATATTTAAAAAGAGGCTGTATGTAAATACATAGAGAGAAATAAATTGAATCGTGAATAGCTAAGTTCTATACCCTCAGAGATATTTGTCACACAATATAAATAAACATAGAGTTTTCCTGTCTCTACAAATAATCGATGCATCACGCAAAAGAAATACAAAACACGCACAAGAAAATTTAGGATCAATGCACCCATATAAAATAAACCTTAGAACAGTATGGGCATCGTCAAGATAATATCTGAAAAATCTTCCTGATATCTTTTGACTGATGGTTTTCTGTGGCTCTTCCTCATGGTGCTGTAGGTTGGTCTGGAGTGTGTGAGTGTGGTATTTCCCGGTCATACTCACTTTTTGTTGCATGCCAACAGCATCCCAACAGTCTGATCAGCGTCCTAGTCATTCGCTTTCTTACCGGCATAAGTGCTATATGGGAAACCCCAATGTTCTAGCAAGTCTCTATTATAGATTGAGTCTTACCCGGTCGTGTAGCCCGAAGAGACTGAGAAGTCAACACTCCTTCACTCAAAGTACAGAAACGGGACCGGAGTTTTCATTTTGATTTGTAAGTAGTTGTGGCTTAGATATATATACATTAAAAAAAACTCAAAAATTTGAACGCCGAATTTTTGAAATACTCGCTTATTTGAAATAAATTAAGGGAACAATAGATACAAATAAGAGAACCTATGTATGAACTATTTGAATAACTGTCTACAAAACAAAATAAATAAAAAAACATACTCTCGCAAAAATGGAAGCCTGTCTTTCTAGATCAATTCTAGAATTTAGAAAATGCTTTACGAAATTTATGAAACTGAAAGCCTTGTTGAAGTAACTGAATGACAAAACGTGTTTTGGTATTTTTGAAATCACTTACAACACTGTATAGCAGAAGATTGGGAGCGAGAAACAACCTAACATTTATCAATGATAAGATCGAAACCTTCTCTTTTGTTATAAATTCTAGATGAAACCATACCATTGATATGGGCAAGTCCAACGAAAATGAGGGGCTACAGTATTAAAAGAACTTGCTTCGTTTAAGTGTATTACAGCATTCACATACACGAGCACACTAATATGGCCCCTATTTCGATATCGAGGGCAAAAACGTAAGCATCATGACATGGAAGGATCATATTAAGCAAGAAGGAATGTAAGATAGAAGGCAATATCAGGAATCGATGCAATCAAGCACCACACCTGACCCAGGATACCAATGAGAAAGTGACAACTTCACTATTAGACATCACAAACGAGAGCCAAAAGGTCAGCCCTTTCCCAGCAGGTGAAAATCTTTTAGACTTTCGGAAGTCTAAAGTAACGCAATGTTACAAGTAGTAATCAAACGGCCGACAATTCAGTCCTATTATTAAATGGCGACCCAGCCTCGGCATTTCGTTCAAGTTTTCATTAATAAAGTTACTCGCTTGTCTATCCTTGTAAAATGTCGTGACAGCTTTCAGACTTTCATGTCAATAGCGCCCCAATTACGCAATTATTCTACGTACTCGTGTGAATAATGGAAAGTCGATGAAACACGACTATAGACGATATCAGTCACCTGCTCCGTGCAATCGCAAATAATTGCGAGCGCTTACTAGATTGGTCTCCCCTCGATGATAAGCTCCCCTTATAGAAGGGGAGCTTATCAGCGAAGGGAGACCAGTCTAAACGCACGCTGCATGCTCCATGTTTTGCACTATATATACTAACACTCTTCTCTTGTTTTACTTTATATTTAAATGATTCTGAACAATTAATTCATAATTAAATGCAGTCCAAGGCCGTCGTCGCCGGTCCGGCAGGACGGCGAGCGCCGGACCACTTTTTTGGACGAGTATGCTTTCCGCCGTGTCCCTTTTTTCTCGTTTTGGCTCATTTTTCTTTGTGCTTACCTCTGATTTTCAATTTATTGATGCAATCATCAATAACGCTCGTTGCGCATGTCATCCATAGACCGACATAGCCAAGGTGTGAAAACATTGAAAAACAATGCAATTATCATAACGACAGTTATCATACTTATGGGCCGTGTCGAGAGAAAATCTGACGTAGGTGCATTCGAAGATTAAAGGCGCAGACCAGCCTACATATCCACGCAGTCTGATCAGTGCCTTTGTTGTTCGCCCTCTTGAAAGTATAATTGATAAACTTGCTACACGCAAAATTTCAGCTGTCTAGCTACATGTGCTTTCTGTAACTGAGCAGGTTGGTTTGAGTCTTGCATGGTCGTAAACCCCGAAGACAGGTCTTCTCGCATTGAGGCCCAGATAATTTCTATGCGCCAGTTTCATTTCCCTCAAATTGACTTTTTTTTCTTCTAAATAACATGTCGAGCGACTAAGTATGTTTAAACCATGCAAACGTTACTAGCATCGTGGGCATGTGTTGTTACAATTCATTCTGTTGCGGATATACAAGTTCAGCCCAAGACTTTTCGGTTTCCCCAAAGTTCATTCGACTTTATGAAGCACGAACAGAGAAGGGTTTAGCCGTCGTAGTTCGACAGTAGGCCCTGACTTCATTACGATGTTCAAAGCCAAAGATATCACGTTATGCCTATCGACAAGGGAACCCAACGAGCAAAGTTGTGCAGCAAAAATCTAGATGAAATCATCTGCATCCTTAATGTAACCGGTGTACTAATTGAAAAGACGCTTCGAAAATACAACTCTTTGAAGTACAACCATGCGCGGATCCAGAAACTTATGTCAGAGACTTTGACTTTTTTTAGTTGATGAGGGGAGGGAGGGTCAAATACCACTATAGGCGGACCATCATCGGCCCGCCAGCGAAACGCTATTTAAATGGCGTTTCGCTGGCGGGCCGATAATGGCCCAACATTGAATGCTGGCTTGGTAGCTTTGTGATTTTTCAGGAGATATGGACCAGTATTGCTTAGAAACCCTATTTTTTTTGTGATTTTTCAGGAAGGTCCGGACCCCCTGTCCCCCTCTGGAACCGTCCATGACAACCAAGGATTAGTGCAAAAAGTACTTTGCCAAAACCTGCGGGAACATAGGCGACATAATGTCTAAGATATATGCTGGAGAGAAAAGTAAAAAAAATGTGACTATCTGAAAACGATTTTGTTTAGCATTCGGTTTTCTCACGCCAAAAAATATCTCTTCTAGCAGAAAATCGTGACTGAAATCTGGCCCCAAACGCATAATGACCCATTACAAACGCACATAGAAGCGCTTTAAAAATTCAATTTTTTCTCGGGGGAGACCCCCTCCCCCCCCCCCAGCCAGAGGGGGACTCCCCCTCTCGTGCTCTTCCCCTCTCGTGTCGTCGGCACTCGATGATTTCCTCCGCCGGACCACTTTTAAATACGCGGCGACGGCCCTGCAGTCAATTGGATACTAAACAACTTTAGAAATCGCACATAATATTATTATCAGGCGCGTTTTATTTATTGTCAAAATAGTTTACCCCAGCTATTGCCCGCCCAAGACGGTCATTCTGTTTTTGTTGGTTCATTGGATGTCATTGTTCCATTTTGTGTGGGTTTTGCGTGTCATGTCCTTGTTTTGTGGTGTAGTTCTTAGTGCATTTTCTAGTTTAGCAATCATCTCGTTGAGGAAGAGACAACTGGTTGCTCTACTTTAAATGCATTATTGGTGGTGTTTGGGTGCCTGTTATCAGTGTCTCTTCCTCGCGGTGCGGTTGGTTGACTGTGATCTGTGAGTGTGACATTTCCTGGCCATACTCACTTGTTATGTTTAAAAAAGATATTGTAATAATACGAGACTTTAGGGTAAGCGTCAGGTATAATTTAATTTTTAATTATAATCTGTGCCTGCATATGAGATTTTTGTTTGTATCGCCTCGGCGAGCAGCTATGCCAAAGCTATTGTAGTGCCAACCATGAGTGACAGTGATGTAATATTTTGTTTACAATTATTGACTAAAATTTAACTTGTATACTCCACTTGAGCTAACGCTAATCGATAGATCACTTGTGTATTAATCCTATCCTAAGGATAGGATTAATACACAAGTCACCTATCGATTATTAGTCACTTATAACTTTGTAAACAAAGCATGAAGTCACTGTCACTCTTTGCTGGCAGGACAGTAGTATATCGTAGAGAAGATGGAAGCTCGTACCAATAATCCCGCTGATTTTACACGTAAAAAATACGTTCTAAAATTTCCATCATTTCTAATTTCATTAAAATGTCGAATCAAGTCATTCATCATTTATGGCTTACCAGGGAAATTACAGGTTGCATGATCTCGTATATTCAACTAGGAACATATTGTTTTGTCATTCATTTATTGGAAAACTATTAAAAGACAATCATGAATTATTACAGTGGCATAAAAGTGCATATCCGAGCAGTTATAGCCTAGAGCGTAGCATGGAAAAACAGTTTTCATTCTGATGTTGTGAGCCCGACTTCGTCATCAAGTGCTAGCTAAAGATCAAAGTCAATTTCATTTATGACATCAATACTGTATGATACTTTTAGCTTGTTTTAGCATGTTCAAACAAAACCATTTTTCTGTTAATGGCCCTTTTCTTTGTTTTGACACAATGGGTTCAATTGGCTGTGATGATACATTGCATAAATAAGGAAGCCTCTATGAGATCTAAGCATTTTTGAGACAGAACCTAAGGCAAAAGCGCGGTTTGGTCGGTATATTCAAGTCCTCCCTTCTCTCCTAATGGCATCTAACCAGGGACTTCTTGATATAAAGGCGATAACTCTACCCCTGAGATCGTGCCCCTCGCAAACCAACTGGTCGTATTGTAAACCCCCCAAAAGGCCTAGCGAACTTTTTATGACAAATATCCAAACAGTGCAGACCCAGACATGCGGTGTCTAATCAGGATCTACATCGTTTGCTTACACAGAGTTACTTAAAAATTTGGGAAAACTTGAGTAAAATACTACGACACACCCTTAACCCATATAAGCCTAGCGTCCATTTTGTAGGACACCGGCAAACAGTGCAGGCTATCCACTTTTTGCAAACAGAAGTTTCTTTTACAATTTGGATAAAACAATGAAAAATACCATCCAACAATCCTAAAATTGGAAATGGACTCGCCCAATTGATAAGGATGGGAAAATGCATTCGACATAAATGTGTAAAATTGGAAATAGGCTCGCCCTTCTGATCAGGGTAGGTAGGTGCTTTCAGCTTAAATGGGATAATGCCAACGTTGTTTAAGTGCTTGATTTATTGGAAACATTATAACAATTGCAGCATCAGTGCACGCATGAATGATCTATAAAGCAATTACAAGCCAATCAGATAACGCTTATATGAGCAAGAGATAGAAGCGAGACCATTACATCATTAGTTGTCATTGAGTGATATAACATTAGCCGCATCGTGTCAAGAATATTCGATAGAATTAGCAAAAGATTGACCAGTCTGCATTAAAGCGCAGGTTGGTGGGCTCTTGATGCTCAGTGCTTATGGAGTATGACAAGCAGCAACAAACATCAAAAGAATAGTCACAAATGATTATAAGAATTTTAACCGAATAATTAGACAATACTAGGTGAGTGTCTTTTGATATTAAGTTTACCAGGCAAGGCTTTGAGAACGCTTGTTGATATCGCGAGGCTTGCCGAGCGATTCAACATGCGTTCTCAAAGTCGAGCCTGGTAAACTTGATATCAAAAGACAAAACCTGGTATTCTATTTATCAGTTGACAAGCTGATTCACTGTTCAAACTAGTGATAATGGCGTATTTATAGGCTTTTGTGTGATTCAATGTCATTGACGACGTCATTAAAAAGTGCAACGTCATCATGACCTGATAAAGGCACATTCTGGGAGATAACTAACGTTTATCAAGCCAACGAGCAACAATGCAGTTAATATGAGAGCTATTTGAGAGGTAACTAAAACATTGTTACATGTACTCTTATTCTTAGATTAGATATAAAGAACCACCTGATTAACTGCGCCAAGTCAGGCCCCGAGGTTACAAAACTTTTCTCATGCTCAACTCAACTGAGCATACAATTTTAACTGCTTATAGAAATCAAAGTGCTGATTTTTATCGTGCTAATACATGTCAATGTTAAAATACCAAGAATTGTTGGAATTTTTACATTAATGAGCAGGATAAATTTGATGCTCTGTTAAGTAAAGCATGGAGAAAACTGTATAGCCGCGGGACAATGCATGATAATGGTTTTATTCATTATCGGAGTTCAACATTTACTAGATAGCTGCATATGAACTTTTCAAGTATGATTTAACGATAGATGCTAAATTACATAAACCGGTTCAATTACTCTTCAGGGGTTTTCTATACAACCCACACGTTCAATCAACAATATTATCCTACTAGTCAAAAGCTGGCATGCCATGATAATAATAATAACCAAATGTCATTAATATATCATAAAATCTAATGCTTTCATGTGAGATCCAGACGATAGCAGACATGACATTAGAGCAGAGCCATTTGTGCATGCCCATGCATAGACAACAATGTTATCATGAACCCTGTATACAAACTGGTAAATGAATACGTCGATTTGCTGGTATTTACGCGTATTGCCGGTACTTCATAGCACGGAAGTGGTAGATATTAGTGTTAATACTATATAGAAAAACATGCCATATGCCACAGGGCATATAGACTTCAATCAATTTTAAGTATTCAGTATGTGCATGGCGATTTTTGTAAGCATTTAGTAATAAATCCGAGTACCGATAATCCGGATCGGTTCTCTAATCTATTCCTAAATGCTAACATAAATCGCCATGTGCATGCCGAATACTTAAAAATGATCTAATCCTATAGTCCCTTTGGCATACGGCATGTTTTTCTATATAGTATTAACGCCAATATCTGCCACTTCCGGTCTATGAAGTACCGGCAATACGCGTAAATACCAGCAAATCAACGTATAAATTACCAGTGTGGTATAGAGAAGCTGCAAGGGTGAATCGGTGGGCTTTAGAAAAGTGTGTTTTAGCAACGGGATGACAATAATCAACAAAATGAGTGTGCGCAGTCATTTGTGCATGCACATGCACCGACAACAATGTTATCATGAACCCTGTATAGAGAAGCTGAAATGGTGCATCGGTGGGCTTTAGAAAGGTAAGCTTAAGCAATGACATGACAATAATCCACGTAATGAGTGTGCGCAGTCATTTGTACATGTACATACATAGACAGCAATGTTATCATGAACCCTGTATAGAGAAGCTGGAATGATGCATCGGTGTGCTTTAGAAAAGTGTGTTCAAGCAACGGAATGATAATAATTAACAAAATGAGTGTGCGCAGTCATTTGTGCATGCACATACACAGACAACAATGTTATCAGGAACCCTGTATAGAGAAGCTGAAATAGTAAATCGGTGGGCTTTAGAAAAGTGTGTTGTTTAAGCAACAGGATGACAATAATCAATAAAATGAGTGTGTGCAGTCATTTGTGCATGCACATACACAGACAACAATGTTATCTTGAACTCTGATTAGAGTAGATTAAATGGTGCATCGGCGGGCTTTTAGAAAGTGTGTTTAAGCTATGCCATGATACTAATCAACAAAATGAGTGTGCGCAAAGTCGTTTGTACACGCACATACATATACAACAATGTTATCTTGAGCCCTGTATAGAGTAGATGAAATGGTGCATCGGTCGGCTTTTAGAAAGGTAAGTTTAAGCAATGTCATGCCAATAATCAACATAAGTAGTGTGCGCAGTCATCTGTACATGCACATACACAGACAACAATGTTATCATGAGCCCTGTATAGAGAAGCTGAAATGGTACATCGGTGGGCTTTAAAAAAGAATCATTGAGCCAGTCCATAAAAAGAAACAACTAAATAGGTGTGCGCAAAGCGAGGACTCATATCAGCATGGGCGCCCGCCCATGCTGATCTGAGTATCGCTGTGCGCTCAATGGACAGCTAAACCCCCACGCTTTCTTTGTGCAGACAGCAAAGACTCTGATCAGACTGAGCTGATGCCACTGTTGATCAGGATCTTCTAGTGACGTATAGCCACGCTGTTGGGTTTCTCATGTCGTGACTCATTTAATGAGGTGGAGTAGTGGTTGGTGTCGGCTGAAAGTTTGTTTGATGATCATCGGCACTATCAACTGACTAATGATAGATTTAACATCTATCAATGAACGTGTTAAGAATATTTACAATGTTTCGGATGAAAAATAACTAAGAGTTCAATGGCAAAATGTATAGAGTATGTATAGAAAAGGTGACTGTTTTGCTGTGAACATTTTTTTCTCTGAGTTCAACCAATTGCTTTGTAAATAAGGGCAAGGGTTCAACCGATCACAGAATTCCATATAAGTCATAAACGAGTAAACAGCGAGTAACTTGACTAATCGGCAAATCATTTGCACCTATAGTGTATTTTGTGGTCATTTTTTGAAAGAATAAATAAACAAAATGCAGTCTGAATGAATGTTGCTTTATGAGACTTTATGCATGATGTAGAAGAAGCATTTGGCTTTAGAAAAACTTCTTGACATTTGTCACACCAGCTCATCGTTTGATTGACATTAAAATTATAATGTCATATTCTCAGAAGTTTGATACATAGCATCAATATGATATCAAGTTTAATATAGCAGCAGTATCAGAGGTTAATCAGTTACCATTCATATTAACTGCAGCATTGCACGTTGCCTGATAAATAGTGTCTTTCTCATGGCATGTGTCTTTATCAGGTCATGGTGACGTTGTACCTTTTGAATGACGTCGCTAATGACGCTGAATCATCTCAAAAAAACGAAAGTTACGTCATAATCGCTAGTTTGAGGGGTGAACCCATTGGTAAACTGATAAATAGAATACCAGGTTCGCGTCTTTTGATATCAAGTTTACCAGGCTCGGTTTGAGAACGAATGTTGAATCGCTCGGCAAGCCTCGCATTGTCAAAATGCTTTTTCAAAACCTTGCCTGGTAAACTTGATATGATCAAAAGACACTCATCTAGTATTTTCTATAAACCATGCGCTTCAAAACAAATGAGTATGGCCAGTAAATGCTACAATCACAGACCACAGATCTAGCCAAGGCACCGTGAGGAAGAGACACAGAACACAGACAGCTGCAACACCGTTGAAGTAAAGCCACCACCTTTGTTTTCCTCGGCAAGATGACTGCTTAACTAGAAAGCACGCCAAGAACCCTTCGTTTTCTTAGATGAATTACTAATTACAATGTAATGAAATCTAAACTCAAACATTTACTTTACTCTCAAATTTGAAAAGATATCAGCGTCATCTGTTAAAAGTTCCCAGTGTGAATATATCGCTACTCGTAATACTAGCCAATCAATTATTACAAACAAAAGCTTGGTGCTAAAATGGGAACTGTTCTCGATAGGGTAAAGTCGAGTCACTGCGGACGTCAGGGTAATTCGGACATACATTTGCAAACAGTGGAAATCCAGATCAGGACTTTCACTATTTGCTTACTAATACACCCGACAAAAAAAAAAAAAGAAACGCACCACTTAGAACTGTCCAACTCTCAGAATGATCACACGGGATAGGCTAGTTTATTTTATATCAGTGCAAAGGTATGTCAGGTACTGCTGCGTTACACGTATTTTGCAACCAGGCGACGAAAGTGTGTTAAAGAAAATTGGTCATGAACCATGTGGGGGTCTAATTGTAAAGTCACGGGAATAATCGTTTTTGTAATGCTCTCTTGCTGGATAAGTTCAAGCAATTGGAATCATCTCAGTATACCGACACTTATTCTTTGCAAATTTTATCTTTAATTTTATCATACGCGATAATTGGACGCTAAGTAGCTCATGTATTGCGACTACCCTTTGGATAATGATTCCACACTGGAGTCACGCCTTACAAAACATTTAAAGACTTCAACATTATTTTAATCAATCTAAACGGCCCAAACTGCTGAAAATGGATTTTGGCTGAACAAATATGCATCAATAAACACATTGGTTGTCTCACATAAAGATAACGCATCGTTTTCATACTTTGCCATTGTAAAACATACTCGGAAATCCATGTAGACAGTAGCGTTGTATAAACCTTTCCGCAACCTCGTTTACCATTCGCCTTGGTGAGTTTTAATACCTACACAGGGAAGGTACATATACTCATCTACGTCACACTCAAGTTTAAGTAAGATTTGATCAGAAATGAGCACTTCATGATAATTAACATTTTCGTTTTAAAAGGAGATCTAAATGGGAAATCGTAGTGATGCGTTTTTTTTTGCCGGGTATAAGCCTAGTTAATTTATTTTTTATTCTAATAATTAAAATATGAATCAAACAAGTTCGCTGTCTTAAGTTAGCAGACCGTCCGAATTTACCCGACTTAACCCAAAAGGTTGAATAAAATGTTCAACTACCCAACCAAATTTAAGCGAGGAGTCTATCTGCAAGTGAAATACAATGAGAGAATATGTCTAAGCAATACTCAACACTCGCAATAAATTGTTAACTCTTCTTGAGCAAGGCTATCAGTATCATAAACTTTGCAAAACTTTTCTTAATTTTATCGACGATACTATGATTTGATATCTAAATTCCAACTTGGACTTAAATCTCTCTTGCGCCAATGACTTTCGGAACTTGAGCTCTATGGTGACTTGTGGTATAGGTTGAAGAAGATTGTTGGCTCTAATAATTTTTCAGCGCAGTTTATTAAAATAATTTCCCATTATAAAAAGAGTGGCTATAACATTAATGCATTGCAACAGACTGCATGCTTGGTGGTCGACCCAATCACGGTTGGCAACTTGGTTTTCCTCTTTAATGGCACCCGGGTGGAACTTCAGACTCTATAACCGTTCCGACTTAAATACTTGTCTATTGATGAGATTGTAGGGGCCTGATGCTTTGGCTGTTGTCAGGCCCACCGGGGTTTGCCTGTTGGATTTCTTTTTCTCCGGTATTCAGTTTTATGTACTGTTGAGTCCTTATCTTTGCTTTATCTCCTTTTTATATCTTGATTTATATGTTCTAGGAGACGATGCATGGATAAGTTAGGGGTCCTTCAAGCAAACCAAACATCTATGTGTCTTGATCCGCATCTGAACTAAGTGTAAGGCTGGCGCCGTGAAACTGGTTAAAGCCCTCCAGTAAAATATTTTGACTGACCGTTCCAAGGCGGTAATTCTTTTGTAGATCATTTGTGTTATTAATGTCTTGTGTTTGTCATGCTTTCGCGCTTTCGCGTCTGTTCATTGCTGCTTTGTGGTCACCTGCTGGGAAATGGCTGACCTCTTGGCTCTTGTTTGTGATGTTAAATAGTGTTTTTGTCACTTTCCAATTTGGTATCCTCGGTCAGGTGCGGTACTTGATTGTATCGATTCCTGATATGTGATAACAACGCTGGTTTCATTTTTGTCAACTTATAGGTTATTGCTGCCCTGTACAGTCAAAATTGTATAATCTGCCTATGTAAACACAATGGATAATAAAATGACATTTGGGGTATACATTTGAAAGACTTTGTATAACAGTTGTACGTATATGAAAAATAGCAAAATATATTTTCGATGTGCCCTCATAGATATGTTACAGTCATGCACCGAGGCAATTAAACATTTTTCATGCTCAAACCACTGGATCATGAAATTAGTTATCTGTACAAAAATCAAAATAAGATGTTCCTGCTCAGAACAGCAGGCAATGTAATTAGTTCTACTTATAAATTTTAAAAAGTCAACAATTGTTGGCATTTTAAAAATTTTGAGCAGAACGAATTTTATATACATATGAGCATTCATGAAATGTTTTATAACCAGGCTGACACTTTGTACTCGTCACCAAATACAGGCATATTAGCGTTTTTATGTTGTGTAAAATACGAATAAGACTACATAAAGAACTCATGAAACCTTTTGTCGATGCCTAGAATGCAATGCTAGAATCACATAGTTCACACATTTGCGCCATGATATAATGATGCCTGCTGGGCTAATCTCGCTGGTTAAGGTACTTACACAAACAGCCAATAATTACGTGCCTATCCTTAATACTCCATGCTGTAATATAAAAACCAATACACTGATGAAAAACGACGCTTGAAAATCACAATACCAGCAGTAAGGTTTACAAATATCTTGTTTCCAGCTTCTAGAGCGACCCCATGATACTTAGTGGGCCAAACTGCAATTCATATTGCAATATCTTGGGAAGAAAACCTCCCAAAATCAAATAATTCAGCTCAGATTTCATGATAGTCTGATAAAAATAACAAAATAATGGAGGGGTGTTATCAGTCAAGTGATAAACTATTGAGACCTACTGAAAACTTAAAAAAGCAAGGTAGTATGACCAGAAAGTGCCAAAATTACAGACCCATGGCACCACGCGAACAGAAACGGAAGATCAACAGTCATAAGACAGTAGAAACTAATATTTTGCCAGTAAATAGATTCAAAGTAAGAAAGGTGGCAAAGATCAGGAATCGATACAATCAACTATGACCCAGGACACCACATGGGAGAGTGGCAAAAACACAATTAAACATCACAAACAAGAGCCATTAGGTCAGCCATTTTCCAGCAGGTGACCACAAGGCAGCAATGAACAGACGCGAAAGCATGACAAACACATGACATAAATACCACACATTATCCACAAAAGACGTCAGTAAATATACTCCTCAGAATAATTAAAGGACCAATACTATCAATTATAACATTGATGCATTTTGTGTAGAACATATTTAGAAAACCAATTTTACGATCTAGCCTAAATTTTTCGGGCATCTTTGACGCCTTATTGCCGAGTGAAACAGCAAAAAGAAAATGTTAGAAAATTTTACTAACAAGGATTTTTTGTCATTTTAAAACTTGACCTAAATGTATTGGAATGTCATTTTTTGTGTGTGATCCATGGACCACAGAACTGCATGAAATGAATGAAAAGTGCTTTTAGAAGCTGTAATCTCTGTTTTTACATGCTTTTATGGTGATTTAGTCCCGTCGATACCATCCACCTCTTCCAGTGAGAGAAAATTGCCCCCTTTGACTGTGGTGTAATGGCCAGACTATGGATTCAGACAACTGGTTTTGGCGTTAGTCTGTGACAATTTTTAAACGATTCGTCAGGACATCTTTCTAACACTCAACGGCATAGAATGATAATGTAAAATCTGTTTCCTGATGGCCAAGTACACACATTGTTTTCAGAAAACAAATCAATGTCAAAACTCCCTTGTCAGAGATGAAAATGCTTGCTTCCCAGTATATTGAAACTGTTTGAAGAAATGTTTTGCATGTAAGCTGAACTGTTTAAAACAAAGTTTAATTTGATATCACTTTCATTCTACTCGAATTACCACAGAAGAATTTCTTTACCCCACCCACTGCCTTTTGAAAGTGTGTTTTTGAGGGTATGTGCATTTGAGATAAAGTTATGGCAGAAGTAGGCATGTGAATCATTAATAATGATTCTTGATTTATGGGCATAAAGACTAGAAAGATTTGGGCCAAGTTTTAAAGAATTTAAATGTCTGAGTTATTTATACTTGCGTTCTAAAATCTTGGTCCTTTAATTATTTTGAGGAGTATATGTATATATTACTGGAGGGCTTAAACCGGTTTCATAGCGCCAACCTCACCCTTAGTTCAGATGTTCAAGTCAAGTGGCCACGGCTGCTGTCCGTTCTCGGCCCTGAATATGTTGTTGTTGATCATTGATTGATGTTGCTCCCACTGCCTGTTTCCGCCTGGTCCCTGTTTAGTGATGAAGCTTTAAGTGTCATTTTTGTTTTTGTTTTCTTTTTTATGCAACTGAGGAAGAGAGATCTGGTTGCTTTTGTCAAATTGTATTACTGTTGTGCGGGTGCCTATGTTCTGTGTCTCTTCCTCGCGACACTGTGGCTTGGTCAGTGTTTTGTGTTGCGGCATTTCCTAGTTATACAAGACTTAATATGTTTTGGGTTTACAGTAAACCTGTCTAAAACGGCCACTCTCAAAAGGACCAAAAATTGGTTTTCAATACCTCTGATCGCTTAATGCAAGTCAAAAGTATTGCAGAATGCTCAAAGGGGAGCATTCTGCAATATTTTTGACCTTCATTAAGCTACCATTTGTCGTTAAGATCTTTGTTTTGTCTGTTTTTGAGTGGCCACTTAATGCAGGTTATATGTTACATAATGACTATCTTCCTTTTAATTCGTGCTATAGATACATGTAACTCGAGGTAAAGTTCTGGTTCCAAGGACTTCGACTGAAATAACGAGAATCGACAGTACAATTGGCACCACATCTAAATCGTTTATCTTGTCAAATCCGTTACGCCGTTGTTCGTTTCTCTCTAAATGGAATCAGAGAAAGTCATGCAACTAGACCATTATTTCTAGAGTGCTGACAGAGATTACGTTAATTAATGGGGTATCGTAACATGTGTGCTCTATCCAGCTATTGATCTTTTCCCACAGGCTAATTGACAAAAGAGTTGTGGCATGCATATTGATCCCACTGCACCGGTGATACCTGGTACAGACACCTTGTCACTGTCTAGTTATGCTTGTTTTAACATATGAAATGGGCCAGGCGGCTCATGGTAGCAAGAATCTGGTGATCCTGAACATCTGAAAAAGTTCGTTAGAGCACTCACTGCTTGCACACACATTATAGAAGTGAAGTTTTAAAAAAAAAATACTCGTCTGGCCTGGATTGAATATTTGAGCCGCGACATGAGATTTCCAACAATGTGGTATGTGCGACCAGCAAAGGCTCAGACCAGCCTGCGCATACACGCAGTCTGATCAGAGCATTTGCTTGTCGCTTGAATATTCTATAAGTGTTAGGCTACTAACTAACATCATTTGGAGTTTCTAAGCTTAAAGGAGGCTGCACAGGCTTGTCTAAGTCTACACCTGTCAAAATGCCACATTGTCGGAAATCACATGTCATGGCTCATTTGAGCATGGACGGTCACAGGATGACTTAACTCCTTCCTTGCTAGCGGCGACTTTTGTCATCTTCCGATGGCCTTTGCAAACAATTTGAACCAAGATCAGGACCGACAGAACGTTGGTCTTGTTCAGGGTCCAAACCAACTGTTCCTGAAAGATTTTCTAGAAAAAGTTATTTTGAAAAAAATCACCAAACGACCATAACATCATTAAAAATTGCCCAGCATGCGAAGAGGTAACGCATAGGCGATAAGTACCATTATTCTGTGAAATGATCCAAAAGCATTGCATTCACGCACTTATAGTATGCATTGCTGCTTCCAGTAATGGAAGCATGTTTCCGTGTTGCAAGTACTTTGAAATGAGCATTTCGTGGGTTCAACGCAACACTGTCGTAACTGCAATTTTTTCAGAAATGTACTTTTTTGCAGTTTTGAATCTATAAAACATAATTACATAATCTGTGAAAATGTCCTAAATGTGTTGTTAATATTTCTCCAGTAATATTAAATTAGGCAATTCGCCGTATCTCACAAGTGTCAATTCCTTGAATGCAACACTGTCGTATCTTTACTTGCGACACTGTTGCGCTGAGATTTAAGCTGAAGACTGTGTTCTTTGAGTGCAACACTGATGTAACTGCAAGTTTCACACATACATCACTGTTGCATTAAAAACAATACATGTATTGATTAATTTGCTCAGTGCAATACTGTCGTATCTAGCTATTTGTCTTGAATTTATGACATCATAACTGTATAAATGACATCATACTGTTCATTATAACAGCATTAAACGGATTTTGCCATCTTGAAAACTACGAAGAAAAAAATTCTGCCAATGGATCTTACACATCGTCATGGGAGCACAATCTTTAAAAGGTTCAAATTGGCATGGGCTAATTCTGAATTGCATTAATTAATTTAAGATTTTCTTTTAAAATGGACTATATATAGTGAAGATACAAAATTTCATCAATGGTGAACCATGACATTTAGGCCGGGATCAAATATGCATGGATATCTCTATGAAGATATTCATCCCTTGATATAAGTCAATACTAAGCTCTAGTAGCCCTTGAGAAATGTGCTTAAAATTTACTTACAAAGTCAGTGAACAATTAAAAGGTCACAGTCCAAATATGGATACCACATGATGCAGAAATGGTGGTTAACTTCCATAGATATAAGTCAGTATCAAGTATCATAACTCTCAAGCCCTAGATTTGTTGTAAGGTTGAAAATGACACAAATGTTGATGGAAGAAATGCTGTTATGAAAATGGCAATTATAGGTAAAATGAGGGTATTAAATAAGTTAGATGGGTATTAAATGGTTTTTGATGAAAAACTGACAACTTTTTTAATAGCTGGCTATATAACAATGACAAAACTAGTACAATCAGATTTCAAACCCTGCCCATAATATATCACACAAGGGAAAGAAGTATCAACTTAACCCATTTAAGCTGAATGGAATTTCCCATTCTTATCAATTGAACCAGTCTGTTTCCATTTAAATGGTTGTTGGGTGGTATTTTTCATCTTTATTCAAATCTTAATAGAACATTCTGTAAGCAAACAGTGGAGACCCTGATCAGATGCTACTCTCTGCAGCATCTGAGCTGGGTCTGCACTGTTCATCTATGCCCCACAAAACAGACGCCAGGCTTATATGGGTTAAAGTGACACCAGTATTATAAACAATTAAGACATGTACGATAACCGGAGTCAGTAGTTCCTTCCCAAACAAGCGTTGATGATGATACATTGCATAAGTTAGATGGCCTCCATGCGAGCTGAACATTTCTTGTACTTTAACAACAGCAGAATCTAGGGTGAAGTTTTGGTACCAGTAAAATGCATTTAAGCCCCCCGGTGGCTTAGGCTGCTGTCTGTTCTAAGGGGGTGGTTCTGTTGTTGTTGACTTTTTGTTTATTGTTACTCTCATTGTGGGAGTCTGTAATTGTTCTATGTTTTGTTGTAAGTTACTTTATGTCCATTCTAGTATTGCAATCATCTTGATGGGGAAGAGAGAGCTGCTTTAATTTGTCTTCCTGGTGTCTCGTGATGGTTGAGTGTCTCTTCCTGGCGGTGCCACGGGGTTGTCTGCGGTTTGTGATTGTGGTATTTCCTGATCATACTCACTTACTATTTTTGACATAGAATTCTCTCATAACAGAAGAAAAAAGACAATCATTATAAGATCTTTAGATTAAGCCTTTACAAAAAAGTGATATATCCTGCCCTATTCAGCATCTTATAACTACCTTATCTAGGATGGTAATCCAAAACCTCCCTGTTAACCAGGAAGGGGAAGGTAAGGTGGGGTAGTATAAAGTAGACTAGCATAGCCTAGGCTTTGCTCACTTAACCATAGTCTAGCCATGCCTAGCCTTTCAAAGTAAAGAACTATATTATTTACCTTAGGGTAGGACCTACCATAGCTACTTTTAATCTTATTTTAGTCATAGACAGATGTCAGGAATCCTATGACTCTGATTCTAGTAGTAGTCAAGGAAGACTACCTGGCCCCTATTTAGCCTAATCTAAGTAGGGTGACAATACCCTATGCAAGATCTAGCTTAATCCTTTATCATTGACCACCCAAACCTGGTAAGCTAGGCTATAGAAAGGTTATCTTATACCCCTACCCTAATTAGTAAGGCTTTACCTACCTTAAACTGGGGTACCTGGTGAATTAAGGTTAAGCTAGAGAATGGTACCCTACCACATATCTTGTTAGGTTAACCATACCTGCCATGTCCTCCATCACTATGTCTTCAAGAAAATGTAGAGCTGTGTAGGGTAGGTTTGGCTAGCTTAGTCTGTGAACCTAAGCTCTCCCCTACATAGGCAAGTCTACCATAACCTACCTTACCTTTTCTATGTACAGTTCAGATTTTACCTTAAGGCTTGTCCTTACTATAACCAGTACTGTCCCTACTATAAGGGGAACTACCCAGAATACCTTAATCACCCTGCCTACCAAGCTGAGCTAGTCTATCTTGGATGGGTCTTGTACTCTTGTTTGCCCTCATTGGTAAATTCTAAGGAAAAGAATGCCTTCTACAAAATACCCTTACCAGTAGGGTGACCACAACATAAGCCTTACCTATCCCTCAAAACCATGCCCATGCGGTATGTAGGATAGGTTAGCTGACCAAGCTTTACATTTCCTAAGTACTACCCTTACCAAATATCTTAACTTTTCATACCTACCCTTTGGTATGGCATACTATTTGCAACCTTAACATAATGATGATTCCCTACTGCTACCTACCTTACCCCAGCCCAGGGTAGGACTTGCCCATATCATATCCTAGGGTAGCAAAGTGTAAAGACTACCATACCATTACAATAACCAGTCGGTCTACCATACACCCCCTACCCATTCAGTGCATCTCTGCCTGCCTACAGTATGCTAGATTTGGTGGGGCTGCCTTACCAGTAGGTTGACCCTACCCTACCCTAACTGCCACTTCTGGTAGGCTATCCTAATCTTAATAAAAGCCTGTTGGGTGACAAAACCTTAACATACCCAACTCAGTCCAGTAGTAGACTAGGCTAGGCTACCCTAACCTAAGTTGGGCTAAATTAAATAGGGCCAGTCTGTATCTTACCCTACTCCATCCAAGAGGCAAGGCTGGGCTATCCTAACCAAAATAGTAGGGTGGCCATACCTTAATTAACATAGCCCTCATAACCATGCATTGTAGGTAGGTAGGCTAGGCTTGGTTTCTTTTTATCTTAACTAGTAAGGGCAGCCATACCTTACCCTACCACACCCAATCCTGCCTGTCAGCAAGATTAGGCTACCCTGGGTGGGGTGACCATGCTTAACATATCCTACCAGCCATGCCTGTCTGGTTGACTAGGCGATAACACTATTAGTAAACTAGTTGAGCAACTGTACCTTATCCTACCCAAACCAATCCTACCTGACAGGGGGGAGGGGGGATATTACCTAACCCTAACCCTATCCCCCCACCCTCCTGGCCTGTCAGATAGACTACATACCTGACATAATCCTTGCTGCCTGCCACTAGGCTAAGTAAGGATATCCTAACCTCATTATCTTATGGTGACCTTATCCTGCTCATAGAACTGTGCCAACCAGTTTGGACAGCTAGGCTACTTCCCTAGGGTAGGGAAGCTAGATAAGGCTAGTCTCTCATTGCTCTAAATTATCCGGCTTACACCAGAATTTTTCAGGTTGTTTGAAACTTATTATATCAGCAGTATTGAATTTATCAGTATTTATTAAACAGAATGATATATGTGTGTTTAATATGGCTTTCAACAATCTTTCGGTCATATCACTTATATGTCTGGATGTTTCAAGATGACCAATGGTCAGTTTTAATGATCTCCAGAATGATCATGCCCCAGACGCTTGAAATATCACTCCATCCAGTGATATCATACTGACACTGGGTCGGCCAGTACCTAAGTTCTATCCTGTAAATCATAGTGCAAAATGAGGAGTAGCTGCATTCACATGTACTATAATTTTATTGCACCTGCAGGCAGGGTGTGCAGTGGCATCCAGATCTCCATTCATCTATCATTCTCTTTACTTGTTCCTCCGAAAAAAAATACATTGACCCTCTCAATGATCTCAATAATGGATGCACCCATCAAACCATGCAGAAGACATTTGCGTGATATCCCGACTGGGTTATCTCACCTTTAATTTCATTATCCTTGGGATCTGGTAAAGAAAAGAAAATCTTCCTGACTGGACCATGGTCAATTTTTCTTTTTGCATGGTAATCCAACCCCCTATCACATTGCAAGGCTAACCTCTGATGCATGTTGACCTTCACAATCTCATCAACTATAATGCAGTGTGCATAAGGCATTTCTCCTTGACAACCTGACTTGGTCATTCAGAAATGAGTCTTAAATTGATGGATCAGCAGTCTCGATATGACTTACTTCACATCCTAAAGTTTAAATACTATTGAGGAAGTTAAAAGGATGAAGACCCTCAATGGAATTATCATTTAAACCATAAGTAATTTGAATCTAATAAATGATTAACTCAGGTACGGATCCATGGCAGCCATGTTTTCAATGGATCAGATTCATTTTGAGTAATCTTGGTACAGCTATGCATGGTCGGCCAATGACAATTTGTGCCAAATAAATCATTTCCAAATCAGGCCAGTTAGTTTTTGACAAAAAGATGTTTTATACATTTTCCCAAATACTTAATGGTAAGAAATGTAGAGCCTGATCAAACTGCTCATACAGGTAGATATTAACTGTTAGCTCAGACTACTAAGGTGTTCAAAATTTAGGATCTTTACAATAAACTCAAAATGGAACTAAGTATAACTAACTACTTTCATTGCTACTTGAACATTGTAACAACTATATATATATAATAAGTAATATTTTGCTTGGGGAAACCTTAAGAATATATAGCTCCAGTGCAAATAAACAGGTTTTTTATATAATATTATTAATCAAGAATAGTTGTACTGGCCCAATTAGCCATACTCTAGGTCTGCTGCATTATCCAAAGTCCATGGCTGAGGACCTGTAACTGGGTTAATAGGAAATTGCTGGGTCCAGAAGAAATTATTTGAATTAAGATACTGGGTCCATATGAAATTATTAGAATTAAGACAACTTCCGCATCTAGAGAAGCATCTAGAGAAATGACCACTTATATAACTTTACCTATATGTGTTTCCTGTATTGGCCATTTATTCTGGTTGGTCCTGTATGTCACCTGTATTATGCAGGCAGTTGCAGCTATTTAAATGTGATACTATCCTAGTTTATTATAATGATCAAGGTTGTCAATATTTATGATAAATTTTTAAGGGGTAGCCAATTTATTGATTTATAAAGATGGCCAATATGAATATTAAAGGTAGCCGAGGTGTGAATTGGACCACAAACTATGAAATTGCCATATTTGTACATTTTTCTGTCCGATGCAGCAGTTTTCAAGCAATTTATTTTATATTGATAATTTTAATGAATGAAATGCTACTATTGTAACTTAAATATAATCACGTACAACAGCGTTGCTTTGAAGTTAGAATCAAATACAGCAACTAATATAGTGCAACACTGTCGTAACTTTAAGTTACGACAGTGTTGCACTGAAATCCCAAGCCAAAAAGTGGATTGTTGGGTGGGAAAACTGTTGTAAGTGAAAATATTGCAAATATCTTTTAAAACAAAAGGGTAACATTTAAAATAACTTTTGTTATCAAAGTCAAAAGACTTTTAGCATAATTAAATTATAAAATTGTAAAAAATAATATAAAATCCAAGACAGAAACATGTTTTTTAACTCTCCTGAAAAATTTCATAAAAGCAAGATACGACAGTGTTGCGTTGAGCCCACGATTTGTTCTATTTCTGGAACCGCACTTACCAGCCCTTCTAGAGCTATTGGAAAATGGTGTGCGCGTCACATTCATTGTTGTGAATGATTGCATTATAACAACTTGCTTTTAAATAACTATAGGCTAAACTTATCTTATTTTCCGATTTCAAGTTCTCTTTACGAAACCTTTTTCATGTTTATTTGAACAGATGTGAATTTCAATTTTTGCCGTTGCATATCAATTAAAGAAGCAAATTTTGCTTTTCTCATAAATAACGGACGTTCCCCTGGTCTGGCCAAATTAAATAGACAAACTGGCAATTTAACTATAACACGGTGGCCACCCCGTGTTTTTTTTTACATTCATGACCTAAAACTTAGATTTTCTTTTTATACAATTTAAAAACGCACATGTCGTTTGCACTTCTGATGTCAAACATTACTGCATTTTTGGGTGATAACGTAGCATAAGGTGTCTGTCTTCCAAAACTGGAAACAAAGGTGCAGGATGAGCTGGAGATAGTTTACTCAGACGCCAAACACATTTGATGCGAAAATGTTTCATATGGCATTGTTAAAATGAATGCCTACACTGTAGTGTTTTGTCCTCTTATAAGAGAGTTACAGACCTTGGAATTCTGAAGCAGATGTCATCCAAGGAAATTTTACCTCGAGTTGTTATTTTTCAAGTGTGAAAATACCATATATCTAAACTTGTGAAAATATTTTTACCCATTGCAGATATAGACTGAATATAGCTCATTTTAGGAGTGGGGCTGTGAAAAGACACTTTCTGGCAGGACCACATCCATTGCAACAAAATGGTATGTATCGGGAGACTCATATCAGCTTGTATTATCTACTCAGTGTGATCAGTGGTTCTGTTGTTGTTGACTTTTTGTTTATTGTTACTCCCATTGTGGGAGTCTGTAATTGTTCTATGTTTTGTTGTAGGAAAACTTTATGTCCATTCTAGTATTGCAATCATCTTGATGGGGAAGAGAGAGCTGATTGCTTTGCTTTATTTGTCTTCCTGGTGTCTCGTGATGGTTGAGCGGCTCTTCCTCGCGGTGCCACGGGGTTGTCTGCAGTTTGTGATTGTGGTATTTCCTGATCATACTCACTTACTATTTTTGCTCAGGAGAGATAGTGAATGTGCAGGCCAGTTTGAGTCTTCCCTGGGTGTTCGAATTGCAGTGGCTCGGCTTGCATTTTCTTCGGTAATTTACAAAATACTTATGAATTTCTACTTTCCATAAAGTTGGCATTGCTGAAATATTGACACATGTTATGGCTGGATTATAGCACTTAGCCCATTTAATCCGCATAGAATTTCCCTGCTTTAACAAGGGCGAATCCATTTTGAATATTAGGGTTGTTGAGTAGTAATTGACAATTTTATTTACATTATAAAAGTACATTCTATAAGCAAATAGTGAGGAACCTGGTCAGACGCCACATTTTGATCTTGTTCTGCACTTTTAGCAAAAGTCCCATAAAAGGACGCTGTGCCTATATGGGTTAAATTGGAATACGAAGCATTTAATTTACGTAGTCGCAAATTACAATCAGTGATTTTATCTAGGGTACTCTAGTTAATGCTGAAATGGTCCATATGAAACAAAATGTAAGTGAATATGATCAGGAAATACCACAATCACACACTGCAGACAAACCCACGACATCGTGAGGAAGAGCCACATAACATTAACAGTAACAGTACATCTGTAAGACAATAATAACAACGCAATCAGCTTTCTCTTCCTCTTTAAGATGCTTGCAAAACTAGAATGGCTACAAAGTAATGCATAACAAAACATTGTATCATGGTCTAGTTTTTTTTCTTTGATCTTGTGATACATTATTTAAATAACCAACAGCTTTGGTTAGCATAGATTTCGTAGTAAAGAAGTCGGAGGAATTTCCATTCAGTGGTATTGCTTTGTATGTCTTCCTGGTGTTTCGTGATTGTTGTGTGACTCTTCCTCACGATGCCATGTGTTGATCCAGGTCAGCAGCAGTATATTCTGTGTCTTCACTGTTTGACCAAGATGCTTTAAAAACATTTAAGCAGACAATAAAATGATAAGTGCTTTAAGTATTAAATAAACTAAGGAAAAGTTTATGTTTTTCTGGGTCAGACAATAAAACCGTTAGCAGCCAATCTAGTCTGCTTTTGTTGTTTACTGAAATGTTTAAAAGTCAAAAGTAAAACTTTTGTCAAACGATGTAGATTCAGATAAGACTGATAGGATAAGTCTGACCTGGGGCTATACTGTTTGCATATACACCTACATTATTCAGTATAGTCAATAATGTTAGCAAGTAAATGCAGCAGACGACATTTTCAAATTGATATTTTGAAGAGCATTTTAAGAGTTAACTTATCAGCAGGACAGGAGGTTGGCTGAAAAATTAGATCTGTCAGGCTTGGTTAATATCAATGAATAAGGTGGATCCATGAAATGAGAGGATATTTAAATATTTAAATCTGGATGGACATAATACAAAACATTTAGAAAATGCTTTTACCCGTAATTCTTATAAACTTACTTGAGGGATACGTCCCCTCGTCAGTTTATAAAAAATACTTGTACAAAGCATTCTCTAAATATAACAAGACAAACACAGGAATCAAAGCGTCAGCATAGGTAGATAAATAGATAAATTCTATTAGTACAATAGATAGTCAAATAGTCGCAACGATTCATATTTTAAGCTAATGAATGTAAATAACGTTGTAAGTGTGATATATGTAATATGAAACTGTGATAGTCTCTTATAATTCACATGTGAAAGGCTTTGTACTATATTTGAACTGTGATATGTATATGTACTTAATACTATGTTGTACAAAGATGAGACTCAAATAAAGAATTTATCTCATGTATTTGCTGTACTTTAGATGTCCCGATCCTTTCAGTACGACATATCAAACACTCATTCAGTAAATGGACAAAAGATGAATCAAGTTCACCGTGAATATTGTTAAAGTTGTCAGGAGTCTGACGTCTTAGAGAACTACTTACAAGCGAATCGAACACCTCTTAATTGACTAGCGGGATTGACAAGCAAATTCCTGCGAAAAGACACCTTTTAGCGCAATGGTCAATTAAGGCCTTAATTAGAGCTTTTGGATTTACTCAATTGAACATTAGACACGAATATTACAAAGTATCTTTATTCAGCTTTGGTTGATATTTAAGATATTTTGGCCTTGGGTTAGATCTTTAGCAAGTTGTCAACAAAAAGTCTCAGTATATTAAGGTACTTATGGCGCATCTCGATTTTAGTGATACGTACGAGCATATAACGCAGAATGCAGCTATGTTCGTAAAATGCAGCTTTTTCATACATAGTACTACGCCTTTCATATATCCGAAGCTTGATTCTCAAATGGGGCCGAGATATTCCGATCAAACATGGAAACTACCACATCAGTGTTATTATAGTTACTAATTACGTTTGGGTGACCAATTCCTTGGCTCCAAACATTTCCTTCTTGTACTGGGTTACTAATTACAGAGGGAGCCTTCTGCAATATTTTCGACCTTCATTAAGCTACCATTTGTCATTAAAATCTTTATTTTGTCTATTTTTAAGTGGCCGTTTTACACAGATTTTACTGTACACTGTTCCTGCATTTTACTGCCCGTTGAATATCTATTATGTTCATAAATTGTTTCTTATATAGTTTACTCTTTCTTTGGTAATAGTAAGTGAGTATGATCAGGAAATACCACAATCACAAACTGCAGACAACCCCGTGGCACCGCGAGGAAGAGCCGCTCAACCATCACGAGACACCAGGAAGACAAATTAAGCAAAGCAATCAGCTCTCTCTTCCCCATCAAGATGATTGCAATACTAGAATGGACATAAAGTTTTCCTACAACAAAACATAGAACAATTACAGACTCCCACAATGGGAGTAACAATAAACAACGAGTCAACAACAACAGAACCACCGCCTTAGAACGGACAGCAGCCTAAGCCACCGGGGGGGGGGGGGGGGCTTAAATGCATTTTACTGGTACCAAATCTTCGCCCTAGATTCTGCTGTTTTTGAGGTTCAAGAAATGTTCAGCTCGCATGGAGGCCATCTAACAAATGCAATGTATCATCATGGAAAACACTCTAATCAAATTAACACTCCATGAAAAAACAATGAAAAGGGCTCATGACTCACAGATAGTCAGAGCTAAAGAAAACCTCAAAATGAGCCACGGTGGGTCAAGCTACAGATAAGCATCAGGCACCAACCCACCGTTTAATGCTTTACGTCAGAGCCGTCATAGAGTCTGAGGCCTGACCCACCGTCGTGCAATTAAAGAGGAAACCATAGCTATAAACCGTGATTGGGTTTAAAAGTAGGCATGCAGACTGTCGCATGATATCCAAATTATATCCAACCCTTATATAACGTTTTACTATCTTTTTGAATTGATCACTAAAATTAGGTTTTCCAACAATTCGTTTGAATTTATAGACTAAATCACCATAAAATATAGGTTCTGATATGCCTTGTTGCAGAAGAGTTTTTAACCCAATGTTGTATTTAACAATTAACTCTGAGTGTCTGTGGTAGAATTTAGAAAATGCTTTTCGAATTTTATTATATCTATAACCTTGTTATAATAATTTAGCAGTTAAAAATAAGTTTCTGTTGTTGAATCATCAATATTAGAGCACACTCTAGGAAAACGAATAAGCTGAGAAATATATACACCATAGGAAGGAGAGCGAGGAACATCTCCATCAAGAAATGGGAAATTATTTACTATTTCAAAATTAAAATCATCCCATTTATCATAAATTTTAAAAGAAACTATGCCATTTGTTATTGACAAGTTCAAAGTAAGTAAGGTTGCAAAGATCAGGAATCGATACAATCAAGTACCACACCTGACCCAGGATACCAATGGGAAAGTGACAAACTCACAGAAGACACCACAAACGAGAGCCAAGAGGTCAGCCCTTTCCCAGCAGGTGACCACGAAGCACATATAAACAGACGCGCACAAAACATAGCAAACACAAGACAGAACAAGACAAGTCCAAAAACGGAGCTTCAGTATCAGAAGAATTCGCCTTATTTAACTGAAGTTCAGCCAGATATATCTGACCTACCATTTGTTCAAAATAAGGATTATCAATATTAAGTAAGTCATCTATATATCTGGAGGTAGAGTTAAGCTTCAATAATATCAGCTTGATTATTGTCTGACAGAGACAACATAAAGTCTGTCTCATAACAAAACAAAAACAAATCTGCGACAAGAGGAGCACAATTAGTACCCACACAATTTGTCTATATAATTTTGAAAGTCACGACATTTTTCATCTGCTGATAACCTCTGTAAACAGTTTGGAATCAGATTAGCCTGACAAACTGTTTGACATCCTGATGGTTTTGCTGAAATTATTTTTCGAAAAGTTGATTAAGAAAAAAACAGCAGACGACTAAAAAGAACACGTGAGTATGATCAGGAAATACCACAATCACAAACTGTAGACAAACCCACGACACCGGGAGGAAGAGCTACAAAGCAACTAGCTCTTTGTTTCTCGCCAAGATGATTGCAAAGCTGGAAAGGACATTCCTCGTCAAGATGATTGCAAAACTAGCCAACACTATGACAATACCCAGTTAATTTGTGGCGATCCGTCTGTGACTTTATGAGTGCATTTAGAACATTTATAAGTTCGAACTACAGAGTATTGGGTGCTCACTATAAAACAATGTCTCATACTAAAAACATGACAATTTACCCAGTTAATTTTGTGGCGATCCGGTCTCGTATTTGTCTGTGGAGGTACTGAGTGCATTTAGAACATTACAGAATATTGGGTGTTGATAAAACTATGTCTCGTATTAAATCTTATTCACTCCCGTAGCGTCAGCTGTTGTTTGGCAACCCTGTTTAATTTTCATCCTACATAAGGCCCCATTCTGGTTGCAATATCTCATTAAGACGTCAGCCTATTGTTAAATACAATCTAATAACGACCAATTACTTACTTTGGTTTATGTGAGGTAGAAGACCGTCTAAATAAATTACGAGTGTGCCATTTACACTTAAGGTCAAATTATATACACTGCGCCTCAACTGACCTACTCGCTCGAATTTGTCCATAATCAGGTGCTGTCTTTTTCTGACCGACATATGCTTCTAAAAAAGTACAAGTGAAATTGACCAAGAAAATGTAGCCTACATAAGGTGCCGAACCGAAGGCATAGGAACAGTGTTAGTTAATGCAACATTATCTTAACATTTTGTTCCAACAAGGACATTCTTCTCGGCAAACACATAAAAGCAGGCCACAATCGGCCCGCCAGTGAAACGCCATTGAAATTGCGTTTCGCGTGCGGGCCGATAGTGACCCTAGCATGCTGGTTGGGTTATTTCACTTCCTCTTGGTGGCATACATGAAGGTTGGGTTGTGATCAGTGATTTGTCATTTCACTTGTGTTCAGGGATAGTAACACGATGCTATGTATTAATAATAAACTACACTACATAGATATCTGCATTGTTCGAAGGTCAATCAATATTGACCTAAGTTAACAGAATCGGACCCATGTCAGCTGTGGTCAAATCAGGCACATTTGCATGTAACTACACGTCGTCCGTCAAAGATATGGGCCCGTTGTTGGGTACATGCGAACACTCTGCATCTTCGCAGTTTAGTGTAATTGTTATTCGCTCTTTAGAAAATATTATTCTGCTACATGCAAATTTATTAGGGTCTAACTAGTCTCTGTATGCAATCAGGCTCAAGCCGGTCCTGTTCGTCCCTAGGACCAACAGTACCAATCAGTGAGAACAAAGTGTCTTGCTCAGTAACACATCACAGATAGAGAATCTTGCTGAAACTCAACAAGGCTCTTTTCTTGGACCGCTACTTTTTCTTATCTATATTAATGATATAGTAAACAACAGCCAGTTATCTTTCCGCCTCTTTGCTGATGACACCAGCCTCTACATTATTGTTGAAAATCTGCATAAAGCTGTGCTCACTCTGAATTCAGACTTACGAACAATGTCTCACTGGGCAAGCGAAGGGTGGCGGACTTTAATCCTAATAAAACTACTTCTCTACTAATATTTAGAAAAAGAGTACCTACAGCAAATTCACTGATCAAAATAAACAACATTGGGCTCTCTGAAAAATCGACACACAAGCACCTGGGTATCACTTTTAACAACTCTTGCACATGGTCAGAACATATAAATAACATTTCCAAAAGTGTATGGTCGAGAAATTATCTGCTAAGATCCTTAAAATTCTAATTACGCATGCATGCTCTAAAACAAAATATTTAGTTACTACGTAAACATTTATTCGTCCTTTAATTATTATGCCTCGGTTACATTTGCCTTACGACGAGTATACGATGCCCGTACGATGTCGAAATCACCGTTTCCGTGTGGCCTCCGCAAAGAGACCTTGCGATCATCGTACGGATTTACGGGCATCGTGGCCTCTACGATTTTGTTTAACTCCGCACAATGACAAAGTTGAAAAAATCGTAAGCCCGTAGACACATCGCAGTGAGTTCGTACGATCCCCGCACGGGCACCGCACGGTGATCGTGAGGACAACGCAGGGTTTTAAATTGTCATTTTGGCCCCAAAATGATCGTATACTCTTGCGACAGTCGTAGGGAGCCCGCAAGGTCGCCGCACGATGCCCATACGGGGCCCATAAAATCGTACGGACATCGGACGATCATCCTGCGGCAACCCCAAGGCGATGGCACAATGATCGTGCGGGCGCCTTGTGACGTGTCAACAATTTCCAGACGGGTATATATTGGCTATCATTATATAGCTGTTTGTTTCATTTCAATATTTGTCTTCAGGCGATGTCTCTAATACACCACTCAGAGTGATTTAATATGGACCCAGTTCAGTTTGCTGATGGAAGCAGTCTAATCATGGCCCATAGAGTATGCTTCCATGGTAAAATTGTCTGAAGTGCAATTGAAAATATGCACCTAACGTGAAATACATATGCAATTTCAGTTTATAAAATGCTGGTTTGATAGGGGTTTAATAAATGAGATAAGATTAATAAAAAGTCCAGATATTTTTTTGTGATTTATAACTCTGGGATCTGAATTTGAGTATTACTTCAAGAAATAAAATATATGGGTCTCGTTGTGAGAACATGTGACTAGTTCGAACATTGAAATTTGAATGTATGAATGTTCTACAAAATGTACTTTACTGAAAACGAATGGCAAATGTGCTGACCAGGCCGGGTGGAAGAAAGCGTATTCTGGTCAGTACCTTTGTAATTCGCATGCAAAGACTTCATTATTACTTATGACGAAAATTTTATGTGCTGCTGGCCGTAGAGTGCGTTTGGGTGATGAAACTGAACAAGACCATTATAAGCGTTTTAGTCTACGCTGAATCTACGAGACGATACAATTAAAGCACCTTTATATATTCAATTAAAGTGATACTTTTCGAATTATAAAAGTGAAATATAAAAAAGGGTTGTTGTAATACTCTGTGACTTAAACTTTATGAAAACTGCAAAACTTAAAAATTGACATTAAAATATACACAAACGTATCACGCTGTTCCATACCTTGGGACCATGTTCAACTAAAAACACTAGCCTCTTCATAGCACGATTTGTGATCACATGACTTTGAACCACAGTTCAAATGAAATCCAAAAATGAACATGGATGGCCGTTTAAATCCATGTACATAATTACACGACAATTGCACAGTCAGCGTACCGACTCCTTGCGTCTTCCGCAAGGTCATCGTACGGGCATCGTGTGATTTATATAGGGAGGTCGTGAAGATAACACGATGATTGTACGATAACCTTGCGGTTGTCGTGCGATATCCGCAAGGTCTCTGTAAGGTTTTGTCCTAGTTTGTCGCCGAAGAAATCGTAAGGTGATCGTAAGCAATGTAAACACATACGTCGTAGCTTTTAGCCCCCTACAATGCCGAAAAAATCGTAGGGAAAATCGTAGACAAATAAATCGTACGACGACCGTAGCAAATGTAACCGAGGCATTAGTAGAATACAGCGATGCTGGTTGGGACAACTGCTCAAAAGAACTGACAAAAATCAACTAGACCTTATTCATCATAAAGCAGCTAGAATTATTCCAAAACTATGTAGCATCCAAAAGCTTTTCTCGGAACCTGGATGGTATACTTTCCAAGGAAGATGTTCAAAACACAAACCTATTGTTTTCTATAAGAGTACAAATGGACGCTCACCCGCATATCTCTCTGAAATCCTTCCTCATATTTTCCAAGATAATGTTTCAAATGATCTACGCAATGCTAACAACATGCAATCATTGAGAGCACGAAAAAATCTATTTATTAATTATTTCTCCTCATCAACCATCCATGCCTGGAATGAGTTATCAGATGAAATAAGGGAGCAAACACTGTATTAGCTTTCAAATATTAAGAAAGCCCCTCCAAAATACTTTCATGTCAGCACAAGAAGGGGACAAATGTTTCATACCAGATTACGCATGGAATGCAACTCCCTAAATTCTAATCTTTACAATAAAAATATTGCAATAGCACGTCTTGTTCTTGTGGCGAATCGAAAGTTCTTATCACTTCTTTTTTGTATGCCCAAAATATATACTGAAGGACATTAAAAACGCATGACCCAGATTAAATCATTTTTTCACAAACCCTGAGAATGTCATAGGGATAAAACTTATTATCATAGTCTGACCAGCTTCTAGCGTGTCCTAGAAAATTCATGGTTGTAAATTTAGTTCAAGATATTGAAAAAAGTATCAGTTTTAAGACAGGGGTGGTCGATTTTGAAGGACACCAATTCAGAGTTATCTAACTGACAGGAAACCAAAGATTGTTCTGCCTGTTGTAAGTTCTTCTTGGGCTTCAGTAAAAGCTGGAGTTCCACAAGGTTCTATTATTGGACCTCTTCTGTGTCTCTTATATATTAATGACATTGTTGTAGACATTAACTCCTCTATTAGACTTTTTGCTGACGATACTAGCTTGTATATCATTGTCGATGACCCCATACAGGCTGCTGAACAGTTAAATTTGGACCTGGCTAAAATTCATCGCTGGGCACAAAAATGGCTAGTGACATTTAATCCTGAAAAATCAGAGTGTATCCTCCTCTCTAGGAAATACAACAAACCATATCACCCTCCAGTTCTGTTGAACCAAACCCAAATTGCGAAATTAACTCTCATAAGCACCTTGGTATCATCTTTTCAAATGATTGCACTTGGCATGAACATCTTGAACTAGTCATATCCAAAGCATGGAAGCAAATCAATACAATGCGTAAACTAAAATTTCAACTAGACAGGAAATCTCTTTAGACTATTTACTTCTCATTTATACGTCCACTTCTAAAATATGCTGACGTTGTGTGGAATAATTGCACACAATATGAATCAAATGAATTAGACAAAATCCAAAATGAAGCTGCTAGAATAGTTACTGGTGCAACTAAGTTAGCCTCCATCTATTACACACAGAAACAGGTTGGGAAACACTAGGATCAAGAAGGAAAACTCATAAGCTAACAATGTTTTACAAAATGAAAAATGGACTTTGCCCTGATTATCTTGCGTCTCTTGTGCCTGCTACTGTTGGCAGTGCGTCAACACACCCTAACTCGTCAGATCTACTAACATTAAATACGAATTCTCGTCTTTACTATACATCTTTCTTGCCTTCTGCTGTCCGTGATTGGAATGAACTTCCAGAGTAAACTCGCAATTCTCCAAGCCTTAACATCTTCAAAAGCATGAAATCCAACACGATTACACCACCCCGATACTATAACACAGGTAAAAGACTTGGTCAAATACATCATACTAGACTAAGAACTGCATGCAGTCCTCTCCGTCAACACCTGCATTCAAAAAATATAGTTGATAGTCCCTATTGTACTTGTGGTGATATAGAAGATACTCATCATTTCTTATTTGTATGTCATCAGTTCACAGACCTAAGACAAGATTTAATAAACTCAGTGTCAGATATCTGTCACCTAATCTAATGTTTTACTCTGTGGTGATTTATCACTAACTTTTGATCAAAATAAGCAGACATTAAAAGCAGTACAAGAATGTATAATTAAGTCAAAGCGTTTTGAATATACATATTAATGCTTTAATAACACATTGCATTTGTATGAAATATACCTCAATGTTTTCAATAATAGTAGTATTTAAATAACGTTTTGTATACACATAGCTATGCTCCAATATCACACTACATTTGCAGAAATCATATCTCAATGTTCTCAACAATATTATATTATCCAAAATATTGGTATATTCACAATTAATTGGTTTGACGACTATTCTGCTAGCTGGGTACATAGAGGCAACGACCATCACCCCCCCCCCCCCCCCCCCCCATAGAATTGATCATCTCCAAACCCCGTGGAGACAACAAGGAAAACTGTAATTTGTAAAATATTCATTCTCCTTCCCAAAAGTCAAAATTCATACTTTGTATTAAACAGCAGTTTTGACATTATGATATGTACAGTTAAACCTGGTTAATTCCAGTTCGAATTATTGAGTTTTTGCTGTATTGTATATACATTCAAATGTCAAGTCAAGTCATACGTTTATTGTATTTCTAATATTGAATAGCTGGGAAACAGATTTACAAAAGTCAATAGACTTTCTTCTGAATCCCTTTTTTGTATTTCTAAATGATATATATGTGAACTTATTGTATTATATGTACACATGTTGTTATACAAAAATGAAATAAAAGTTTAAACTAAACAAATATATTCGAGAAACAGGGCGCATATTTTCCAATGAAAATACTCTTCGACTATTCAATACTGAAATCAACAATTTATCAGCCAGACGGCATTATAAGCTTTTCAACCCAAACACTCGCAGCTGAACAACTTAATCGTACCAAAATCTAAATGCAAAAAAGTCTTATAAGAAAAGTTTAATTCGCTACAGTGAAAGAAAAATGGAATAATTTCGAACATTATTGAGTTTCGGCGGCAAAACTGACGAGCAAAGATTAACACACGTTGCCAGTTCTTAGCACTTTATGCAATTTACCCTGATTTATGTATTTGAAAGTAAACAGATATTGAATTATAGTGTTTTCAGCATTGAGAATTTCTCCTAGAAATGCTTGATCGTTCGGATTCTTTACGATAATGTCTTTATATCAAACTGCGATTTCTTCGTCTAATGATAGTGTACAAGCGATAAAGACGAAAACGAAACACCTTAATGGGATAGTATGATATTTTATGACATTCGCTTTGCTGAGAATGTTTTTAAAACTGAAAATTAGCCAGACATTACAAATAAGGTTATTATCGCGGTCGGCCGATTGACATGTCTTTCAAGCAAGGGGGAGAGGGTCAACTGTTGTTATTTTTTCTGGTTTTATAAGAATCAAAGTGCGATGGCGGATCCGGAGGAGGGTTCATGGGGTTCGCTTCAGTCCCCCTCCCTGCCCCCTCCCCCGTTGTTAAATATGCTATAAGAATGAAATTATTTGGTCTCAATGAGACCAAATTATTTCATTTTCATGGGATATTTAAGAAAAATAAGAATGGAATCAGCAAAGCGAATCCCTATACCCTTATACAAATGAACCCCCTTTTCCAGAAATCCTGGATCCGCCCCTGATCTGAAGATGATTCTCTTTGAACATTCAGAGAACCAACAAAAATAGTAAGTGAGTTTGATCAGGAAATATTACACTCACAAACTGCAGACAAACCCATGGCACCGCGAGGAAGAGCCACACAACAACCATGAGACACCAGCAAGACAAGCTAAGCAAATCAACCAGCTCTCTCTTCCCCATCAAGATGATTGCAAAACTAAGTTCAAAAACAACATACATGGTGTAAATGAATCGGTTGAGACAATTTGACCCTCTACATTCTAGATACATGACCGATAAACAGGTACATTGTACATGTGCTTTTGCAACAAGTGAATAACCAGATGTAATGCCACATTAGGCGGGATTTCATCAGGGTCTGCACTGTTTGCTTAGATATACAACCTTCAGAGACAGAAACACATCATTTTAAAGAATTTATGACCGGCAGGCAGTCCCTTTAAAAGTAAAACGAACAATGTCATGTTTATATATTAATATGTATGGGATAATCCATCAAAGTGAAACAAGTTGAGCGTTGTTCTGTTTCAGAGATCACAAACGGCCATAAAATGGATTCATGACAACATTGTACCGATATAAAAGGAACGTTTTACAGCACAACAACAGTTGCCGCGATCACTAATCATTCTGAAAATAAGGACCCTTTGGCATTTCTCAAGATCCCTGGTTCATAAGCTAAAGCAGAAATCGGGTATCTTTCAATAAACCATTGTCCTGCTAACTTAATTTATATGTTGTATAGTTTTCAGTTTTCCAATCACTTCAAATGCAAGGATACAGGCGGTATATGTTGTAAGAAATGCCAACTGATCTGGATCTACACTGTTACAGTCAATGATATACACGTGCTCAGCAAAACAGGGAACCAAAGCTATCGACGATAGTTGTATGAATATTATTGTGTGAAAACGACCGATTAACCCATATTAGCATACATGTAGCGAACCTATTGTGGGACATAGGCAAATAGTGCAGACCCAGACCAGACGCCACAAAACGCGACGACTGATCAGGGTCTCTACTATTTGCTTGCATAATATTCTATCAAAATTGAATTAAACTGAAAAATACCACCGGACATCCCTTAAATCAGAAATGGACTGTTCCATTTGATATCGATAGGAAATTACATTTGGCTTAAATGGGTTAAAGTCCATTACCATTTATCAACCCTGATACCACCATTCGCGACAATTGTCGTTTGCTCACTAAACCTGCTTATTCACTTTCAGGATGGGGAGTTATGTGTTTTTTTTCTGTGTTGATACACTGCACGGACAAATTTTTTTCTTTCTGTAAGTATATTGCATTTCCTCTCATTTTAGGCAATCATACTCATCGATATATGTACATGTATTCCGAATCAATTGATTCCGTATTGGTTTGAAAAAAAAGTCTCTCCTTTGAACAAACACTCTGTCACAGAATTTCCAGCGAGACCGTCCGCCCAGTGTACCCCAGCATACGTCACTTCGAACTTTGCCCAAAGTAGAATGTTTTATGAAACAGTATGGCGTCATTAAATCCCGAAGAACGTTGGCTAGCATTTGGGATATGGATAAATGAATACGATGTAGAAAGAAAAGCTCTTTACCGTCACAAAAAATAGAATCTTCTACAAAACTAAGGGTGAGGTTGGTGCCGTGAAACATGTTTAAACCCTCCAGTAAAAATATTTTTACTGACCGTTCCAAGGCGCTGCTTCTTTTGTGGAACATTTTTGTTATTTATGTTTTGTGTTTGTAATGCTTAATTGTCTTTTCATTGCAGCCTTGTTGTCACCTGCTAGGAAAGGGCTGACCTCTTGGCTCACCTGTATTTGAAGTTCTCGTGTGTTTTGTCACTTTCCCAAGTGGTGTCCTGGGTCCGGTGTGGTTCTTTATTGTATCGATTCCTGATAGTTGCCTTCTTACTTACTTTCTATTCTATCAGAGCAGTGTATCATCACAAAATCATGTGAATCTCCATCCTGACAGTAAACTGCTTAGGACCAGTTAAGCAAAAATATTTTCTTATCGATCAATTTAAACATGTGTTTTGAGTGCTCAAAAGACCCATTCATTGGGACGGTTCATTTAAGTACCAACACCATATGTTTTGATTGACAAATAAGAAAATAATTTTTAGTTACGCACTCTTATCTGGGAGCATGTCACTAAAGTCTCTATTGCAAACAAAATTGGACCAAAATCGGTTAAGGAGTAGTCTGATCAGGGCTCATAGTGTTTGCAAAATTAGTCTGAAGTGTATTTCAATATATGTAGCAGACGTAAAAAGCAAACAACATTTTCATGACAAAAATCTATTGGCAGGTTAAAGGTTAAGTTACTTTAATATCCATTACAAGCTTGATATTTTTAAGAATATCTCGAAATGGATCTTTGATTTACATAAGTATCAGCTATCAATCTCCAGAATGCGATAGTGCTTGAGCTGAAAGCACCAAATACGTAGATTCATTAACACTGGTATGCCACGAAGTCAAGGATTTTGTTAATCTTGTCAAATAATGTTGCTTTGAGATCTAAAATTGCATTAAATATATCGATCATTACCGCATTATATCCCCACTGGTATAAAATAAAGATTTCTACAGTGATAGCAATGATTTTAAAAGTGGATGAGCGGAGAGACTACATTCAAAATCATCCAAACAGAAGCATTCGCCTCAGAAATTACAGAATAACAAAATGCACATTTTCTCTGCAATGAACATTTGCATTTATTTAAAAGCCCTACCATATCCCTTAAAAGTAAGAGCTCATGCGTGGATCCAAAAAAGTTTTACAAGAAGGTCCAATTCTGACTTTGTTTTGATGAGGGCAGAGAGGAAGAGAGGATCCAAATAACATTAAAGGTGGGCCATCATCGGTCCGCTATCGAAACGCCATTTTAAATTGCTTTATTTTGTGTTCGCTCGTTTATGCGTCTTCCTAGTTTGTCTACATGCTAATTCTCTCATTTTTCTTGTCCCATTTTAGAGGGGAGCGCAGTGGCTCAGTGGTGGAGTGTTAGACTTGAGATCGAAGGGCCACTGGTTCGACACTTACCAGAGGCATGTGACGTCATAAGATAAACTGATTATAGAGGTGACACTTCGATATGTTCTTTGACGAATGTATGATTCCGTACAGATAAACAAAAAAGCTTTAAAGCGTGACTCTATTTACAGAATTGATATGTTGTTCTAGAAAAAAGAATTTCAGGCATGTATTTAAAATTACTATAAAAGCTTTGGCATACACATATGTTCCAGCCGGACTGGCTCATTTTACGCATTGTGCATCAATCGTTTGAAATAGAAAGACCCAAAGGTCATTGGTCAGAGATCGTCTTTGCTACATACTTGTGAAGGTTATATAAACCTTTCCAGACATACACACCACATGCTTCGTGGGGCTCCTTTCTATAGAATATAATGCATAAACTTTATTATATCAATTAGTAAGTTAGCATGATCAGGAAATACCACTTTCACACACTGCAGACTAACCAATGGTACCGTGAGGAAGAGACACAGAACACCAACAGTCTACTGCCATCAAGAAGACAATTAAAGTTAAGCAACCAGCTCTCTCTTCCATAGCGAGATCATTGCAAAACTAATAAGGCCACTAAGTACTGCATAACAAAAAAGGACCTAACACGAACCAAATTGAAAAAAAATAGTGTGATATTCATTGCTTTAAATTATTATTATTTCATCGTGTGAAGTAAATAATGCACATGTATATTATATCTATCTATCTATCTATCTATCTATCTATCTATCTATCTATCTTTCTATCTATCTATCTATCTATCTATCTATCTATCTATCTATCTATCTATCTATCTATCTATCTATCTATCTATCTATCTATCTATCTATCTATCTATCTATCTATCTATCTATCTATCTATCGTTCTATCGTTCTATCTATTTAACTATCGTTCTATCAATCGTTCTATATGCCGTTCTATCTAACAATATATCCACGGTCAATCATGATCTGTATTTCAGTTCCAGTATTAGGACTTCGGGTGAATTGGTTCCTAATTATTTTTGTATTGGTTTCAATATCGTGTAATAGTAATCGTTACAGTACTCACTGAATAACGCAACATCATGTTGCGAAAATGGATATTTTTGTTGTGTATTTCCAAGCTTTACTTGGTAAAAGAATCACACTGGTAAATGTAAAAGCACTGCATGTTGCTACGACGATCTGTTCGCATTGAAGACGGCGTAAATGGCGTAAAATACACAGGTCCATACCCTTTGACGTTGTTTACTAAGACATAAGCGATCTTCAGAGAAAGTAATTCAATATTATTTAGCGTATTATAATCACACCGGATAGGCGACAATCGAAAACGCTCTTAACAATCGACGAACGCTGATCAAAAATCGCTAGAAACTGTGTTTTTGATTGTCATTTGTCGCCAGTCTTTGTATGCTGGATAACTTTCTATGCTTTTTCTTTTCTGCTGATTTTTTTTTTCAATTCAAATTTTTCGAAAATTTCTTTTAGGAGTACCAAAAGGGTATCAAAAAGTTTGTCATGCCTGACCCCGGTCCAAACTGTTTGCAAAGGCTGTCAGCAGACAAAACTAGTAGGCATATAGTTAATGGTCCTCTATGTTGATTGAATCAATACCCCTAGACTGTTACTATACAAACAAACTAAAGCCAGCGCAGTTCTGAAAGGAACATATGTTTATGAACAGCCCGGATAATTATTTTTGTCTCAGATATATTAAATTTACCCACTAGTGGCGACTTTAGCTACTATATGATAACATTTGCAACTAATTTGGACCAAGATCAGTTACTACAAGGTGTCTGGCCAGATCTTGAATCAAACTGCTTGACACTCTGATGGGTATTCCCGAATTCCCGAAGTTTAATTTCGAATAAAAAGGGCTTTTTTATAAATTAAAAACCACAAAGTAAGAAAGGAGGCAAATATCAGAAAAAGATACAATCAAGTACAACACCTGCATGGGAAAGTACCAAAAATACAATAAAACATCACTAACAAGATCCAAAAGGCCAGCCTTTCCCAGCAGGTGACCACAAGGCAGCAATGAACACATGCTAAAGCATGAGAAACACAAGACACACAAAAAAACACAAATGATCCAAAAAAGAAGTACCGCTTTGGAACGGTCAGTAAAAATATTTTACTGGAGGGCTTTAACTGGTTTCATGGCGCCAACCTCACCCTTAGTTAAGATGTGGATCAAGACACATAGATGTTTGGTTTGCATGAAAGATCCTAGCTTATCAATGCATCATCTCCTAGAACATATAAATCAAGATATAAAAAGGAGATAAAGCAAAGATAAGGACTCAACAGTACATAAAACTGAATACAGGAGCAAAATGAGATTCAACAGGTAAACGCCAGTGGGCCTGACAACAGCCAAAGCATCAGGCCCCCTTACAAAATTATACAGCGTGCAAACTGTAAGGTACATGTAAAGCTCAGTTTTTAAGAGCGACAAATATGTTTCTGTGTTTGTCATACATGCGCGGATCCAAAGAGGGGGGGGGGGCAGTCACAAAATCACAAAAATATAGAGTTCCTTAGCAATACTGGTCCAGATCCCCTGAAAAATCGCAAAGCTACCAAGCCAGCATTCCATGTTGGGCCACCATCGGCTCGCCAGCGAAGCACCATTTAAATGGCGTTTCTCTGACGGGCCGAAGATGACCCGCTTATAGTGGTATTTGGATCCTCTCTTCTCAACTCCCCTATAAGAAACCTTTCTGGATTCGCGCATGTGTTATCCAACAGAGCACTTTCTAAGACGATCTATTTACAGTCGAATAGGATCTTTTACATTTCTATTTCCAAAGAAATGGTTGGGGTACAAACAAATTGAAATACGAAAAAAAAAAACTCAGATTATTCTTCAAAATGAGCACAACTGTTTCCCAATATAATATGTTCTTAAAAGGGTATCCTTTGGAAGCAAAGAATGCACCAAAGAACTGAAACTAGAGTGTGCATATCTTCTGGGCCAGTCTAGCTAGCTTTGGCAATTTAGACCTCGTTAGAAACCCATGATGATCCCAAGGGGCAAGAAAATAAAATCTACACTAAAGTGAAGGGCAGGAAGACGTTCTAGTCTCCTCTTTTGTGCCTCAATCTGTTGATCAAGCCTCCAACTAAAACTTGCACAATTCTCGAAATCTCCGACCGCAAATCTTTACTACAACTAATTTCTGGCATCTGTAGTAAAAGCCTTGAATGAACTACCTTTCGTCGTCATACAACCAGATAGTGTTACACATGTAGCTCCTTTAATAACTACCTCAAACAAGCATTTTGCTCCAGTACCTAAATACTATCTTACAGGGAATCGGAAATTACAAATTCTATACACACGTTTACGAACCAACTGTACCTCATTTAATAATGACCTGTTCCTAAAAATAATCTGGCTTTCAGTAGCATTGAAAACTAATATCAACATCTAATATCAAATATATAGAGCCCTGTTTTTTATGATAAGACATATTTAATAGCACTGGCTAGGATATACACAGCCTTCGGTGAAAGTTTGGCTAATAAACATATCTAAGCACCCCTCCACCTCACACACCACCCCGGTGGCTGTGTTATTTGCACGTTCTAAGAAAACGGTAGCGTTTTTTCGCTTTTTGTTCCTCCTATTTTTTTGTTCAGGTATTGTTTGATATCGTGTTTTGTGTTCCTTCTTACTAGTGTGTTAACCCTTAAAGCGCCAAGAAAAAAACGCATCTGAAAATGTCGTCTGCTGAAGTCGTCTGCTGCAAATAATTGCCTAGCATTACTGACGAATTAAGTATAGAAGCAAACAGCGTTGACCCAGAACAGACTGCTCCTATAGGAGCAGTCTGATCTGGGTCTACACTGTTTGCCATAGAGGCTTCTTAAAAATTTCAGCAGACGAGAAAAGCAGACGACTCAGGTTAGATGGTTTGTGATCTGTGATTGTGACTTTTCCTTGCCATTATCTCATGAACTGACAGTTGGCTCGAGAGTTTTGTTGTCAGAACATCAAACAGTCAATGGACACTGTGTGCTGAATGGAATGTCATTGAACCTGTTACGAGAGATTAAATCGTGGCTGCACAATCGGATAAATCTTTCCTAATGCTTATATGTCGATATAAAAACACATTCCCATTTTCTGTGATATTGATAAACTGAGACCTTACTGCATACAAAATATTGGCATAATTATTATGACTTGCTCGTTTAGTTACCATTTTCATCAGCAGTGTGCCTAAAGACATACAGCTGACAGTAAATCTTGATACATCTATTGTTTTTGTCCAAGATTTAATCAAGTATAATGTTTCAATTTTCTTTCCGCTACAGGCATAGCAAACTTAGAGAAGTATTGTCTAGTAAGGACAAAAAGGCGCTTAACAGTAAGGTCCAGGGTGTGTTTTTGTTGCTCTCATTGTGTGTGGAGGTTTTGTGTTTTCTAAGGCGGTGTTCTGTTGTTGTTGATACAATGTTTTATGTACCTCACATTGTTTGTTGGAGCTCTATGTTTGGTCTTTGTTTTGTTATATTCTTTCGAATTTTACAATCATCCTGGCAAGGAAGAAAGAGCTGGTTGCTTTACATTAATTGTCTTCCTGATGTCTTGTGACTGTTTGTGTTCTTTGACTCTTCCTCACGGTGCCGTGGGCTGGTCTGCAGTGTGCGAGTGTGGTATTTCCTTATCCTACTTACTACATTTTGTGCTAGGTCCTGGTTTTGTGATGTTAGTCTTTGTGTCTTTACTGGTCAGATTCAACAGAATATGAACGAAATTTTGCCCAGTAAAATAAAAATTTGGGAAGAGTGAAGAACATAAATAGAGGATCTTACATGAGTGCTCATGTTTTATTGAATTTATTAAACGAGTTGGGGAAAAGAGATAAAATGCGAGGCTTGCCTCGCATTTTATCTCTTTTTCACAACGAGTTTAATAAATTCAATAATACAAGAGCACGAATGTTAGATTCTATTTATCAGACGAATAATGCTTTGAAATCTCATTTATGGCGTAAAAACATTATTAGTTTGTCGTTATGTACGCAACAATGTTATGGACGTCATAACGTTTCCCGAAAATCGATAAATCACTAGTGGTTTACAGATTTCATTGCATGGCGTTATTTCACTCCCAGACGCGACGTCATATGATAATTACAGTTAAAACAAACAAAAAAGAAAAGACAACAACGTCTGGACCACCTCCCTATCGCGTTATTTTCTGGATCCGTTCATGACAGTGGTATAAAAGTATCATTCTAAATCTTACTAACGCTCTAAAATTGCAATGCCTATTGCGTCGACACACATAATTGCAATTCGGGGAAAGAAATTAATTGTTAATTTGTCCTCTGTAAATACGTTACTAAATCGATTTCAGTACATACAGTACATCTTATCGATTTCCCTTCAGAATAACTCAATTAAATAAGTTTAGGCACTGATCAATGCATGCATTTTAATTTATTCAGTGTTGTTTTTTACAAACACATTTGGAGTTTTTTTTCTTGGTTGAGTTAAAGCTGCATAGTCTGTAACTTTTGATCTTTTAATTTTTGAAATAATGTTTCTATTTTTCAAGAACACAGTAAAAAAACTAAAATTCAGTTATACATTTTACCAATTTCGTAAATCTTTACAAATTATCAGTATCAAAACAACAGCATTTATGTTAAAACTTGACTGTCTATAATTATTGGAGGGACGCAAATAATTACCAACAAGAGAAAAAACACCTGTTTTTATAAGATAATTCACTTTTCCATGCAGTTTTCAGCTATAGTGAACATATTTATTGTGAAAACTTAACATAACTCTGCTTTTTAAAAAGAAAAGAATATTTTTCGAAAAATGTTCATAGTTGCAGACTTAGTCTCTTTAAATGTTACTCAGCCATTTCGAATTTTGTCGGACCTCAAAGAGCTGTAAACCTAACAGAAACATACATAAGTTGAAGTATGCATGTTTGTCGTTTATCAGCGCATTAGTGGTATATTTCATTAATGGTAAGTCTATAAGAAGCTAAAATTAAACCATGTCTATGTCATTAAAAATCGTTGAAATGGAATTAACAAAACAAGCTTATTCTACAAAACATTAGAAAAGGGCGTAACTATACTCAAACAAAAAAGTAACGTCCGATTTTCATGGTACTGTATCTATCAATCCAGTTAAGATGTCGCAACAAAAATAAAACCAAAATGTTTTCCAAACGTAGGACACATGAAAATTGGTAATTTTTTGATTTTATCTTCTTATCATGAATGGTTATTGAACCTTATGTGCACACAGCTTTTTCCATTATCATCAGGAAGTTAATCATCAAAACTTGACACATTTTACGTTAAATGACAGCCAGAAACATCCAACGATGAAAAAACATCTAAAAATTTCGAGTCTGCTTATTGAACGAGCGACGTTGCAGTTCAAAACCTTTAATTTACGAAATTAACTGAAATTACCTCCCTTTGAATTAAACAAATAACAATTTAAGAACTTCCACATCTCCGTAACCTAACATTATTTTGAGACCGTTTTTGTTTTAATGTGTTGTGTTTGTTTATGACAACAATTACATAAAAGAGAACAATAACATCTATGGCTGATGTCGGGCATCAAAGGTTACTAAATCTGTGTTTTATACCCCACCCCTTACTGCAAAATCATCAGAAACTTTCCATTACCAATTGTTTTGATGCTGATTAGTCTTAATTAATGTTGAAATGCTTGTGATGACGGAAAAAAATCAAATTTGTCCGATTCTGTTTATTATCAAAATGCTTGACCAAAAATGTAATTTCTGAGTGTTTTCACGCACGCTCGTAATCGATATTTTGTCACGTCAGAGTATATTACAGATTATTGGCGGTGGTCGTAAAAGCAATACTTACAGCTAGCAAAAATTAACACCTATAGAGTTAGCTCAGTGATGTTTAAATGTGCTTAAAATTCGGGATTATGACGGACACACAAGCTATTGATGTTGTGACTTTTGATTTTAAGGGTACTCGTGTTCGCTGCTTTGTCAGCGGCTCTACTGATTATCAAATGAATTTATCTTAGTTGCAGAACGTTTCTAAATGATCACAGTTGGTAATGTGAAAATTTGAATGAAATGCGTTCATACATTTGGAATTGGCAGACATAACTGTCAAGCGGACATAACTTTATTGTTTCAGTATATATAATTTCTCTTTATCTAACTGTTCTCAATCCGTGATTTTGGTATCAATTGATTGCCATCACTACTTCTACGGCTAGAGTTATACTCTGAAAAAAATATTCTGCTAAAAATGAAATGACTGTTATCTGTGGGGTTTTTGTACTTATAGAGATATACTAAGTAAAAGCTATTTCTACGAGACAGTAAGGATAATAACGAATGACTTTGGATTTTGTTGTATGCTCCTTGACTTATTGCCGTCAAGTCATCTCTCATTTCTCGTTTGCTTCCCGTCGAACGTTATAGTGATAAGCTCTGTTTATAAGTTGACAGATTGACGAATCCGCCACTGTATGCTCTCCTTTTGGGATCTTGCAAAGGTGTGCAAATGGCCGATAGCATTTTGGCATTCTAATGGTAAAAATACTAAATTGGACCTTTTCGTAGATGTAAGAGAGAAAAAGTCAAAACAAGCGCACTACACCGTAATGTTCTGTGCGTGACAGGATTCCGTTAATATCGACAGCAATGTAGCTAGATCCATTCGGATGTAAAGCCGTGGTGACTCCAGGAGTCTTCTTTTAGTAATTGAAGCTGAAGAGCTTTATTAATATGTCAATACAAATACATGTAGAAACTGAAACATAACCCTTCGCTTACTACGAAAAAAAGAATCTCAAAAAGTCCCCTTCTCAAGTCGTCTGCTGCATGTAAATCCTTACGTCAATAACTTATTGCGGCATACAGACAGACACGCTAACCCTGATTATACTGCTCCTATAGGGCAGGAGCAGTCAGGCTGATCTGGGTCCAAACTGTCTGCTACAGAGACGTTTGAAAGAACCAGCTGACGACTTAAAACAGACGGCATATAGTCGCGATTAGCAGCCGAAGACTTACCCTAAAAGCGTCAACTGTAGTTTCCTTCAACCCCTTAAAACGCCATATGTGGTTACAGACATACATTATTTGCTGTAGCTCTGTTCATCACTTTGATACCGTTTGAAATATTGTGACACACTGGGTGAACTTTAGAGAAAACCATTTGCATGAACATGAACTACATTTATCTGACTACAATATTATATAGAAGTATTTTGACCCAAATATATGTATTTCTGGTATTATTTACAATTTTTCGTTTTGACCTTGAAAAGTTCATAAGCAAAAATTGTAAATATATATTTTTCTACCAGAAAATTTGTACATTTGGCAAAAATACTTTTGTATATTGTAGTCGGATAATTGTAGTTCATGTTCATGCAACTGTTTTTTTTTCTTAAGTTCACCCAGCGTGTCACAATATTGCAATATTGTATCAAACCAGGAAATAACTCTTAAAAGACTGATAAGCATGCTGCGAATTGCTCAAAAGCTGGATGTTGGGGCGTAAAATGATCTATGTGAGATGTATAAATTGTTGATACAACAATGTGGCCAAAGGTATCCGTTTCCTTGATAAAAAAGCGTTTTTGTTTATACAGGAAAAATCATGCAAGTAAGAGCTTTTGAAAGATACATCCCTTAATATGTATTTCTGTGTTAACTGGTTTAGTACCCTTGGTGATAGTTAACCTTTTTTGTAATGGAAACCAATGCAATGACGACTCAGAATGAAAGAATACATTAATTCGCTGTCACAAGTTTCGGTCCAAACAAGTGCGAATCACATATCACAGATCGTGAGGAACACACACACACACACACACCACACACACACACACACACACACACACACACACACACACACACTAAAGAATACGCTTGAACTCATTCAATTAAATTAAAACTATGAGCTCTCTCTTCCTCAGCGAGATGATTGTTAACCTACATATCAATATGTACCTAGGAGGTACAAAAACATTTATATCACAAAACGAGAATCAAAAACACCCAAGCACAATGGGACCAAACTAAACAATGAATAACAATAACAGTATCACCGCAAACAACAGCCACAGAAGGGCTTAGATATATACTAGCCAAAAGATCTAACCGGCCACTTGCATTTTATTTATTTTCGTCATAACATAAAATGACATGACTACTCTTTTTGCATCTCGAAAAAGCATGACGTGCCATATATGGTCTAGGGGCCAAACTGATATATATGGGCTATTTTGCGAGTTTGTTGCACCCCCCAGGAAGAAAAACTTAGTTACTATTTTCAGTTAGGGACATGTCTTGGGGCCTCAGAAACCCATGTTTTACTAAGTTTTCTGTGGTTAGCTTTCTGTAAATGGCCTGTAATCAACGTTACACTACTAACATTGAAAATAGTAGTACTCAAAATACAAGACTAATAGGATAATTTACAAAAGCATCAATTGAATTATTTGAGCTTCAAATGGTTGATCGTGTCATAAACATTAATTGCAGACATCTGTGAGATGTATTTCTGCTCATGTGTTACGTACGTTACATTTTATACAAAACTGCAGATAAAGACTTTAGAAATTGTATATAAGAATGAACCATGTTCCCCAACCCCAGGAAGAAAAGCTTGGTTACTACTTTTAGTCAGAGACATATCCTGGGGCCTTAGAAACCCATGTTTTTCTAAGTTTTCTTTGGTCAGTCGTCTGTAAAAGGCGTGTAACTAATGTTACCCTAATAACATCAAAATACCAACAAAAAAGACAAGACCAATAGGATATTTTCCAATAGTATTAATGAAATTATTTGAGCTTTACACGTTTTAGCTAGACATAAATATCAATTTCAAACATCTATGATACGTACTTCTGCTCTCCAGAGTTACTTATGTTACATTTTTTATGAAATTGCAGATAATAACCTAAAAGATTGCATATCAGAATAAACCATGTTCCACAACCATAAATGTGTAATAAAGATTTCGATTCTAATGATGAATTTTCATTTTCACATATTTGAAGCAATTTATAAATTGCAACTGGCAATAAAGTGCAGTAAAATAAATATTTCAAGATGCTTATAAGCGTCTCACTTTTACTGGCCTACATATTTTATTTTCGTCCATTTACATTGCACTGGGATGGGCACTGTCTTCTTTCATCTCTTCACAATGAAATTAAATAGCGACTAAACAAACAGGTTTAACTTCCATGGATATTTAATTTCTGTCAATATATGAATAAGGTAACGCAGGTAACAAAATGATGTTTTGCATAATTGGATAAAGATAATAGAATTTGTGGAGAATTGACTCAAATTTTTTGCCTTTGCCCGACTACAAGCAAGGTAATGTTTTAGTCAACTCTCAACATGTTTTAATAACTTCAATTACAGACAAATTATTCTAAATAAACACTAATAAAAGAGTTTTGTATGTTTTGTTCTGTTACTTTGATATAGCGATTTGCATTTTTGTCAATGGTTCATGGCAAAATAAATGATATTTACTTCATGATTCAAATATTGGACTGAGGATACCGTATATCAATTAATAATTTAAAGTAAAAATATCAAAGCAATATTTCCTGCACCTGGTGGCAGGGCAGAGATGATAGTGTACAGTGTCTTCCAGAGCATGGGTTTTCTGTTGATTTTATACAAAGAAAGACAAATCTTAAAACTAATAAAGTTCTGGTTAAGCCTTCTTTTGACAAGCGCAAATGGATAACAGATTGGTCAGATTTGATGATTACTGTTTTACAAGTTATATACCCTTTACACTAAATGTATATGTAAGGTAAGTCCATAACATATGTAACAGCACACTGTCATTACTTTAGCTTAAATATATTTTCCTGCAAGTTCTGGCTCTTTTTGCCATTAGAAGTATGCTATCAGGCTTAGAAAAAGACTATGTTTGCTAAAAAGTGAGTATGACCAGGAAATGTCACAATCACAGACTGATGACTAGCCAATGGTACTGTGAAGAAGAGACACAGAACATTTTAGGTCTTGACTGCATTTTGCTATACATGTAATCTAAAATTTCTGACTAATTTTTTAAATACTGCAAACATAATATCAATCAAAGTATTTATCAGAACAGAAGTAGCATGGTTTATACCCAAATGTACCTGAGGTTTTGTAGATCTAGCCTAAACAGGTTTTCTTGCATGCTTAATACATTTATATTTTACTGTTGGCAGTTACATTTTGAAAACAAAAAACAACAATGTTTCATCTGTCACAATTGCAATCTTCTCTACTTTTTTTAAGCACGATTCTTTTATATCATATTGTAATGCTTATTTTTTTATTATATTATACAGCAATTTTGAAAGAAATTATTTGTTTGTTAATTAAGAAAAGTTAAGGTAAAGCCATACTCATAGGCTGAAAAGCATAGTATGTGGTAACACTAATTACAAAGCTATAAAGATATTTCATTGTAACATTAATTGCAAATCTTTTGTCAGTTATTGAATCTTTTTGAAAGTCCATTTTCAGGAGTTACAACTTGAATCATACACATGACACAACAAAATTAAGCAACATGGTTTGAATCTCTGAAGCACACAGATTAAATAGTCAAATGATTGTCAGTTGGATAAAAGTGTCACAACTAACACGCAGCTATTGGCTTTCTTACATTGTTAATAATGTAGTTTTGTGTTGTTGTTGTTTGCCCTGTCTGAGTTACTTTTAACAATTATACATGCTTGCACATGATCTATGAAATGAAAAGTATGAGACTTATGGTCAGTTTGTTGGTTTCAAAGATTTACTTATTAAGGCTTATTGTATGCAGAGCCATCCGAAAATGTGAATAATACTGTGGATAACAGCATTTTAGTCATAAACTGACTCATTCTTGTACCCATTTGTTAATACTAACAGGGTTTGAGGGCTGTCTTGTCTACACTGAAAGGAAATCATTTCCATTTAATTTTAAGTGTAGTGCCATATTAAGATTACAAATATTTAGTACTGTATGTTGCCAGTTACAAGTGCTAGCTAATCTCGTATATTGCAATGGTAAATACATGTAATATGATACTGTAATATAAAGACAAACCTTATATCCAACAAATCACGTTTTCAGCAAACTGGTATGGTTGAAAAAAAGATTCATTATATGTAAGGATGGAGAGCATCCCAACTAAGGGATTGTTTTCTACATCATGCAAATAAGAAATATTAGAACAATTAATTATGTTTCAAATTGTAAATTTGTAGTAGATATATCTTTCGTGATGTAATTTCTAAAAGCATGAGACATGACCTCTAATTAACTGATGAAAGACTGGGTATACACTGAAGCTGTCAGCTGATCCAATGTGGTGAATGACAGCTGCGCGCGTAGCATGTTTACACCGCTGAATAACCTTATTAAGAGCCTTTGGCACCGAAAGACCAACCAAGACACACTTACCCTAATAGGATATTTTCCAATAGTATCAATGAACTTGTTTGAGCTTTTAATGTTTGACGTAGACATAAACACTAATTGCAGACATCTGTGAGATAGGTTTCTGCTCGTCAGCATTACGTATGTTAAGTTTTATACAAAATTGAAGATAATGACTTTTTAATTGCATATTAGAATAAAACATGTTCCCCAACCTTAATTTTATAACGTTGGTCTCTATTATAATGGTAAATTACCATTTAAACATATTTGCAGCTGTTTATAACTTGTAACTGTAGTGAAATGAATATTTAAATACGCTTATTAGCATGTAACTTGTACTGGCTTACATATTTTCTATGCTGATTTCATATGGTAACGTAATTTACAGGCCTATTACGAGTTTGACAACAGGAAACGTAATAAAACATTCAGTCCGATATTTGAATCATGAAGTTGAAATTATGTTTATTGTAATGAACCATTGGAAAAAAATCTGCTAACTGCCATATCAATGAAGCAGAATCAAACAAAATTGCAAAACTCTCTTATTTTATTGTTTATTTAAAATAATTTGACTCTAATTGCAGTTACTTAAAAAAAGATAGAGGGTAGACTCAAATATAGCCTTGTCGACAGGTTATGTCGTCAGGCTAAGGAAGAATTTGAGTCAACTTTCCACACTTTAGTGTTTTTATCTATTTATGCAAAGGACAATGCTGTTACCTACGTTACCTTTTATATATTAACAGCAACAAACTTTCCAACGTCGTTGACCCTGTGTATTAAATTATTATTTTATTTCACTTTGACAGAGATGAAAAAAGACATTGTACATTCCAATGCAATGTATATCAGGTCAGATAGAAAATATGTACGCCAGTAGAAGTAACGTGCTAATGAGCATATTTAAACGTTAATTTTGCTACCTCTATCGCCAGTTACAAGTTATAAGTAGCTTTTATATGTAAGAATGGACATTCATTATTTGAATACAGAACTTTATCACATATTTAAGGTTGGGGAACATGGTTATTCTAATATATAATATATAAAGTCATAATATGCAATTTCATAAAAAATGTAACATAAGTAACTCTGACAATCAGAAATACACTCCACAGATGTCTCAAAAAGGTGTTTAAGTCTAGCTCAAACATGTAAAGCTCAAATAATTTCATTAATACTATTGGGAAATATCCCATTAGTCTTGTATTTTGTGTTGCTATTTTTAAAGTCAGTAGGGTAACATTCATTACAGGCAATTTACAGACAACTGACGGAAGAAATCTTAGTAAATCATGGGTTTCTAAGGCCACAAGACATGTCCCTGACTGAAAATAGTAGCCAAGTGTTTCTTCCTGCGGTTAGGGAACATGGTTCATTCTCATATGCAATCTATAAAGTCATTATCTGCAATTTCGTATGAAATGTAACATACGTCACGCTGTTGAGCGAAAATATATCTCACAAATGTCTGCAATCGAAGTTTATGACCAGATCGAACATTTAAAGTTCAAATAATTTTATTGATACTTTTGTAAAATATTTTATTAGTCTTGTATTTTGTATACTACCATTTTCTATGTTAGTAGGGTAACGTTGGTTACAGGCCATTTACAGAAAATTGACCACAGAAAACTTAGTAAAACATGGGTTTCCCAGGCCCCAAGATATGCCCCTGACGGAAAATAGTGGCCAAGTTTTTCTTCCTGGGGGGTGCAACAGAACTCAAAATTTGAGATTTGGCCCCTACACTAATACCCTAGACAGTAAAGCTATTGACAAAATGTTCAACAGTACATGCATGATGCCTATTTGAATAGCGGTTCCCCCATTTTCAAAATTCGCATTTTGGCACAAATTGTGAGTCATGACTTTGTGAAATAACTAACTTTCACACGCATTTTTTTCCATTTCAAAGGCCAAACATATTGAACACTAAATTGCTGAAATGAACATACCTCCTGCACGAGACTTGTTGTTGTTGGCCAAAGTGTCAAAAATTACCCCATCATCCAATGCAAATTCCTGTTATTTTTCAAATTGAGGGTACCTCCCGGATACAATTTTATGAATTTTGCTAAGGCGTTTTCTGGTATCGTTTACTGATAGGCTGACCTTTTTGTGAATGCAAATGAAATAGATATAGTGCTTATAGCTTTTCAGAAAATCGATAAAAATACACGTGTCCGGTTATAACTTTTGACTAGTATATTTAACTAGCAATATTTTGCCCTAGATTCTTCTTTTGAACGCTAAGTTGTTCAGCTGGCAAGGGTGCTACCTAACTAACTCGATGAATTTTCACAGAAAACCAATCAATTAAATAAACTATTGACTGTGGTGAAAAAGACAGGGCTCATAATAACCAACAGACAGTCAGAGATAGAGAAAACCACTAGTTGAGTCACGGTGACCCCAGCCAAAGACAAGGTCTAACATTTGGTCTGTGTCTTTATCTACTTCCAAACTTTGGGTACGAGAGTAGCGATGGCTCTAGTGATTCTGTGCAAGTGTACAGACTCATCTGAGCTTTCATTGATCGACACTGCTAAAACTACGAAAATATCATGTGCTGGCCCTTTTAGATTATGATCCATTAAAGCTGCATACTCTGTAACTATGAACATTTTTCGAAAAATTTTATTTTCTTTTTAAATCATTTGTAAAAGTTGAATTAAGTTATGTTTTCACAATAAATGTGTTCACTAGAGCGGAAAACTGCACGGAAAAGTGAATTATCTTATAAAACAGGTGTGTTTTACTCGTTTCGATAATTATTTGCGTCCCTCCAATAATTATAGACAGTTAAATTTAACATAAATGCTGTTGTTTCGATACTGATAATTTGTTAAGATTTACGAAATTGGTAAAATGTATACCTGAATTTTAGTTTTTTTACTGTGTTCTTGAAAAATAGAAACATTAGTTCAAAAATTAAAAGATCAAAAGTTACAGACTATGCAGCTTTAAGGCAGGCTCATTGTACATTATGAAACAAGCAGCGAATACGTGGAGTGCCGAGTGTACGGTATAATTGAATATTAATATTTTATGACCGACTAAATCACTTCCAACCGAGCAGGTTCAATGACCCGGCATACGTAACAGGATAACCTCTCAACACAACAACACCTCTGATTATCCCTTATAAAGACTATACTAGTTGTTGTTTTACCAAGACAAAAGTCAAAAAGTAAAATACATGTAGAACGATACACTGTCGTTTCAAAGATGCAAAATAATAGAACTATACCATTTTTCATTGGAACGGGTAAATAACGGTAAATGCATTACTGCATTACTGCATTTAGAGACAGGTAAGGATTATTCCTTCATAAAACACCCATTACCTGTATTAGTATATAGGTTTTGTTTACAACAATATTCATCTATATTTAAACAGACAGTAGTTGGTTTAGAGCTTGTTATTAGCTTAAAGCTGCTTTTCTGGCCTATCTTGTCAACAATGTCAACAAAAATGACTGAAAACGGGCTTTTATTAATTGATATGGGACGTGAAGGTATGCAATCTCTGAAAACTTAAATAGTTGAAGCCTGGCCCCGAGATTATAAAACTCAAAATAAAGCGCAATGATTGGCTGCTTGCGGACTTGTGTCTGCAAACAGCCAATCATTGTGCTTTATTTTGAGTTTGAGTAGGTACTCAAATTTAATAACCTCGGGGTATGAGCAATTTTGTACACTTTTCATATTTTGTATATTTTCTGCAATATGATCACAAAAACAGAACTGTTACAGGCTATGATCAACTGTTTAAGTAGCCGTGATACTTTTGGGAACATTGTAAACACCTTTTTATTACCACTGACGCATTTTGATATCCGGACCAAGATAGCATAACACGGATCTGCAGCGCATTTTGCTGCCCATTGGGTAGCAAAACGCGTTGATAATGTTGATAAAAATGCAACGTTCAAATCTCTTTAACCCTTTTGTTAGTATTTACATATGTTCACTTTGAATACCACCCAGGCCCTTGAAACACCCATAACCACCGATCAATGGAAACAATCCAAACACCAATTTAGTTTAAATATCCCATACCACCCGGTCCACTGAAGTACCCACAGCCATACAGTCTACAGAGTCTAGAGGTCCATTGAAACACAAAGGCGACCAGGTCCACTTCCACAGTCCTTTTAAAATACCCAAATGCAGACAGTCCACTGAAATACTCCAACCAGATAGCTCATTGAAACATCCACACACCCTAGTCATCTAACACACACAAACCGTCCAGTCCATTGAAACACACAGACAACTCAGTCCATTAAATCACCCCTAACCATTGGTGGTCGGTGTGATTCACTGGACTGAAACACACAAAATAAAATAATCCATTGAAACACTACAAAACCACCCAGTCAACTAAAACACCCTTAAATCTACAGTCCGTTGATACACCCAACGAAAACAATTCAAACCAGCCAGTCTATCGCAAGAGCACGAGCGATTCGGTTCATTGAAACACCCTAAAACACCAATTCCTTTGAAACGCCCCAGTCATCCAGTCCACTGAAATACCCACATAACCCTCTGTCTCAGCTCCTCTGTGAGAGGCGATATATTCATAAACAATTATAAGTAAGTAAGGGCGCAAAGATCAGGAATCGATACAATCAAGTTCCACACCTGACCCAGGATATTAATGGCAAAGTGACAAACGCACAGTTATACATCACAAACAAGAGCCAAAAGGTCAGCCCTTTCCCAGTAGGGATCACAAGGCACAAATAAACAGACTCACGCAAAGGCACAACAAACAGAAAACAGAAGAAAAAAACCCAGAAAAGATCCACAAAAGAAGTACCGCCTTGGAACGGTCAGTAAAATATTTTACTGGAGAACTTAAACCGGTTTCATAGCGCCAACCTCACCCTTAATTCAGATAATGATCAAGACACACACAAGAATTAGCCCGCTGTACACTTGTGACTCCTAAACACATACTTTGTCAAACAGTGAAGATTCAGATGAAATGCAATATAATGCGTCATTGCATCAGCATATACACTGCTTGCTAAGACGAAAACGGTCCTCAGATATTGACACAGGATTTTGACTTGGAAATTATAACCGGGGACCCCTGGATATACCCAATGGACCATCCAAAGTATATGGCATCAATCAATTAGTATATATAAAAAATTGAACCACGACATGAGATTTCCAACAATGTGGTATGTGCGACCAGCAAAGGCTCAGACCAGCATACGCATACGCGCAGACTGATCAAAACCTTTCCTAGTCGATTGAATATTCTATGACTGTTAAGCTACTGACTGAATAGCACTTGGAGTTTCTAAGCTTAAAATGAGGCTGTACACGCTCATCTAAGTCTATTCATGTCAAAATGTCAGGGATCATATATATAGGGTTAAACTGTATTGGTTTTACATTTTCTTTGATGATGTTCTGTGCTGTAAAAGATTGATGCAGTCTGAAGGGTTTTGTCCAGTGTTATCTATTTGAGACACCATCTTTGATTTCATCTGATTATTTTCACATTTCTAGTTTATTTACTCTCCAAATATAGAATCAGCACTATGTAAGACTGTCTGTTTTAGTTGTGATTAACCAATTATTATTACATAACTCAGATTTTCCGACGCCGCAGTCTATCTGGTTTAGTAAGTTGAAACATTAGAAATATTAATTTAGATATGTAACAACGTACCAATAACTTTGATTAAACTTGTTATGTACAGCAAAAAACCCACTGAAAACAATGAAGCAGGCTTCGCTTTTACAAAGATAAAATGGGCCTCGTCGTGAGAAAGCTTGTCATTATCTTTCTCAGCTACAGAGACTAGCTAGCATATTGTACGTTTGCGTGTAGCAAGTATAGCTGCTATACTATTCAAATAATGAATAACAAAAGCCCTGAAAAAACTGCGCGAATGCAACAAAGACAGGATTTTCTCGCAACAATGTCTAAATAATTCCACAACTACAATCTGCTCATCTTACAATAGGTCACATTTAGCAGCATCAATATAAACAATATTCATTTGACAAAATAGCAAATTAAGCATAACATTTAAAACAATACCGCTATCGGCTACATGTTAACTATTGCATATGAAAGGTTACTACACAATAAACAACGTAAAATCCATGAAAAAACTTCTGAAGACATTTTTCGGAATTATTCGCCCGCCGGTTGTAACTACGTTTATAGACGAGACAAATGTGTGATTATTTGTCTCTCGTATCCGGTTATCTAAGTCATAACGAGCTGCATCTAAGCATCAACTGCAATTTCCAAACAGAGCACATCATAAATGGTGCATAATCATTCTAGGTTATGGCGCCGATGAAAGCCGAGAGCAAAATAAATCTTAATGAAACAAATCAGTGAGGTTAACTCTTGCATTTGTCATAGAAATATTCTGAATAAACTGATCATTTAGAAATAGAGAGTCTATACGGTCAGATATAAGAAAAGTTATCATCATTTGGACAGAAAACCTGATCAAGTATTAACTCAAACTAACCTGCTCAGCTAGAGAGTCTAGCTAGAGTATTGAAATATTGCATGAAGCAAGTTCAGCTGGTATTTTTTTACAAAAAAATGTGAACAACAAAGGCGCTGATCAGACTTCGCGGATGTGCAGGCTGGTCTGCGTATTTGTTGTTCACATGCAAAAAAGTCAGGTTTAAATTGCGTTGTGAAATTTATCTATTGAAAATACCATCTCATCAAAGATATGCAATTCCAGATTCCCTTGTTTATATTTTGGTTGAGGTGCAAACGTTGGATCACATTTACACATAGACATTCCCGTGGTGACCCTAAGATATGCAGAGCTACCCAAAACCTCTTTAATCCAATAACTGAATACATCTATAATCCTGAAAGTTAAGATTTTAACCATACATCCATTTAAACGTGAACTTTTTTCGCCAAGAGCTTTACGCAAAGATAATATGAACTCGAGCAACTGCAATTTAATTTCGTAAAATTTCCATATTCATGACTTGTATGCATTGATAGAATGGAATCATATAACTGCGATTCGTATCTCAAAATTACTCCAACTTAAAAATATGTACTCATCGATGGCATGGAATCATATAACTGCGATTGGTATCTCACAAACATTCCTACTTCAAGATCTCTTCTCATCGATGGCATGGAATCATATAACTGCGATTCGTATCTCAAAATTACTCCAACTTTAAAATATGTACGCATCAATAACATGGAATCATATAACAGCAATTGGTATGTCACAAATATTCTTACTTCAAGATCTGTACTCATCGATGACATGGAATCATATTACTGCGATTTGTATCTCAAAAATTTTCCAACTTTAAAATCTGTACTCATCGATGTAATGGAATTATATAACTCGATTGGTATCTCACAAACAATTCAACCTTAAAAGCTGTACTCATCGATGGCATGGAATAATATAACTGCGATTGGTATCTCACAAACACTTCTATTTCAAGATCTGTACAAATCGATAGTATGCGATCATATAACTGCAATTTGTATCTCAAAACATTCTCATTTCAAGATATGAACTCGTCGATGGCATGGAATCATATAACTTCGCTTAGTATCTCACAAACATTTCTACTTCAAGAGCTGTACTCATCGATGGTATGGATCATATAACTCAATTGGTATCTCACAAACAATTCAACCTTAAAAGCTGTACTCATCGATGGCATTGAATAATATAACTGCGATTGGTATCTCACAAACACTTCTACTTCAAGATCTGTACAAATCGATGGCATGCGATCATATAACTGCGATTTGTATCTCAAAACATTTTTATTTCAAGATATGAACTCATCGATGACATAGAATCATATAACTGCGCTTAGTATCTCACAAACATTCCTACTTCAAGAGCTGTACTCATCGATGGTATGGAATCATATAACTCCGATTTGTATCTCAAAAATTTTCCAACTTTAAAATCTGAACTCATCGATGTAATGGAATTATATAACCGCGATTGTTATCTCACAAGCTTTCCTACTTTAAAATCTGTACGCATCTATGGCATGGAATCATATAACTGCGATTGGTATCTCGCAAACATTCCTACTTTAAGATCTATACTCATTGATGGCATGGAATCATAAAACTGCGATTGGTATCTCACAAACATTCCAACTTCAAGAACTGAACTCATCGATGGCATGGAATCATATAACTGCAATTGGTATCTCAAAATATTCCTACTTTAAGATCTGAACTCATCGATGGCATGGAATCATATAACTGTGATTGGTATCTCACAAACATTCCTACTTCAAGAACTGTACTCATCGATGGCATGGGATCATATAACTGCTATTGGTATCTCACAAACATTTCTACTTCAAGATCTGTACGCATCGATGACATTAAATTATATAACTGCGATTGGTAACTCACAAACATTTCTACTTCAATATCTGTACTCACCGATGGCATGGAATCATATTTCTGCATATGGAATCTCACAAACATTCCTACTTCAAGATATGTACTCGACGATGGCATGAATCGTATATCTGCAAATGGTATCTCATAAACATTTCTACTTCAAGATCTGTACTCATCGATGGCATGGAATCATATACCTGCGATTGGTATCTCACAAACTTTCCAACTTCAAGAAATGTACTCATCGATGGCATGGAATCATATCACTGCAATTGTATCTCACAACATTTCTACTTCAAGAACTGTACTCATCGATGGCATGGAATCATATTACTTGAAATTGGAATCTACAAACATTTCTACTACAAGAACTGTACTCATCGATGGCATATAACTGCGATTGATATCTCACAAACATTCATGCTTCAAGATTTGTACTCACCGATGGCATGCAATCATATAACTTCAAATGGTATCTCATAAATATTCCTCCTTCAAGATCTGTACGCATCGATGGCATGGAATCAAATAACTGCGATTGGTATCTCACAAACATTCCAACTTCAAGAACTGTACTCATCGATGGCATGAAATCATATAACTGCTATTGGTATCTCACAAACATTCCAAATTCATGAACTGTACTCGTCGATGGCATGGAATCATACAACTGCTAATGGTATCTCAAAAACATTCTAGCTTCAAGAACTGTACTCATCGATGACATGGAATCATGTAACTGCGATTGGTATCTCACAAACATTTCTACTTCAAGAACTGTACTCATCGATGGCATGTGATCATATGGAATCTCTCAAACCAAACATTTCTTCTCCAAGATCTGTACTCAACGATGACATGGAATCATATAACTGCGATTGGTATCTCACAAACATTCTAACTTCAAGAACTGTACTCATCGATTGCATGAAATCATATAACCGCTATTGGTAACTCACAAACATTCCAGAAGAGAGAGCTGATTGCTTTGCTTAATTAGTCTTCCTGGTGTCTCGTGATGGTTGAGCGGCTCTTCCTCGTGGTGCCATGGGGTTGTCTGCAGTTTGTGATTGTGGTATTTCCTGATCATACTCACTTACTATTTTTCAAGAACTGTACTCATCGATGGCATGGAATCATACAGCTGCTATTGGTATCTCAAAAACATTCCAACTTCAAGAACTGTACTCATCGATGATATGGAATCATACAACTGCTATTGGTATCTCAAAAACATTCCAACTTCAAAAACTGTACTCATAGATGACATGGAATCATGTAACTGCGATTGGTATCTCACAAACATTTCTACTTCAAGAACTGTACTCATTGATGGCATGGGGTCATATGGAATCTCTCAAACCAAACATTTCTACTCCAAGATCTGTACTCATCGATGACATGGAATCACATAACTGCGATTGATATCTCACAAACATTTACTACTCCAAGAACTGTACTCACCGATGGCATGCAATCATATAACTTCAAATGGTATCTCATAAACATTCCTCCTTCAAGATCTGTACGCATCGATGGCATGGAATCATATAACTGCGATTAGTATCTCACAAACATTCCTCCTTCAAGATCTGTACGCATCGATGGCATGGAATCATATAACTGCGATTGATATCTCACAAACATTCATGCTTCAAGATTTGTACTCACCGATGGCATGCAATCATATAACTTCAAATTGTATCTCATAAACGTTCCTCCTTCAAGATCTGTACGCATCGATGGCATGTATCATATAACTGCGATTGGTATCTCACAAACATTCCTCCTTCAAGACCTGTACGCATCGATGGCATGTAATCATATAACTGCGATTGGTATCTCACAAACATTCAAACTTCAAGAAATGTACTCATCGATGGCATGAAATCATAAAACTGCTATTGGTATCTCACAAACATTCCAAATTCAAGAACTGTACTCATCGATGGCATGGAATCATACAACTGCTATTGGTATCTCAAAAACGTTCCAACTTCAAGAACTGTACTCATCGATGGCATGGAATCATACAACTGCGATTGGTATTTTACAATTATTTTTACTTCAAGAACTGTACTCATCGATGGTATGGAATCATTCAACTGTGATCTGTATCTCACAAACATTCCTACTTCAATATCTTTTCTCATCGATGGCACGGATTCATATAACTGCGGTTTGTATCTCACAAATATTCTCCTTCAGGATCTGTACTCATCGATGGCATGGATTCATATAACTGTGATTCGTATCTCACAAACATTTCTACTTCAGGATCTCTTCTCATCGATAGCATGGAATCATATAACTGCGATTTGTATCTCAAAAACATTCCTACTTCAATATCTGTACTTATCGATGACAAGGAATCATATAACTGCGATTTGTATCTCAAAAACATTCCTACTTCAATAATCTTACTCATCGATTGCATGGAATCATACAATTGCGATTTGTATCTCAAAACATTCCTACTTTAATATCTGTACTCATCGATGGCGTTGAATTATGCAACTGCGATTTGTATCTCAAACACATTCCTACTTCAAGATCTCTTCTCATCGATGACAAGGAATCATATAACTGCGATTGGTATCTCAAAAACATTCCTAATTCAAGATATGTTCGCATCGATGGCATGGAATCATATACGAGGGCTGATCAAATATGAATGAAAGTAGCTTCATCACTTTCTTTACATATATGCTATAACAAAATGGTAAACGTTTATATAAAGGACTATATGTCACCTTTAAACTGACACCAAACATAAAGAAAACTACACTATACTTATCAAGCTACAGCCCTTTGTATGAGGGTCACGTTAGCATAATAACACACTCAATGATTCGACGTATACCAGTGATATAGGCGAGCGTATAATTGTTCGATTAACATGTGAAATTTCTTGATATTTTTAAGGGAGTATCCCCATATTCTTATATAATGATTCTTTGTAAGTTGTGAAATTACAACGAGTAGTTTTCTCTATTTAAGTCTCCTTATGCTTGCAAATAAATGGTAAACAAAACACCACCTTTCAGTTTTCAGATAACATTATATATAACATAATGCACGAAGCAACATTTAAACTAGTTTTAACTCAAAGACAGTATGTTGATCGCTCATACTGAGTTGTTGCTACAAACTATTGAAGGATAGTGGGTAATTCTTAAAAGCTGAAAAACATTTTATTAAAAGAAAGTAAGGGTGCAAAGATCAGGAATCGATACAATCAAGTACCACACTTGACCCAGGATACCAATGGGAAAGTGATAAACTTACAGTTAGACACGACAAACGAGAGCCAAGAGGTCAGCCCTTTCCCTGCAGGTGACCACAAAGCACATATAAACAGACGCGTACGCATCGATGGCAAGGACTCATATATCTGTGATTGGTATCTCACAAACATTCCTACTTCAAGATCTGTACTCATCGATGGCATGGAATCATATAATTGCGATTGGTATCTCAAAAACATTCCTACCTCAAGATATGTACTCTTCGATGGCATGGAATCATACAACTGCAATTGGTATCTCAAAAATATTCCTACTTCAATGTATGTACGCATCAATGACATGGAATCATACAACTGCAATTGGTATCTCACAAACATTTCTACTTCAAGATCTGTACTCATCGATGGTATTGAATCTTGCAACTGTAAATGCTATCTCCAGAACAATTCATATACAATATATGTACACATCGATGATATTGAATTATACAATTGCGATTGGTATCTCGCAAACATTCCTTACAAGATCTGCATGCATATATGGAATGGAATCATAAACCGCAAAAAGTATCTCGTATTTTTCCTACTTCAACTTCAATACGCATCAATAGTATGGAATTTTCACAACTTGATATGTTATCTCTTAAACGTTCCTACTTCAAAACATGTACACATCAAAGGTATGATGATGTGGATGTTATCTTTTAAAGGATCATTGACGGTCTGGGAAGTATATGCCTATTTTTTGACCCCATAATGTCATTTTGGAGCTTCTGGTGTAATGCGTGTAGTATTAGTGCAATTGTAGAATCCAATGTTAAGATCCAGGTATCAAAATATCTTTCAAATTCCTACGCACTCGAAAGGTATGGCTGGTTGAGCGGGGTGGGGTCTGAAATTTCAAAATAATTAAAAGTGGTTTTTTTCTTATTTTTTTTTTTGGTAAGCATGAACTTGTTGGGGCCAAGTTATGGTAAACATATCATATGCACAGAGTATTTACATATCACGATAATTGATGATAATTGTTTTGAACACAAAATATGATTTGCACTAAAACATATCGGGGAGATACTTTTCAAGTTACCTGTACATTTTTGTCAAGTGGAAATTATGACATAATAATTGAACAGTAAGGTGTTTAAATTCAATACTCTACAGTATAGCTCTTTGCATGCCAGCAGACAATGTTGTCATCTGCCGATAACCTTAGCGAACAGTTTGGATCAAGATCAGGACCAACAGAATGTATGTCCTGATCTGGATCCAATCTGTTTGACACTCTGATAGTGTGCCAGGTAGATTATTCTGGGCAAACCACAGCAGACGACAATTAAAGCATAGTCAATTACCTAGAATGACAAACATTAAGTACAGTATGTTTTCAATATAATGTGTCATAAAATAACTGTGAATTATTTTTATTATGAAAACCCCACAAAAAGGTGCTAATTCTGCTTCTAATCTTTATATACTATATATTAAACAAGCAAAGAATAAAGAGGAATTCAGGAGATTGTTGCTAGAGAACAACTTACTTTCTGTCATTCATTCTTTAGTCGGTAGAAAATGCAGCTTATGGGCTTAGGCCCTGAATTTTTGGGCTGCAGAATATCGCCCCCCCCCCCTTGTGTCAGCAAGCCACTTTTACACAATGTGTAATTCATGGTAACACAAATACAGGCAAAAGCTTTTTCTGGCACACGGGGGGGGATGATATTTTATAAAACCTTTTCAGCATTCTAGATATATTTTAATGTAAAACATATTATTCTACCCAAATTTTACATCCTTGAAGCATAGCATTTATATGGTAAATGGATTCTACTTCCATAAAGTACTCATGTTAGGGTAGCTTTACTGTGAAGAAAAGGACGATTGACAATTTTTCATTTTTCAGAAAACCATAGGGATTTACCAACAGCAAGTTTCAATTATCCTTTTCCTACATCAGGATCTGTACGCATCGATGGTATGGAATAATAAAACTAAAAAGCAAACCATAGCTATAAACCGTGATATGTTTACAACCAGACGTGTTTCAATGTTATATATCCATTTTTTAAAAAAAAAATAAGTTTGATTTTGTTTTTGAATTTATCACTAAAATAAAAAATAGTAAGTGAGTATGATCAGGAAATACCGCAATCACAAACTGCAGACAACCCCTTGGCACCGCGAGGAAGAGTGGCTCAACCATCACGAGACACCAGGAAGACAAACCAAGCAAAGCAATTAGCTCCCTCTTCCCCATCAAGATGATTGCAATACTAGAACGGACAAAACGCAACATACAACAAAACATAGAACAATTACAGACTCCCACAATGGGAGTAACAATAAACAAAAAGTCAACAACAACAGAACCACCGCCTTAGAACGGACAGCAGCCTAAACCACCGGGGGCTTAAATGCATTCTACTGGTACCAAATCTTTGCCCTAGATTCTGCTGTTGTTGAAGTACAAGAAATGTTCAGCTCGCATGGAGGCTATCTAACTAAATTGCAATGTATCATCAGGGAGAAACACTCTAATCAAAATAACCCACCATGATAAAACAAAAAAGGGCTCATGACTCACAGATAGTCAGAGCTAAAGAAAACCTCAAGTTGAGCCACGGTGGGTCCAGCTACAGATAACCCTTTCAACAATTATTTTGAAATTTTAAGCTAAATTGCCATACAATTCTTGCTCCGATATGCCCTGTTGCAGAAGACTTTTTAAACCAGCATTGTATTTAACAATCAACTATGAGTGTTTGTGGTAGCATTGAGAAAATGCTTTAAGAATTATATGATATCGATAACCTTGTTTTAATAAATTAGCAGTCAAAATTAGCTTCTATTGTTGAAGTCACAACCGTTGATGTTATCTCTAAAATTTTCTTGCACCAAGAGCTGTACACATCGATGGTATGGAATAAAATCATACAACCGCGGTCTTATCTGTTAAAAGTTCCTACTTCAAGATCTGTATACAGCGATGGTATGGAATCATACAACTGCGATTTTTTACCCTGTATGTTTCCATCTTCATCTGTACGCGTTCAAAGGTAAAGCATCGTACAAACTTTTTCTTATAGCTTTCTTTGTCAAGATACACATCAATGGTATGGAAACATGCTACTTGTAAACTTACATCGAAAACTTTTATTACAGGCTTTAAATCAGTACATGCCGCTGTTGTTAAATTATACTACTGCTAAATGCATCTCGAAAAGTATCCGTTTTTACGAACATATCTCAAAAACAATTCTACTTTAGACGCTGTACTCATCGATGGAATGTAATTATACAACTTCGATTCCCTCTCGTAAGCAAAAGATGTGCGCACCAATGATATGGAATCATACAACTGCAAATATTATCTCCTTAGCTATTCTGTTTTAAAACAATTGTACATCTATGGTACTGAATCATACAAATGCGAACTCGTATGTTGTTAACTTTCCTATTTCAAAAGCTGTACGCATCGAATGATGGTATAAAACCGTACAACTGAAAAATTCATTTCTTAAAATTACCTTCTTTATGGTTTACATGCATCGACGGCATGAAACTGTTCAACCGCGAATGTGTTATCATGTCAACTTTTTAACTTGAAGGCATGTACGCATCGATAGTTTTGAAATCGTACAATCGCGACATTTATCTGATAAAACTTCTTCGTCAAGAACTGTCTGCTTCGAAAGTACTTAATCGTATAAATACGAAACTCAGACGATCCTGCACGTTCACCCTGTTTTGCCGGTGCTGTCACTGCTCGTAGATTAAAATTGTGAATGAAACGAGGAATCAGACTAGAAACAAGCTTCTATCTTATCGATAAATGCGTATGCGTGTTTAAAGCATTATATTATGCACACGCGATATTCTCACTATTTTGTGGGCTGAGTAATTTACATCCATGTTTTGGTCTTTTCCCGCTTGTGCCGACTTTTGTCGTCTGCTGATCATCGTTGCAAGCAGTTTAGACCGGTCATTTGTCGGGCCTGATCTGAATCCAAACCGTCTGACACTCTGATGGTATTCCCGAAAATATTTTTTTGAAAACGTAAATTTTGAAATAAAAATCAGAACACGACATAAAGCATGTAAAATTACGATGAACGCAAAGAGATAAGTTACCAAGAGTTGCATTGTCGTGATTCTTATATCAATAGGCATGGTCATTGATCATTCAAATATCGCCCACGGTATTTTATACTGAAGAATGCCTCCCACTATGTCTGAAGTTCTTGTCATTAATTCTCATAAGATTGTTGCAGGACATCGTCACCTTCATTGTCGCTGTACGTGCATAGTCGATGGTAAATGTATCATTTTATAATTCGCTTCATGTTCAGGAAGAAATAGAAAACCTACAAAATTCGAGAACATTACTACTGAGTCTTTCCTTGAAAGGCAACTGAAAGTACAGCGATTCTTACGATAACATGTACCCGCTTAAAGCTGCTTAGTCTGTAACTTTTGATATTCTAATTTTGGAATTAAAGTTTCTATTTTTCAAGAATACAGTAAAAATACTCAAATTCAGGTAAAACATTTTGCCATTTTCATAAATTTTAACAAATTATATCTATCAAAACAACAGCATTTATGTTAAAAATCAACTGTCTAGAATTATTGGAGGGACGTAAATAATTCCTAACAAGATAATAATCACTTTTTTTATAAGATAATGCACTGTTCCATGCAGCTTTCAGCTTTACTGAACATATTTATTGTGAAAACATAACTTAATTCTATTTTTACAAATGATTTTAAAAGAAAATATTTTTTCGAAAAATGTTCATAGTTACAGATCTAGTCTCTTTAAGTGATATTCTGCATTTATCAGCTTCCTCTTATATTAACTGCATTGTTGCACGTTGCCCGATAAACGTTGTCTATCTCACGACATGTGCCTTTATGAGTTCATGATGACGTTGCACTTTTTGAATGACGTCGCTAATGACGCTTAATCAACACAAAAATCGAAAATTACGTCATAATCGCTAGTTTGAAGAGTGAAACAATGAGTAAACTGATAAATAGAATACCAGGTTCGCGTCTTTTGATATCAAGTTTACCAGGCTCGACTTTGAGAACGCTTGTTGAATCGCTCAGCAAGCCTCGCGATGTCAACAGGCGTTATCAAAGCCTTGCCTGGTAAACTTGATATTAAAAGGCACTCGCCTAGTATTCTCTATTTATATGCCCAAACCAAATGTTGCCTTCAGAAGCCTGAACCACATTATCCACTACACATCACAGATACTGTGACAGACATTGTGCAAATAATCAACGGAACAAGGTCTCGAGGAACTGCACGCGTGTAAGTTGATCATTATGACATATTACAAAGTAAGTAAGGTTGCAAAGATCAGGAATCGATACAATCAAGTACCACACCTGACCCAGGATACCAATGGGAAAGTGACAAACTCACAGAAGACACCACAAACGAGAGCCAAGAGGTAAGCCCTTTCCCAGCAGGTGACCACGAAGCACATATAAACAGACGCGCACAAAACATAGCAAACACAAGACAGAACAAAAACATAAAAGATCCACAAAAGAAGTACCGCCTTGGAACGGTCAGTAAAATATTTTACTGGAAGGCTTAAACCAGTTTTACGGCGCCAACCTCACCCTTGATTCTGATGTGAACCAGGACACATTTGGGAAAGTGACAAAACACAACACACACGACAGCCAAGAGGTCAGCCCTTTCCCAGCAGATGACCACAAGGCTACAAAGGACAGGCACAGCATTACAACACACACCAACATGAAGCATAACGAACAAAAACGATCCATAAAAGAAGCACCGCCTTGGAACGGTCAGTAAAGTTACTTTTACTGGAGGGCTTAAACCGGTTTAACGGCGCCAACCTCACCCTTTATTCAGATGTGGATCAAGACACATAGATATTTGGTTTGCATGAAAGACCCCTAACTTATCAATGCATCATCTCCTAAAACATTTAAATCAAGATATAACAAGGAGATAAAGCAAGGATAAGGACTCAACAGTAAATTAAACTGAATACCGGAGCAAAAGAAATCCAACAGGTAAACCCTGGTGGGCCCGACAAACAGCCAAAGCATCAGCCCCCTACCATCTCATCAATAGATAAGTCTTTAAGTCGGAACCATCATAGAGTCTGAAGTCCGACCCACTGGCGTGCAATTAAAGAGGAAAGCAAAGTTGCCAACTGTGATTGGGTTGACTACCAAGCATGCAGTCTGTTGCAATACATTAATGTTATAGCCAATCTTTTTATAATGGGAAATTATTTTAATGAACTGCGCTGAAAAATTATTAGAGCCAACAATCTTCTTCAACTTATACACCAAGTCACCATAGAAATCAGGTTCCGAAAGTCCTTGGCGCAAGAGAGATTTAAGTCCAACTTGGAATTTAGAAATCAAATCAAAGTATCGTCTATAGAATTTTGAAAATGTTTTACGAAGTTTATGATACCGATAGCCCTGTTTAAGAAGTTTCTGAGTTAACAATTTATTGCGAGTGTTGAAGTCAGTAACATAGCTAGATGCTCTAGCAAAACGAATGAGTTGTGAGATATAGACTCCATAGGATGTAGAACGAGGAACATCACCATCTAAAAATGGGAAATTGACAATTTCAAAATCAAAGTCGTCACGTTTATCATAAATTTTGGTAGAAACAATACCATTAGAAATTGACAAATGCAAGTCTAAAAATGCGGCTTCGGTATCAGAGGCATTGGCTTTATTAAGTTGGAGCTCTGAAGGGTATATTTGACTAACCATATTTTCAAAATAAATATTATTAATATTTAAAATATCGTCCAAATATCTGGAAGTAGTATTAAACGCATCAATAACATCAGCCTGCTTATCATCAGAAAGAGACATCATAAAGTCCCTTTCATAACAAAACAGGAATAAATCTGCAACCAGGGGAGCACAATTAGTGCCCATAGGAATCCCAACTACTTGTCTATAGAGCTTGGTGCCAAATCGAATAAAAATGTTGTCCAACAAAAAGGTCAGCGCATCACATACATTTTGACACGACCATGCATGATATTTTTTAGGTTTTTTCTGAAGTAAAAAATGCATTTCTGTCACTACATGCAAGGTAAGGAGAGCCTTCTCTCTGGAAGGTTCTTTCAATAAGATCAATAAGTTTATCTTTAATTAAATTATGAGGTAAAGTAGTGTAAAGAGTAGAAAAATCATAAGTAGACAAACTGGTCGCATTGATATCTCTAGCTTTAAGTTTATCTAAAATTTCACCTGAATTTTTAATCGACCAAAATAGGTTTTTACCGGATCTCTCATATACTTTTTCACAATATTTGATAACATGTTTTTTAACAGCTGTAAGACACGAGGTTAACAATTTAGAAAGTTCTGTTGTCGTACAAGAACTAGAATTTGCAATAAATCTTGCTTTATAGGGTTTTTTATGGAGTTTAGGTAACCAGTACAACGTAGGAACTTTGTCCAATAATTAGAATTTGCGCCCAGCGAAGACTCAGATCAGACTGAACATCCGCCCGTGCTTTGCACAAAATGGGTTGCTAAGAAGCCAAACTTTTTTTTGTTTCCAGTAAAGAATCAAACTGACCAGGATGTTCTAAATTATTGCTGGTTGCAAATTCAAATTGTTGCTTTTGTCACTTTGTCACACACACAGGCACGTTTTTTTTATTCTGCAAAACCCATTTAAGCCGAATGGGATTGCCTTTCCTTATCAATAGGGCGAGCCTATTTCCAATTTTAGGATGCTCGGTGGCATTTTTTCTTCAATATTTTAATAGAACATAATGTTAGTAAACAGTGAAGATCGTGATCAGACACCCTACTATGCCTATGTCCCAAAAAAGGGCACAATGCTTATATGGGCTAATCGTCTGCTTAGATATATAAAGAAAACTTCGGCTGCATACAAACTTTGGACTAGCGTGAATGATGGTAACGAAGAGACGTACGCCCAACGCGGACACACTTTCATAGTGTACAAAACGTGACAGCGAAATGTTACACGCCCCACAACATTAGACAAGTTGTGGCATAAACTGAATTACACTCAGTGGCCATAAGTGAGTTCCCAAAATGGTTTCATTTGCAAAAAAAAAGTACATTTAAAATTTGTATAATTTGAAAACGAGGATTTCAAATTATCTGAAATTTTGAAAATATCACAATTTGCTATTTTTCAACTTAAGAATGCTAGATTATAGTAGAAATAATATCAGCTAGAGTATGTGGGTGTTAATCATTTTGACCACCCCTGAATTCTGAAACAGTTTGAACATTTGATGTGGGTTCTAAACTTCTTCTGTTTTTACAGGACTATAGATATTGCTTATTTTCTATATATTTTTGGTGATGATGGTGTTAATATGTTTTAATCGTGAACTGTGAACAAGATGTGTTCACATCTTTCTAATTTATTTACCGTCATATTAGGGGAGGGTATGGTATTTGTACCCCTGACCCAAAAATCTAAATTATTGAATGAATCCACATAGTAACTTACCAACAAGTATCATTCTTTCTAGCGTCTATATATGAGTGTTTGAAGCAATTAGTCTTAAACTGTTTCATTCCTTCAAATCAAAACGACAGCAACAAGCGATACCTAAACCCTTGGTCAAATTTTGCTTTACGAGGGGGTACCCAAACTTTCATACGAAATCATAGGACAGTTCTTCTTAAAAAAATAAATGTTCTGTCAAAATGTAACCCCAAATGGTACTTTCAACTGGAAATAATTATTACATAAATATTATATCATTGCTTATGATGCTTGTGGCACCAATATCAGGACTGACAGTGAAAATTTGCAGATTTTCTTAGGATCCAACTATAGCTTGTATAAATCAACATTTATTCAAAAAACATTATTTTCAAACTGAACACTGTTATGATACCTCACAAAACATACATACCCCATATTCCTGCATTTGTGTATTTAGTTTGTTTTTTTACAGCCAAAGAACACTGCAGTTGGACCATTTTCATTGCATTATTTTCCGTCCAGTTCTCTGCTCTGCATTTTTTTTATTTTCAGTGTCAAAACTAATTTGAAATTTAACAGAATGTTTTCCAGTACATTTCAAATATTTTTGCAAATGTTCAATAAAAAATATAACAATCTGACATTTTTACAGCATTTTTTCAACACCTGCTATATTTTTTGAAGAAATGGAGCCAATGTTTGTGATACACAATATCTCCATAGCAACATATGGTGACATCATAAAAATTGGTGATGACGTAAACATATACCCTGTATATTTATCCAGGGCAATTATCGTTTGAGGAAATTGTCTTAATTGGCTAGAAAAGCCCATTGTTTCAGACCATATTTTTTGACAATTTCTTTTAAGCTGATTTGGGAACTCACTTATGGCCACTGAGTGTACATTTTAAAACTTTATTGAACGTTTCTGGTTCATGTACGCTCTTGTGTATAGGTAAAGGCGATATTAAGAAGATTTGAAACTCGATCAACTTCGATCCTCTAATCCCAACTGAACATCGCTATATAGATTTTACGACAACACAGTTCAAAACAATATTAAGAACAAAATATTTACAACAAAGTAACAACATCTTATCTCCTGTACTCCTTTGCGCGGACTTTATCAATAATCTGCTCTTAAATGGCTGTATCTAATTGTATACACTGACATATTGTCGGCATATTTTAGCCTGAGGTCCCGAAGATATGAAATCGTTTTCATTTTCAACTCAACTGAACATGGAGTTTCAACTGCTCACAAAAAATCTAAACGTGGATAAAAAGTAAGACTATTCTTGCTTTCAAACTCTCAGATGTATTTATCATGCTAATGAATGTTAAAATGCCAACAATTACAAGTTTTGGCATTTTAAAATTAATTAGCATGATAAATTTCATGCTCAGTTAATCTGAGCATGAACTAAGGTTTATAACCCCTGGACCAGGCCAATAAAAATGCCTACACTACATCAGTGTACATGTATATAAGAAGTGTCTTTATTTTATTCCACATGGCGCAACGACAGCTGTTGTGAAGACCGGCTTTCATATACAAATGTGGGTTGGGAAGTTCTTGAATGGAAACCCACAAATCGATACAGCGTACAGTACGTGAAATCACACTACATTATCCCTGGCTGGAAATGGTGTAAGTTCCACAATTACGTGTTATATGTGTGAACTGTGGGAAACAGTATAATTGAGGGTTTGAAAACAGACATTTCTATTAAGAAAATATGTCCCCTGTGCCCTCCGGAGCTTGTAATCAATTTTGTCCTCAGATACACTGTGCGGCAAATCGTTTCAAACAAGATCTAGTAAATGTTTTCTTAACATGCAAGTGCTTGAGCTTATTCGAAACGTTACCATATTCAGTAGCACATTTTGTTAACTTTTTGCACCAGTCAAACAGTCCATTGAGGGTTGCCTCTTAGGAGTAAAATAAAATTAGCAACAGTGTGTGTGTGTGTGTGTGTGTGTGTGTGTGTGTATGTGTGTGTGTGTGTGTGTGTTGTGTGTGTGTGTGCGTGCGTGCGTATGCGTGCATGTTTGTGTGCGTGAGTGTGTACGTACGTGTATGGCTGTGCGTATGTGTGTGGATGTGCGTTTGTGCAGGCGTACGTACGCGCACGTCGGTAGGGGGTACGTACAACGTACTTCAAAGCAAGACCGATCATATGAAATTTCAAACTGCAGTCAGAGCGGCTATACACATAAAGCTTTTGGTCACTCTGATCGTTATGTGTAAAGTATAATTTATTTTGCCATTCTACATACATCGTATATAAACAGGCAAGGCTAGACTACTTCCTTCATGAACATTCATGCTAAGCTCCACCTACAATGAATAATTATATAAATAAACTTTTACGTTGGTACTGTTTGCTTTGCTTAATTTGTCTTCCTGGTGTCTTGTGATTTTTGTGTGGCTCTTCCTCGTGGTGGCACGGGTTTGTCTGCAGTTTGTGATTGTGGTATTCCCTGATCATACTCAATGACTATTTATTATTGTTTGTTAATGCCGTTGTTTGGTTTTTCATCTATTAAAGAGGTTTCTACTCGACAGCTTATTTTTCGCCATTGCTTTTTCATTCGGCAGGAATTACATTTTAATGAGTTTGGGCCCTGAACTTTGGGCTACAGAACATCGCTTAGTACTGGTTCAACCCAGGAAGACCCGTCCAGACATACCTGAAAAATTGTTGACTGGGACGTAAATAATCAAATCAAACAAACAAAATAATTGCTGTATATTTTAATCAAAACATGATTGTTAAAATCCACTGTTTTATACTTTAGAGCATTTGATATAGATAACTTATTCTAAAAACATAAAGTACCCAAGTCAGGAAACCTTAACTGTGCATAAAAGGGCACGTGACAAACTTTCAGCTTTTCTGAAAATAATGGGCAATTACCAACACCCGGTCTCGAGGTTATAAAACTTGAGCACAGTCTCAGACTCAAAATAAAGCGCAATGATTGGCTGCTTGCGGACACGTGTCCGCAAGCAGCCAATCATTGCGCTTTATTTTGAGTCTGAGACTGAACTCTAGTTTTATAACCTCGAGACCAGGTGTCAGTTATCCTTGGCTAGTTTAATACCTTACTACCTTAACCATATATATTGGCAGCGTTTAAATGATGCGACGACCTCGTGGTACTTTACGTGATAAAAAATCTAAAAAAGAAGCAAATATCAATATTTCGCAACGCACTTTGCCCATGGGGGTAAACTAGGCCTGATTATTATATTACTTAATATATTAATTATTGTAGTGTTTAATAGTTCGTGGAAGTAGTTTATTTAAGTTGGTATACAAACAGTAAATTAGTATTGGATTTCACAATTGATTAAAGTGCGTGAACTCTCATTCTTGTCCTCTGTACTGAAAGCAAAGCAAAATGTAAAATAAACTGACCTCATAAATAAAATTGATCATCATTAAGTATATTTTATTGTTACCCTCATTAATTTATAATTTAAAGCGACAGTCTTGTGCTTCTTTTGTGGATCATTTATCTAGCGCACAAGTTACAAACATGTTTTAAAAGGCAGCTTTGGTGATTAGTCATGACCTATAAAACAGCAGTATAAAACGTCGGGGTGTCAAACAGTGTGGATCCAGATCAGGACCAACGCTCTGTCGGACCTGACTTGGACCCAGACTGCTTGTATATTATTCACTAAACATATCAGAAGAAATGCTAGATGCTCCTCAGGAAAATTGTTGTTGTTTTCACTACATTAATATATGTTAATGTGTAGGCTATAAACATTGTTATATGTTTAATGCTGAATAAATATATTGTATATGTTATTTCTGTCTTGTTTTGTTATGCTTTCATGCATGTCTGTTTGTTGATGCCTTGTGGTCACCTGCTGGGAAAGGGCTGACCTCTTGGCTCTGTTTGTGATTTCATGTGTGGTGCTTGATTGTATTGATTCCTTATATTTGCCCTCATTCTTACTATGAAATAAGTTATCACTTATAATGTTTGAAGACTTTAAGTATAGCTGAATGAAAGATAATTTCATGTTTTGTGCATCTGTACATGTAAACATCAAGTTGCTAGCACTCTTGGGTTTGTTTCCCCAATAGATACATGCATAAAGACCAAGACTAACAAATGCGAGTATTATGTCCATCTATAATTAAAATGATATTATAAATTGCGTGTAAATATAATATGCACAATTGTCTGTTTATTCTACGGTTATGGTATCCAACTGGCTTGTCTACTCAAGAAAATTTAAGCCGTGACATAAGATTTCCAACAATGTGGTTTGTGCGGCTAGCAAAGGCTCAGACCAGCCTGCGCATACGCGCAGTCTGTTCAGAGCCTTTGCTAGTCGCTTGAATATTCTATGACTGTTAAGCTACTGACCGAACATCATTTGGAGTTTCTAAGCTTAACAGGAGGCTGCACAGGCTCGTCTGAGTCTACACTTGTCAAAATGCCACATTGTTGGAAATCACATGTCACGGCTCAAATGTCTAAATCACAGATCACCAAGATGAAGAGACATTCGCACGCAGGTAAACTTACGAAACGCAGATAGAGACTTTCAGGATAATCTGCGCTGAGAATATGCAGTTGTGTGGTTTTACGGTATTTTTCTTTTTATGTGTACGTTATATACTCGTTTTCTATAAATATATTGCTTAGTCAAAGGGAGACATTATAGTTTCAAAGATGCATAGTAATGAGGCAATTCTATTTTCCTTATAAACAGTTAAAACATGACTGTTCACTGCCATGCGCGTATGCAGTAATATGTGGTAGGCTCAATATAACTGTAAACTGAGACTACCTGCACGCCCAAATAGTTGGCAATCCGAATCGAAAAAAGATGCATATTTTTGGTTTTGTTGGCATTTTTGAGTACATTTGTTAGACCACTTTTAACATAATACTTAGCATGTGTACAAAGTCATAGGGGTAGATGCCAAGTCTGAATTTGCATATGAAGGCCAGAAATTAGGTCAAAGGTCACTGAGTGCAAAAATGAGAAAATATGTACTACTGTAAAACAACTTTATCTTTTTATATCCAAACATATTTCATTTCAAGCCAAATTTTGTATGCTTATATTAATAAGTCTGAAAAACATTGAGAAAATGTTTTTTATAGCTGAATGTTCATATGTCGACTTTAAAATGGGGTCAAAGGTTATCAAGTGCAATAATTGGAGCATTTTTACAAAATGTGTTTCTTTTTTTCTCTCGTCCACCAACAAGATGCTTTTAAAACTCTAAAAAGGATAGAAGTCTTTTAGAAGGCTTTAACTAACATGTTTATCATTAAAGGAACCCCTTTTGAAGTATCCTTTTATGGATTTTACAAAGACAAACATCGTAAGTTTTGTGCAATTCTGACGGAAATTCTCCCGCAATTGGGCTAAGCTGAGATATATGGGCTACTTTGAGAGTTTGCTGCACCTCTCAGAAAGTAAAATTATTTTCAGTTTGGGACATGTCTTGGGGCCTTATAAACCCATAATTTAGTAACTATCATTTTTCTACAAATCACCTGTAATCAACGTTACCCTACTGGCGTTGAAAGTAACAGTACACACAGTGCAAGGCTAATGTTGATTTATTTTAATAGTATTAGTGAAACAGTTTAAGCATTAATTGTTTAGACTAGACATAAAAATGAATTGCATACATCTGTGATATGTATTTCTGTTCGTCAGCGATACGTATGTTACATTTTATACTAAATTGCAGATAATGACTTTACAAATTACATGTATTAGAATAAACCATGATACCTGACCTGAAATATACATGATATTGATCTATATTCTATTTGAAAATGCTCATTTTCATATATTTGAAGTTGTTTATAACTTTTAACTTGCAATGAAGTGAAATCAAGTAAATATTTAAATATGCTAATTAGTATGTAATTTGTACTGGCTCCTGCATGTAACGCATAGCTGCTTACAGATTCATTTTTCTATTATTTACAATGAATTGGAATTAGCAAAATATCTTTCATAATGAAATCAAATTATAACTATATTGACAATAATGGATCTTAAATCCCTGCACATATATTAATGAGGTAACGTAGGTAACAAAGGGTGCCTTACATAAATGGATAAAGGTAGTAAATTGTTGTTAGGCTTATATAAAATTTGGGTCTGCCCTCCACAATTCGCTTACATATACTACACACATTTTATTCTATATAAGACTTCATTTAAAAGAGTGCCATGGGTTGGTCTGCAATATGTGAATGTGGCATTTCTTGGTCTTACTCAATTACTTTTTGTAATTTGCTTGGTTATTTTACATTCATATTTCAGTTTTCAGATTTCTACCAATGGTACATAACGATAAACATGCAATCTACATCATGATTTAAATATTGACTTAATATCAATAATTTACTTAAATAGCATAGCAATATTTCATACATCTAGTGGCAAGGCAGGAATTAAGGTAGAGGTAGTGCTGAGTGTCTCCTATAGCAGGTATAGGATTTGAAGATTGCAAATAAAACATCGTGGTACAGAACCAGCATGGTTTATGTCCAAATATAGGATGTCACATAGACCTAGTATTAAATATTTTCCTTGTTTATATGCTGAATTCTTTTAATTTTCACTTTTCATTGTTGACAATTACATTATAAAATTAATTTATCATCTGTCCCCATTAAAATATTCTATGTTTTGTTGAACTAGATTTCATATTATATTGTAATGATGATTATCTTATTTATTCTGCAGCAAATCTGATATAAACTATTCTGCGTGTTAATTATCTTAGACTAAGGTTAGTTGAGGTAAGGTTACCTGAGCCATATAGCAGTCTTGTAAAACATCTGAACATGTTTCATGGTAACATAAACAACAAATCATTTGAACGTAAGTGATACTTTATTTTAAAGATCAGTTAACTGTTTTATTCTTAAGCATAAAACAAAAACATGACTCCCAAAATTCACTAGTATGGTTTGCATCTCTGAAACTCACAGATTAAACTGAATATTGAAGAAGTAGTGTCACACGCAGCTGATTTCTTTGCTTTTCTTGTTCACAAGGTAGTTTGTTTTTAGTTTTTTATGCACTCTTTGATTTTGTTGAGCTATTTGCAACCCTAGTACATGTTTTATATATGTCCTATGAAAAGTGAGTTATGGTCTGTTTGTTGGTTTTAAGAGGTTTACTAAATTAGGCTTATAGTGATAGTCTTATATATATATATATGCAAAACCATCGAAAATGTGAACAACATTGCTGACAACAGCTTGCAGAAAGCATTTTAAGCATAAACTTGCTCACTCTTGTACCTATATCCTTGTAGATATTTGTGAAGACTAACTCTGATTGAGCACTGTCTTATATATAGTGAAGGGAAAGTAGTTCAGTTTTATTTCAAGAGTAATGCCATTTTAAAACTACACATTTCGAGTATGTTACCAGTTACAAGTGCTATCCAATCTGATAAACTGCACTTGTATCTACGAGCAGTAGATGTATACATTAATGTAAGTCACCTACCCTATATGCAATCGATCCCTGTCTTAGCAAATTGTGATGGCTAACAGATAGATTCTTTACTAGAACAGGCGAGTTAACTACCTAAGGATCTTATATGCATCAATCAAATCGGAGATGTCAAACCAATGGATTATGCTAGTAATTGTACATATTAGATAACCATTTCAGGACAAATTTACTCTAAATACTAAGAAATGACCCAAAACTGATGGAAAACTATGAACACAATCAAATCATCAGGTGTTCCAATATGGTGAATGTCTGTGTTCCCAAGAAGTCACCAGACATCTGTTTTGGGGAAATTTATTTTAGAATAAAACTTGCATTGGCATTTTACAGTTAAAAAGAATAACATAAAGAAACACATGCCAATAACCTCATAGCATTTGATCTCTATCATCATTGCAAAAATTAATGAGCAAAATAAGTTTAATAATGATACTTAGAATTGAATTTATCGACACTGAAACAGTTACAATGTATAAAAAATTGCGCTGTGAAAGACATATATACATTTTTATGGTATCTTAAAATTAGAGGTTACCTTTAATACCATATCTATACTGCTTCTATATATGGATGAATACGTTTGCACAAGCAACCTCATTTCAAAAAAATGCTGCTTTTGAATCCAGATCATTTCATTAATATGTGCATATGAAAGGACACCCCTACAATTAAATGTTTAAAGTTAAGGAGCATTACCCTTAATGTCAGGCCTATTTCCATGATATACCCCACAAAAGTTAACAATGTTTTCACTGGATGGTCATTATTAGGAATGTACCTGTATATTAGCTTTATGTTATGTATGTTACCATCTGCTAACAGGCCGATGTGAAGACCAATGTGAGGATATATTCCTTCTACTGTATGGCATTTACCATATTCTATCATAGTTTCAACACGCCTGATGTTTTATGAAGGAGGCTTGATCTTTGTGTTTTCATGAAGCTATCCTTAGTATTTGCAATTAGCAGGTAGTGGCCTTGTAAAAGTGTTTTACAATTACTCATAGATGGGAACAAACACAACAAATGTGTGAAATGAGAAAAGAAATATATTTTAGTCCTATAAGCATGAGATCATGGCCAAATCCTTCATGAAAGCTGTAGCTAGGAACATATACCTTTGAGAAATGACTCAATTTTAGATGGTACAATGTAACGTAAGTAACAACTTAAACACATCTTATGTATAAACGGATAATAATTGCATAAAATGACGTATTAATACAAAGCATTAAGCAAAACAAAATATTTCTTTAAGATTAAATGGTTATTCTTGGTTGTATTACATTTAATTGATTTATACGGTAACGTACTTTACATGCCTATTATGAATATTTGACAGTGAAAAATTTGGTAAATCATTGCTTTCCAAACATGATAGACACACACCTAGCAGGATAGCAATAAAACAATTCTTCCATTAGGATAGAAGAGAACTTAAAATTTGAATTTTGCCCCTATATAAAAAAATATTGCTACAATTTTCACCGATTTTGCATTTAAATGACCTTTGATCCAAACACACATCATGCCTTGATGATGCTGTTTGTTTATATAGCATGGCTGTAGTATCCAAAAGAGATTTTGCATTACTTTGAATCATAATTTTGGATAGCTAATTGATAAAAATGCTAAAATCTGATGTATATACAAGAATTTGCACTCAGTTGACCTTTGACCTAATTCTGGGACTTTGGGGCATTTCCAGACTTGGCATCCACCCCTATCCTTCTTAAAACACATCAATATACACTTTGAGCATGGATGCCAAAATGTACTCAAAAATGCCAACAGATTTTTTTTCAGGCTCTGGATGGCCAACTAAAAAGCCAGATAAACTCGCCAGTCTTTGTTTACAACAATTCTCATCTATCTTTAAATCCACTATAGTTAGTTTCGCATGTTATCATATATGCTATCTAATTGTTTGTTTTGAAAGATTTTAAAGATGATTTTATTGACATTTATAGTAGATAAATCATTAGGTTGTATATTTTATCGAAATGTGTGCAAGGTTGCTGGAAGCCCAAAAGCAGACATATTCTCTTTGTCTGTCTTGTTACTCGCCAGTCAGGTTTCTAGTGTTTACAAAGCACATCGCTTAACAGAGCATAGCGCTCTGTTTGCATGAATGCTAATGAAGGCAAATTGCTTGGAGTTTAACTGAGAAAGTTTTTCGTCAGAGAGTCTGAGTGCTTGTAGAGTTAAACATTGGTTTGGGACCGCTCTCTTTACAAGCTAGGTTCTGAGCTAGTATCTTAGAGAGTCCGAATGCTTGTCGAGTGTCCAACTTGCTAGACTAGAAAGATATCAGGTTGGAAACGCTATATCTCCAACCTGGTTCGCTGAACACATCAGACTGTTTGGAAACGTCAAACAAGGCTCGGAGCTATTGTCACAGACAGGCAGGCCGAAGCACATATGAGTTTATGCATCATAACGCTATAGGCTTGGAGTATAACGTTTATAGAATTGAATTGCTCAGAGATACACTTGAGCTACGTTCCTAGCTGGAACGTGTTTTAAACGAGGAGTAAGGAACGATTATTAAGTTAGAGCTACTTTAGAATTGCTCAGCGCTATTGTAAAGCTGAGGACACCTCCAGTCATCTTGCTGGCGTGGCGACCCTAGTTGATTTCTGTTTTGTTGGGTCTCATGCCGAGAATTTGTGTTGTTCATTTATTTTTATGATCACTTTGTCTGTACATAGTATTGACGTTTCTAGACTATATTACTCTTGGAATATCATAGTTTACCGAGATGATCGTCAAAATATACTGTCTCAAAAAGAAACAGAACACTTTTTGTTCAAAATTCTAAATCCTGATGCTGCCAGTTGGTCAGGATACTCGCCGTTGGTCATTCACGCGATCAATCCATACTTATAATTTATATCTAGTTTGAGCAAACAATTAATATATTGAACAATTGTAGAATTATCTAAATGTATAGTTTCTTTTTAGAGTCAGTATATAAAGACAAATCTCTCGTTTTACTATCTCTCTTTCTCTCTCTCTCTCTCTCTCTCTCTCTCTCTCTCTTAGTTATCGATCAGCTAAACTTCTGTTTAACTGACTCCAGAAACTAGATTTTTTGAACAAATAGTCCAATTAGTGTATTCAATTGTACAGTATGATTCTTCATTAGCAAGAGGTAATTGACTGCAGATTACGTGCTTCTATCCGAGTCATCATCAGTAACAATGCGCCTCATACGTTATTCTCTCACACTAGATCGGGATTTCTTATTTTTACCCATGTGAAATATTTGTATCTCATAAACCCGTACCAGCCCGTGAGAAAGATAAAAAAAAACGAACAATCGCACGCCCGATGCACGCCGATCCGTGGCGTCATTATAATGTTAAAATGACGTCACTCTGTCGCATCTCAGCGTATTCAGGATTTTCTTGAAGTCTTTTTCATGTTTTTCCAATATAAAATGAGGTATTTAGTGGTGAGCAAGAAAAAGAATCCATTATTCGTGTGAGGATGGGATAGAAAAATCCCTCCCCCGCGAGCACCGTTTGTAATCACTCGGCAAGTCTCGTAATGTCAATCGGTGACCCTCGAGACAGATTTTTCTATCCCACCCTTACACTCATGATTGATTCTTATAGTATCACACTCATGTTTTTATAACAATGATAAGCCTTGAGTCTTTCTTCCTGATGATATGCCGCACTCTATGTGCCATTTACCCTGGGTCTTCTCCGTTTGCAAAGTACCGGTGTATGGATTTCCAGTATAAATGGCTAGGCTATGATAGATAGTATTCATTCTGTTAGTCTGGTGAGTAGCTTATTACAACAGGTTAACGTTGTTGGCCAATTATATTTTTGTTTTAAAGTTTACATATAAAACGTTGTTGATAGAAGCTCTTAAACGACCACTGGTTGCTAAATATAGGTGCGATGATAACAAACACCGTAAATCATTTCGCTACTGTCCCCTTTTGTGGGAGCTAGACGGAAAAAGGGTCATTCGACGAATTTCATTGGCGGACCCATAGGGGGAGGGGCAGGGGGGGGGGTATGGAAACTACAAGTCGCTATATGTTTCCTCAGAAATACTGGTACGGACCCCCTCGAGAAGCAATTTTACCAAGGGGTCCAATTGCTTCTCTGCGGAGGTCCGTGCGGCTCTCTATGTTGATAGCTAAAAATGTCAGGACCCCCATCCCCCTGACGGACTTTTCTGGACCCGCGCACGAATTTTGTATAGGCTTAAGTCATTGCTTTCATTGCAAAAAGCACGTCTGTTCTCGTATTCATTCTGCTGTGTGCTTAAGTAGGCCAGTATATTTAACATAAGTTTAGGTTTTAGACAAAATGAGACAATTGATGACTTATATCCTTACTGTATTCAATTTTAGAATATTCACTTACAATAAAACATCGGTGTCGCTAACATTTCCTCCCAACTTGACTTTCATCACCTTTCGCAGACTATATTGGAAAAGTTGGTTTATTGCGGTAAATTTGTCGTGACATATATGGAAACAGTGAACTCGCTGTCTCATGAGAGACCATCATAAGATCTTCGCCATGCAAAACTTAAAGCGATCAAAATGTTGCAAGGTTGGATTGGAAAGAGAGGTAATACGGGTTAGGCCAATCGCTATCTTATGTGTTTGCATGATGCAGAAACTTGGTTGATTTGGGTAAAATGACGACCTGCAGAAGTCCAGGTGGACAAAGCCATTATTAGTACGATGCTACAGGACAAATTTATCCTACCATTTAGTCTTTGTGCTTGGAGTTCCAATTTTTTCACCTAATGTAACTGAATAAATCAGTTTATCCCATTTATTGCTGCCGTCTACTACATGTAGCCGGTTATTATCAATTGGACAGGTCAATTTTAAGGGGTGCCAGACATATTTTAAAACATCCATTTAGGAAACTCTGGAAACCTTAATCAGAATAGTAAGTGAGTATGATCAGGAAATACCACAATCACAAACCGCAGACAACCCCGTGGCACCGCGAGGAAGAGCCACTCAACCATCACGAGACACCAGGAAGACAAATTAAGCAAAGCAATCAGCTCTCTCTTCCCCATCAAGATGATGCAATACTAGAATGGACATAAAGGTACGTACAACAAAACATAGAACAACTACAGAATCCCACAATGGGAGTGACAATAAACAAAAAGTCAACAATAACAGAACCACCGCCTTAGAACGGACAGCAGCCTAAGCCACCGGGGGGGGGGCTTAAATGCATTTTAGTGGTACCAAATCTTCGCCCTAGATCCTGCTGTTGTTAAAGAACAAGAAATGTTCAGCTCGCATAGAGGCCATCTAACTAATGCAAGGTATCATCATGGAGAAACATTTCGAAGCCTCATTTCGCGGCGCCTCCGTATACATATGTTTCAAATATAAGGCGCTATGCAAAATGGGTTATTTTTTTTTCTTTATTTTAGGAGGTTAATTTTTTCTTTATTTTATAAGAGTTGCTCCTCAAAATTTTCTAAATTATTCCAGTTGCTGACCATGTCCTTTTCGACAGTAAAATACCATTTTCCGAGTTCACACATCTTACCGCGACCAAACACAGGTAAGGGTATAGCGTTCGTATGTGTTCATTTTGAAACATTGGGATCAGAATATAACTTTCGCCGATACGAGCTGTTGTACTTTTCATTACAGATTTTCATGACTCACTCACCATTTCCATATGTGCTGGTTCTCTCTCTGTTTTCTCTTTTTAACCCTTTATGCACTAACGGATTCTTCCTTTTGGTTTGATACAATAAACTTGGGATGATTCATTTTATTGAGGGGCCGCAAGTTATAATGTCCAAATAAGTTATAATGTCCAAATAAAAACTATACTTCATTCCGACCCAGTATTGGGTCCGAGATTTCAGTCTCTGGAGATCAACAGTGTATACCCTGATGAATGGCCGCATCATGGGGGCATTTTATCTGAGAATTCACTGTTTGGCAAAGTATGCATTAAGTGGACACTAGTATAGAAAGGGTTAAAGAATCCGTTTTTATAGATTATCTCTACAGATTGTAGGTGATAGCCCTCCTTTAATGAACTACTTGGTATTGACAATAGTGTTAACTCTGTGTCTGCTGAAGACGATATTTGTCGTCTACTGATAACCGTTGCGAACAGTTTGAACGCAGATCAGGCCCGACGTTGTGTCGGGCCTGATATGGGTCCAAACTGTTTGACATCATTGAGGTATTCCCGAATGAATTTTTTGAAAAGAATAAGTACGAAAAATAAGGACGACAAAAATCATGAAAAATTACCCAGCATGCAAATAGTTAAGATATAGATCGACTAACACGGCAGTGTCAATATGCAGCAAATAGTCTAAGCTAGTCAAATCCCTAAGTTACAATTAATCAAGGCAACATTTTCTTCTCGATGTGGATCGTTTTAATTAGTGATGAATTCCGCTGAGGCTAGCACATAGACACCACGTACTTCTGTCCTTATATGGGTCCTTGTCTTTCGATGTCAGTTAATCGAATGCTATTTGACTGGAAACGCATTATCAGAAAAGAAGTAGTTTAGAATGCTGGTGCTATACAATCAGGTGATGCGTGTCACTTCCGGCTTACCGAACCAAGTGATATACAATTTGATCGACTATTAATTTTCAGCTTTAAAGTTTCATTCTGATGTTTTTCCCTTTTTATATTGATACAATACTTATAAAATTATCTAATTAGTATTCAAAGGGGTCACCTGTAGAAACTTCTATTATTGTGATGCATATTGTGATGCATATTGTGAACTTAAATACCATTTATTTCTTTGCATTTTTGTGAGCAAATGTCAAACAAGACCACATCAGGAAACCGTTTTATGAAATGAATTCAATTTTTGGAATGTTCATGGAATCAAGTATATCTCGGGTCTCTTGCAAACGGGAGGCAAAGATATTTGCCTGGCAATATTGGAAATTTCTGCACTAAGGAGCTTCTGTTTGGAAAAGAAAATGCAACAAAGAAAGATAACTTACAAGTTTTTAAGATTTTATTGTCAAGTAAGGCAGATTCATTTTAAATTGCCTTGTGTATTATCGACATATTTTACATACCTAGAAACATAGGAGTTTAGTCAATTCTCTAGTATATAGGTTAATATATGTTTTATTTTGGCCAGCAATTGGAATAGTGGGACCAATCACATATGAGCAGTGACATGAAATTTCAAACAATGTGGTATGTGCGACCAGCAAAGGCTCAGACCAGCCTGCGCACACGCGCAGTCTGATCAGAGCATTTGCTAGTCGCTGGAATATTCTTTGAGTTTTAAGCTACTGACCGAACATCATTTGGAGTTTCTTAGTTTAAAAGGACACTGTACAGGCTCCTGTGAGTCTACACGTGTCAAAATGCCACATTGATGGAAATCACATGTCGCGGCTCATATATGCCTGAGCAAATGTCCAAAATGTATCTGTATAATAGTCTGCCTCATAATTATTACACTCACATTTTGGGTACCCAATGATTTCCAATGCGATTTGTGCTATTGTTTCCTTGGCTGCGTCATATGTATTTTTGCAATTGTTTTTGATTATATCTATAGACTAGACAGGCATTTAAAGCCAACACATAACAGATAAAAACAACGAAATGAAACACAAACGCCGGGTTAACATCGATGAGGCACTATCACGTGACACCGGTGTTAGTACGAAGTTTTGAATTTGACCCCTTAAGTGCCTGTTAGAAAAAGAGCATCTATATATCTTTTCTTTCTTTCTTTCTTTCTTCCTATCTATCTATCTATCTATCTTTCTATCTATCTATCTATCTATCTATCTATCTATCTATCTATCTATCTATCTATCTATCTATCTATCTATCTATCTATCTATCTATCTATCTATCTATCTATCTATCTATCTGTCTATCTATCTATCTATCTAATATTGACTGAGTTTGCAGATTGAAAATATAACAATGTGTGGACTGTTTCTCTTGATCTTTTTTACAAACATCTTTATGAATTCATTTCCATGCGATGGGGGAGGGGGCGCAGTCTAGCTTCAGAGATCAAAAATATAACCCACTTACAACCCCGTGTGTGCTTTATTTTACTTAATGGCAATCTTTGGTGGTTTTTAGTCTCGTCTGTTTGGTTCAAATCGTCGCAATTTCTGCCATATTGGCTCAAGTAAAGCATGTGGTGTGTAAATGAATGAGCCTTACTGGTAGGATGTCACAAGGGAGCTCGGTGATTAATAAAACAACTATGTTTATTCTTATAATAACACTTAAAGAAAGCCAGAACTCTTTAATTGCATTTCACAATAGGTTCCAGAGTTATGACAGGATCAAAACAGCCGCCGCTTTGAATTAGGACAAAACGTTAATCCTTACCATGCTGAAGCAAGATTAGACTGGCTCCAGTCCTTAAAACAATTTTTCATCATTGTGCCATATCATATACTTGTAGCTAGTCTTACTCTGATGGCCCTGTTGAAAACAGAGCCATCAGAGTAAGACTAGCGACAAGTATATGATACATGTATGACACATTTATGAAAAATTGTTTTAAGGACTGGAGCCAGTCTAAAGCAAGATATACTGCATTTTGAAAACAGTGTAGGTCCAGATCAGCTGGCTTCTGAGAAGCCACACTAATAAATGGAATCATGCAGGTTAATTAGGATGTAATTGCGGAGACATGTAGTACATAAAACATCAAACATGGTAAGGGTTGGCAAAAGCAAAAGCTATTGACAATTAACTTTATATTGGGAAAGCTATGAACCATCATGTTTTGAATAAGAACGTTTGTACTTGCGTAATTAAAGGAACTTTGTGAGTACATATTCTGGCTTAATGTCCAAGGGCAGATGTGCACGTGAAGATAGTATTTCACATATAAGTTGACACATGAGATTGTGGTACTTACCGCATATGCAAAAACACCACTTTTGGGCGCAAAATTTGATCATAATATATTAAGAAATCTCAGCTGAATTTTTTACAGACAAAAATAGATTTCACCATTTCTCTCACAATAGTAATTAAACAGTTTTAAATGCACTGCTCATCAAGGCAAGACGTTAAACGTACAGACAACCCAGTAGAAGAACGCAAAATTGATATAGCAATAAAACCTGATTTACATGTATTTTAAATGTTAAGGTGATCAGTAAAACATAGCAAATTTGTCATGATCCCCATCAACAAACACACAAAACTAATCAAAACCTTGGACCCTGATTTCCAAGTCGTAAGCTTACTGGAATTGTTCTAGATTCGGCTGAACTCAATATCAATAACTAATTTGTTAACAATACAAATTTAGGTTCTTTATTGTGTCTCTCTGACCTACTCAGACACAGAGTATCACATCGGGAGCAAAATTACTATAGATACAGCGTAAGACAATAGTCTCCATATTGATTATGGGAAAACAGTAGACAGTCATAATTCCAAGATTACCAAGAAATATGTTCGTGCTTCGTACACATTCTGATATGATATGATCGTACTTATTTGCTTACATCAAAACAATTCCCATAGGAATGAATAATGTGGCATTAGTCTGTGCCATGGATGTTCTTGTGCGTGTTTTGACTGCGAATAGTTATCTGTATTTCTATACTATATGAAGATACAGTTTTATGTTTTATAATTATGAGATAACTGTATTTTAAGTTTTATTTACGGATATGCTATCTGAATTTCAGTTTATTTGGCCCCGTAACGCTTTGTTTGCGACTGAAAAGCCGACGAAATCCTTTCCTATCTACCTCTATGTTCAGCGTTTATGTCATCTCTTATCGAGAAACACAATCCATCACTCTTGAAATTGAAACCGATGGCGTTATAATAATTTCATTATCATAAATATCATTATACAATTATTGACTCCAGTGAGATAGATATGAGGAGTTGTCTACCTAAACCGAGGATGCAAAGGTATTGTAGATAAATACGCATGTCTACCGAAATTTAATTCAATAAGTGTCTTGTTATTTGACTTTGAAAGGGCTGATCTCTTGGCTCTTGTTTGTGATGTTTATTGTCTTTTTGTCACTTTACCATATGGTAACCTGGGTCAGGTGTGGTACTTGGTTGTATCATTTCCTGATATTTGCCATCTTTCTACTTTTTTCCAACTGTGAATGAAATGTTTCTACTTTCAATTTTGTAACTAGATATGTATTGTTAAAGTAATATTCAACTAAAGGTTCTTCTCGCAACTTCTAGCAACTGTTTTCAAAATGATTTAATGTAATTTTTTGCATTTTGTAATGTATATATACTGAACCACACTTCTAACGCAAAATCAAACAGAACCTTTAATATTGCATATATTGTTTCATCCATTGTAACGCAGTTTTATCAAAAATTAAAACACTTATTTATGTTAGTGAGGATGATCAGGAAATACAACAATCACATACTGCAGACCAACCCACAGCACCGTGAGGAAGAGCCACAGAACATTTATAGTAACAATACATCTGTAAGACAATAATAGCAAATCAACCAGTTTTCTCTTCCTCTTTAAGATAATTGCAAAACTAGAATGGACACAATGTAATGCATAACAAAACGAAGAAAAACACAGAACTCCAACAAACAATAGGAAGTACATTAAACAATAGATCAACAAAATCAGAACCACTGCCTTAGAATGGACAGCAGCCTAGGCCACGGGGTGGGGCTTAAATGCATTTTACTAGCGCTAAATCTTCGGCCTAGATTCTGTTGTTGTTAATACACAAAATTGTTAAGCTCGCACTGAGGGATACAATCAAGTACCACACCTGACCCAGGATACCAATGGGAAAGTGACAAACTCACAGTTATACACCACAAACGAGAGCCAAGAGGTCAGCCCTTTCCCAGCAGGTGACCACAAGGCACAAATAAACAGACGCACACAAAGGCATAACAAACACAAGACAGAAAAAAACATAAAAGATCCACAAAAAACGTCAAGTTGAGCTACGGTGGGCCTAGCCAACGACAAGCACCAGGTACCGGCGAATGGATTAATTTTCTACGTTAGGACCGTCATTAAATCTGAGGCCTGACCCACTGCCGTGCAATTAAAGAGGAAACCATAGCTATCAACTGTGGTTGGGTTCACAACCTGGCATGCAGACTGTCGCATGACACCCATGTTGTATCCCACTCTTTTACAACATTTAATAATCGTTTAAGTTGATCACTAACATTAGGCTTTCCAACAATTCTTTTAAATTTATAAATTAAATCGCCATAAAATACATGTTACGATATGCCATGATGCAGAAGAATCATTAAGCAAATATTGTATTTAACAATCAACTCTGAGTGTAGGTAATAAATTTTGAAAAAGCTTTACAGAGTTTATGGTATCAATAACCTTGTTTGAGTAACTTAGAAGTCTTTTTTTTCTATTGTTGAAGCTATCAACATAACAACATACTCTTGCAAAACGAATAAGTTGCGAAATGTATACACCATAGGAAGGTGAGCGAGGAACATCTCCACCAAGAAATGGAAAATTAACTATTTCAAAATTAAAGTCGTCCCGTTTATCATAATAAATTTTGGCTGAAACTATGTCATTTGTAATGGACAGGCCTAAGTCCAAAAAGGGACTTCGGTATCTGAAGGATTCGTCTTATTCAACTGAAGTTCAGTGGGATATATCTGAGTTATTATTTGTGCAAAATAAGGATTATCAATATTAAGGAAGTCATCTAGATATATTGAGGTAGAGTTAAAAGCTTCAATAATATCAGCTTGTTTGTTGTCAGAAAGAGACAACATGGAGTCTCTCTCATAACAAAATAAAAGCAAATCTGCAAGAAATCAGCAATATGTTATTAGAGAGAGAGAGAGAGAGAGAGAGAGAGAGAGAGAGAGAGAGAGATAGAGCAAAGGCTCAAGCCATCCAAAGTCATGACAAGATACTTCGTGATATACGTGTATTTTGGTTATTTGGTTATTCCTCTAAAATAGGATTTGTTATATATGAAAAATTCTGACATTATAACTCTCAGTTTTATATTATATTTTTATTTCATAATACCTTTTAGAAAAAAAAATCGAGGGTAGCTCCACTAATTATCTTTCAAGAGGGCCAAATTTGACCCCATCCACGCAGATTTTGTGCGTAACTTAATATAGGACTTTCAGGAGTGACATGCTTTGTCATTTTTTTAAATTCCACTTTGCTTTTTTTTGCTTCCCTCAGTGTGTTACGGTTTCGTGTTTGTCCTGTTTTATGGTGTAAATCTGTGTTTGGTTTCTAGCTCGATGACATTCTCGCTAAGGAAGAGAGGACTGGTTGCTCTGCTTATTTTATTCGTGCCACTGCAAACCACCTATATTCACGGGATCAACATTTGGCGATTTTAAAAGACTGGCATATTGGCATAGTTTTATTTTGGCGGTTTATCAATTTAATGTCCATAAATATTAGCTTGTCTGATAGGGGCTTCTTTTAAATGACAGAACATGCTCCTTTATTCCCCTTTTCTACGTTGAAACATACCGTTCCGAAATGATTGGACGTTACGAATACCAGCATACTAAGGCCGTATTCCTTTTGTGTAACTGAATTCAAAACTGTATTTTGCGATCTCATATTTTGGCGATTTTTGGTTTTACTACCTGTATACCTGTACCAATAGCGCCAAATAAAATTCTCCGTCCAATAAAAGTGTTATATAGTATTACATATGTATAAATTCTATCTTCGTCTTGGGTGTCATGGGCCGGTCTTTGATATATTTTTAACATGTACGGATCCAGAAAGTTTTGTCTGAGGGGGTCCAAAATAGTAAGTGAGTATGATCAGGAAATACCACAATCACAAACTGCAGACAACCCCGTGGCACCGCGAGGAAAAGCCGCTCAACCATCACGAGACACCAGGAAGACAAATTCAGCAAAGCAATCAGCTCTCTCTTCCCCATCAAGATGATTGCAATACTAGAATAGACATAAAGCAACGTACAACAATACATAGAACTATTACAGACTCCCACAATGAGAGTAACAATAAACAAAAAGTCAACAACAACAGAACCACTGCCTTAGAACGGACAGCAGCCTAAGCCACTGGGGGGGGGGGGGGGGGCTTAAATGCATTTTACTGGTACCAAATCTTCGCCCTAGATTCTGCTGTTGTTGAAGTACAAGAAATATTCAGCTCGCAAATCTGATGTATTTTGTTATGTTTTTTAAATGAATTAATTTATTTTTAGTTGATTAGGGAAAAGAGGATCGAAATACCACTAAAACGGGCAATCATCAGCCCGCCAAGTAAACGACATTCAAATCGCTGGAGGGCCGGTGGAGGCCCAACATTGAACGCCGGCTTGGTAGCTTTGTGATTTTCCAGGGGATCCAGACCAGTATTGCTAAGAACCCCTATTTTTGTGGTTTTTCAGGGGGTGGGGTGTCGGGAGCCCCTGTACCCCTCTGGATCTGCTCATTTTTAACGATTCTTCCTATGAAATATTTGTGAATTTCTATACATTGTAGTTGCATAGACTGAATGAGAATAAAAATACTGAAAAAAGAAGTCCTGCTGATCATATAAGCATACAGAGCTTTGGAGGAAGTCATTTCAAGTTACACTAATTGTGTAAAATCAGGCCTTCCGGTTAATGACACAATTTTCTATCCAGTCTGTTACTGCCTACGTATACCATTGACCATATCCTTCGCAGAGAACTTGATTACGTCTTTTGTCAATGGAACAGAATTTCAGACCCCAGATAAGAGGAATGATTATAAACAATTTTCTTATTTCTCAACCAAATCATGTGTTTTGGTGCCCAAAAGAACCAGTAGAACTGGTTCTTTTGAGCACCAAAACATATGTTTAATCTGATAGAAAAGACTGTATTGCACTCATTTTTTAGCTGAACTAATTTTCTTCTCTGGACTCCCGATCAATATACTGTATGTTTGACCAGCTAACACGCATAAAGCATTGCATTGCAAATGAAAATGAAATTACTCACTTCGCGTCTCTAGATATATAAGCCATGCCGTTAGAAAAACTGGGGTCGTGAAAATTCTTTCATCGAGGATTTTGAACATGCGTTTCGCATTTTACAATATCCCGAACGCATTTACTTACAACATTCGATCTGAGGTGTAATTGTCCCGCAACACTGCACCGGCTGGTTTGTGCATGCTAAGTTTGTACGCACTCAAGTAAATCTTATGATATGGAGTAAATTACATTGCACACTTGTGAACCCAATGGGACTGTCATTACTCGTATTGTACGGCTCCGGTGTGTGCTATTTTATCACCCGGGAGCGGCGGCTGTTACATTGATTTACGGTGTATCTCACAAGAAACGCTTCTTTGGAAGTTTTTAATTAACCTTTTGCCATGTTTGTATGAACAAGAAATCAACCTCTTCTCTCAAAAAGGGTCTTAAGTTCGGTAATTGGTAGCCATGGTCTCATCAGACAAATCAATGCATTGACTTGTTTACGAACAATAATTTGCTTATACACTGGTCCGTAGTGTTTTCCCGATTCCTTGAAACTGTCGATTAATTTTGCAAATTGGACTACAATTGGAAGATATTGATAAAAAATATTGTTGATTAAATAAGATATAGCCTTCGACAAAAGAAGTTTCCTAATTCATTTTCTCATTTTCCTATATACATTTTATATACACGACATGTGATTTCCAACAATGTGGCATTTTGAGGAGTGTAGACTCAGACAAGCCTGTGCAGCCTCCTTTTAAGCTTAGAACTCCAAATGATGTTCGGTCAGTAGATTAACAGGCATAGAATATTCAAAAGACTAGCAAAGGCTCCGATCAGACTGCGCGTATGCGCAGGCTGGTCTGAGCTTTTGCTGGTCGCATAAACTACATTGTTGGAAATATCATGCCATGGCTCATAATGAGTCAGCACACGAGATTTTGGTACTTATTGCATATGCGTAAATGTCTCTTATAAGTATCCAGCGCGACTTGAGGACTGAATTTTCGTCTGAGCCTTCGTCTACTCTATATCCATGCTTTGTGTATGCGAGCAGCGAATGCTTTGAATGTGCGCAGACTCGCCTAAGCCTTCTCTGCTCACCGATACGATAAGTACTGAAATCTCGTGCATGACCCACATACTTCAAAATATTACTAATGTGACTGGAAATGACGTCTTATCTTGCGCTATGGCCGCATGGTGCTTAATCCTACGGTTCCAAAACATAGTACAGTGTATATTTGTAAATGTTCGGATTGTATAACCGTTAAATAAATCGGATTTGGCTTCCCGATAATAGGTAGTGATTTTGAGGTCTGACACCCAAAACAACTAAAGCTGAGCCGTGACATGTGATTTCCAACAATGTTGCATTTTGACATGAATAGACCCAGAGGAGCATGTGCATTCTCCTTTTAAGCTTAGAAACTCCAAATGATGTTCAGTCAGTAGGTTAATATTTACAGAATATTCAAGCGACCAGCAAAGGCTCTTATCAGATTGCGCGTATGCTGGTCTGAGCACATACCACATTGTTGGAAATCTCATGTCTCGGCTCAGGTTCAACTTTTTAGGTATTTATCTTTTATCTATGTTTTCAGCTGCGATTTCCATTTAACACTAAACTCTAGTCTGTCTACATCTATATTTACAGTAGTCAAAGTAATGTAGCTTGATAGCCGATTTTAATTCTCACAATTTCCGACCATATCTTACAGTTTCCAAATCGGAACTACGTAGGAGATTGGGCAGACGAGACACTGTCAAGGAAAATCTTAAATAGTTTTACCAATTTTCTGTTTTTGTTTAATTTGGTATATCGTGTATATCGGAACAGTTGCCACAAAATGCGGCCTCTGATCCTGGTCTGCGCTGTTTGCCTTTATCCCAGAATTAGGAATCTAGTTATAAATGGGTTGAAATAAGCTAACACAAGGAAATACATCTTATTTTTGGTTGGATATGCATCTTAAAATATGCTTTCATTTCAGTGTAAAATGTTCTATTTTTCGGGGGGAAAAACTTTAGCATATTCCAAGGAGAAACAGTTCCATTGGACATAGTTTTACACGACGTATACATATATTTCAGTAATTTTGATTATTTTTTTTTATCTTTTTCAGTGAAATCACCATTCAAAATGTCCATGATTATAAATATCAGACTGACTGAATAGTAGTAGCTTATTGGGCAAATTAAATGATATAAAATATCAACATATAAGACTATATCTATTGGTCTAGCTACTTGGTAACCAGTCAACATAAAATAGGTGGGCCACTATCTGCCCTCTGTCTAAACACCGTTTCGCTAGTGGGCCGATAGTGGCCTTAAACTGAATGCTTCCTTAAATCATTTTACAACAACGCAAGTACCAGCTTAGCAAAAGCATAATTTGGTGACATAGCTGCCATGTAAAAATAACCAATTTGCCATATACATGTAGTAACAGGTATTTTAATCCTAATAGGCAGATTGAAACGTTTTAAATAGGCAAAGCTAATGGACATGATTCTTGATAAATATATATTTCAAAATAGGTTTCCTTAATTTCAGTAACATATGTTGCTGGTACATGTACACATTGGAAATGCCTCATTGAGGCAATTCAATTGTGCACCTACAACATACATTTGTATGTCAATTCAATAGATGAGTGTTTTTCACCATAAACTTTTTCCCACGAACTTCTTCCCACGAGTCATGAGCCCTTTTCTTTGTTTCATCATGGTGTAGTAATTTGATTAGAGTGTTTTTTCCATGATGATACATTGCATTAGTTAGATGGCCTCCATGCGAGCTGAACATTTCTTGTACTTCAACTACAGCAGAACCTAGGGCGAAGATTTGGTACCAGTAAAATGCATTTAAGCCCCCCGGTGGCTTAGGCTGCTGTCCGTTTTAAGGCGGTGGTTCTGTTGTTGTTGACTTTTTGTTTATTGTTACTCCCATTGTGGGAGTCTGTAATTGTTCTATGTTTTGTTGTACGTTACTTTATGTCCATTCTAGTATTGCAATCATCTTGATGGGGAAGAGAGAGCTGATTGCTTTGCTTAATTTGTCTTCCTGGTGTCTCGTGATGGTTGAGTGGCCCTTCCTCACGGGGTTGTCTGCAGTTTGTGATTGTGGTATTTCCTGATCATACTCACTTACTATTCTTAACTTTTTTATGTTTCAATTTAATGACAACTAGAAATGAACAAGTTTTTGTGTACTCGTAGTTAAACGTGCACTTGGGTGACAAAATAGATAGAATGTGTAGTCCAGCCTAATTGTTTAAAAAGGCAATGCAATATTATTAATTTGAAATAAAACTGAATACCAAATACATGTAGGAAATTATATGTTTATAATAATTGAGCCAGTGCATTAGATTTCCAACAATGTGGTATGTGCGACCAGCAAAGCCTCAGATCAGCCTGCGCATACGCGCAGTCTGATCAGAGCCTTTGCTAGTCGCTTGAGTATTCTATGATTATTAAGCTACTGATTTAACACCATTTGGAGTTTCTAAGCTTAAAAGGAGGCTGCAGAGGCTCGTCCCAGTCTACACATGTCAAAATGCCACATTGTTGGAAAACTCATGCCACGGCTCAATTATTGACTCTTGAACTGTACTTTAATACTTCTCCAAGTTTAGTATACACATTCAGCTTTCAGAGCGCAGCATCGATAGTTTATAGCCATTAAAATTAGATTTAAAAATCAATGTGTCTACAGCATAACTGAATCAGCAGCGATTTACTTTCCTTGATAAACTGTATCTCGATTTTGATAGACAGTTAATCGCTCGATGCAATAAAAACATCTATTTGAAAATATCGGAGAATATTTAAATCCTCAGTGCAATTCCTGTGGAAAATCAATCGGTAATTATGTAATTGTTTGAAAGTTTATAAAACTGAAAAAGAAGAAAAAAGATTGAAAGATAAAACATAGACTGTTACCCAGCTTAGAGGTAGACGCGCACATTTGTAATAAGGAAATGCATTCTAATCATGGCCTTACACACGATTCTACTATTGTTCAAACGCAAAAGCTGTTTAGCTCACAGAGAGGCTTCTTAATTTAACTCTGTGTCATCACAGAAGCTGAAATATGTTATTCAGTATTAGAATGATTGGTATGATCCAGCTGCTTGGAATAAAACTTATAACCTTCAAGTTCAAAAGTAGGTGCTCTACTGGTTAAATAACATTTAATAGCATGTATAAAATATCAAACAGCATTTCTCTATTTTGAGCGATTTTACATTAGTTACATATCTGGAAGTAATATTACATGTACGCATTTTATTTCTTTGCTGTCTTACTGATCTATATGGTACACGGTGCCGTCACACTTGACTATTATAGCGCGGGTAATGTGAGATTAATCCTTAATATCAAAAACCATGGGTAAGATGATTTCAATTATTCACCATTAGACCATATGCTGAAAAGGATGGCTAAGCTAAAATAATTACTGCAGTGTTATTCAAACTTTTTTTTATTGAAAGCAGTGATTTCAAGCGCACGCTTTATATTGCTGTAAGGTGTCTTATATGATACTTTTAGTCAATAAAATTGTTAGACATATTGATTACGAGTACAACAAAACATTGTAAACCATTTATATTTGGTTGTTTTTTTCATTTGGTGCTATTGACGTCATAGACAAAAACGCCAAAATATGAGACCGTGAAATACCGTTTCGAATTCAATTACAAAATAAGCAAGTACAGTAAAACCTGTGAAAAACGGCCACTCAAAAATCGACAAAATTAAGCTCTTAATGACATATGGTAGCTTAATGAAGGTCTCCCTTGGAGCATTTTGCAATACTTTTGAGCTGCATTATGTGATAATTGGTCTTGAAAACCAATTTTTGGTGTTTTTAGGGTGGCTGTTTTATACAGGATTTAGTGTAAATGGAAACACATCCTTGCTATGTTGGTGGCTGTATCGATAAACCAAACTTTGAACGGAAGAGTCTATTACACGTCGAGAAGCTTATGATCACGTCTAAAAATTTATTTAATGAAAAAATATGTTCCCCACAGGAAGCGTATTCTTTTCTTTAATAGTAGCCCTATGAGAATAAGCATAACTTTAAAGGACACTGAATTGAGAAACCGCCAAGATTAAACTACGCCAATATGTCAGTCTTTTGAAGTCGCAAAATTTTGATGCCGCGAATATTAAGGGTGTTACAGTAATGCTTTATTTATCTAACGCGGATTCCTAACAGCCCAGTGGTCACTAGTCGGCCATAAACAAACAATTACAAAGAACAATACATATAGACACACGATGACATGACTATGTACATATTTGCATCCGGTGAATGAAAACATTTAGAATGCTTTCATATTGATCCTCTTGGTTCAGAAAATGGTTCAGAGATTTTAAGTAGATTGAATCTCTACGTAATACTTTTAATGCACTGTGTGCAAAGTACCAAAACGCTGTTGGGAAAATGTTAAATGATTGATTCCACCTACTATACACTATCATGGAAAATGCCATTCTGTGTATAAACATGAGAGATATGATACAGAGTGAAAAAGTGCCATATCAATAGAATGGAATGAAAATGTGCAATGTTCAGCAAGCTTTTTTCCCCATTTATGGGTTTAAATTAAGATCTAACTTTAGGTTGCTTTAGTCAGATACATGTAGTTCTGAAATATGTTGACCACAATCTATTTAAGAAAACGACGGGAAGAATATGGTTAATATTTTTATGTAAGATTTATACAAAAAAAATACAACAATATTGTCTGTTCGTATGTGCTTGCCTAGGACAGGTTAAACTGCACATACATAACAAATTTATTGGTATCTTTTTGGGACTGCTAACGGTTCAGTATGTCTACCCCACAGTCGGGACTACCTAGCTGAGGGATAGCGACGCTCCTGATGCAAGGGGGCAACTAGATCTGGATTATTATGTCCAAACAATGTAGATGACCCAAGCATCAGAACAGACTGTGGGGACTTTACAGACGACCTGTGTGGCTGAAAAAACCACAGGCACGGACGTTGTTTGGGACATGAGACAATCCCAGTGAAAAATTAAAGCAGTGTTTTCAGAGGAAAACTATGTCCCCCAAACCGCAAAATATGTCAGCAAGCATGTTTACTGCTCTTTATTGTGACTAAAATCCATCATTTATTTCAAGGGAGAGCATGCATAAACACAATTTTGGTCAAACTTTTGTTACCTTGAATATAAGGTCAAGGTCATCGGATTCTGATTCTCCCTGCAAACAATATGTTATTTATATACATACACTCGCGCACGCGTGCACGGACAGACAGACAGACACACACACACACACACACACACACACACACACACACACATACATACATACATACATCCCCTTATTTCTCAGAGAAGTGATAACAAAAACTTCTTCTAAGAGTTCTAAATAGATGGAACACAGCATATGGCAAGACAATGCCAAAATTCCAGACCACAGTCAACCAACCACCGACACAAATACATGATTAAGTCACCAACACCAACATCAGATTTATCTTGAGTGCATAAGTTAATATTCAGCATTTGAAAGAAAAATAGTAAGTGAGTATGATCAGGCAATACCACAATCACAAACCGCAGACAACCCCGTGGCACCGCGAGGAAGGGCCACTCAACCATCGCGAGACACCAGGAAGACAAATTAAGCAAAACAACCAGCTCTCTCTTCCCCATCAAGATGATGCAATACTAGAATGGACATAGAGTAACATACAACAAAATATAGACCAATTACAGACTCCCATTGTGGAGTTACAATAAACAAAAAGTCAACAACAACAGAACCACCGCCTTAGAACGTACAGCAGCCTAAGCCTACGGGGGGGGGGGGCTTATATGCATTTTAACAAATCTTCGCCCTAGATTCTGCTGTTGTTGAAGTACAAGAAATGTTCAGCTCGCATGTAGGCCTTCTAACTAATACAATGTATCATCATGGAGAAACATTCTAATCAAATTATCACACCATGATGAAACAAAGAAAAAGGCTCATGACTCACAGATAGTCAGAGCTAAAGAAAAACTCAAGTTGAGCCACAACACCGATGTTCTTTACCTTTTCAAAATTGATGGATAACGCCCTTAGAAACTAATACGTTTATTACAGTTTTGCATCAAACAATGTTTCAGACATTATAATCCTAGGCCAAGTTGCTGCATTCGCAGCAGGATATACCAGATAAACAATGAACCAAACTCACCACTTAGTGTGCCCCAGAAGAGTTCGTTTACTTAGATTCTGTTCGTGCATGAAACCAATACTATAAAATTCGGCTTTTAAAGCCCCTTGAGACTATTGCATGCTTGGTCACAAGTTCTGCATCAGAGACACAGTCTATAACATTGGATGGATTACAAGAATTGTGATTTATCAGTATTTTTTGCCAAATATTGACAGGAAAACGAACTACATGAGCAAAGTCTAAAAGGATGGTTGTGGCAAAATGCGAACAACAAAGATGCAGGTCAGACTGCGCAGTCTGACCTACATCTTTGAAGCTCCATGCCTATACAGTAGAATAAATATCATTTTCAGTATTTATAATTGTCAAAGACTATAGCTTCTCGCGGTACATGCAGCATAGCAAGCAAGTATTATTCTTTGATATGACGCGGTACATACGCAGAGTGAAGGCGGTATCCAGTTTCAGAGATGTGCACCAGACACATTACGTTTCCGGAAGTGTTATTATTCATGCCAATTCATTCGTTTTATTGTACTAAATCATATGTCTGTAAATACAAAACATCGATTTCGGACCAAATCAGACGATTGTCTTATCTAGTAATATTTGATTGTATTTGCTCAATGAAAACGTCTTGGAACAGGTTGTGTCTTGTTACACCTTTTTGGCCCTTCGGAGACCCAATTTACTATCTAAAAATTGAAATAATTCCACTTATCGAATTTTTGATGACACCACGAAACGGACGTTGCCTTTTGTTCTGGACAAGTACAAATCCAAATCTAATCCTGTTTTTTTTTTCTAATTGGAGAAACCAAATTACGCATGGTCGGCAAAAATAGTGTAGCCTGGGCATAAAAAATATCCTCTCTCTCTCTCTCTCTCTCTCTCTCTCTCTGCTAAATTTTATTGAGTATATTTAAGTGTGAAAAGTATAGCGAAATACCTAAAGCAACGCCATAGAACAATAGGCGGAGAAAGCAAGTCCATATCACTTCAACAGACAATGCTTTATTCACGATTCTTACTCCTCTTTATCACAAATGGAATTTTTTTGTATTTGTTATATGACCAGAAATGAAGCTTCCAAATTGGTTAAGTCAGAACGTGTCTCAGGGCGTGTCTCACGAGGTAAATGTAATAACAAAATCCAGAAGGAGACCCGTTTCTAGAAGTCAATATATCTGTCAAACTGAAATCAGAATGTTAGCCAATCAGTAACAGATTTAGTCATTGTACTGAAATTAACATCATTTACATGTATGTGTAAGATTATTAGGTCTTCGACCGTTTTGTTTTGCAGTACTTTGTGTCCATTCTAGTTTGGCAATCATCTCGTTGGGGAAGCGAGAGCTAGTTGCTTTACTTTGTGTTGTGTTCTGAATGTCATGCCACTGTTATCGTTCTTTGACTCTCCCTCATGGTGTATGGGTTGGTCTGTAGCATGTGATTGTGGCATTTCCTGGTCATGCTCGCTTACTTCTCATCAACACAAGACTTCTCTTTTTGTGTCATGGGTGGTAAACAACAAGGAAATTAATCTGGTATGATCTGAATCTTCAATTAGTAAAAACGATCAATGCGTTGGCAGTTTTGGTCAGTAGATGCAGTAGAAAAGATATTTAATTCTTGGCTTACTCTATGAGGAACACACGCCTAGGATAACAGTTAAAACCATCAGTTTTTGTCGTTATAGACATCTAAGAGGAGACCATAATGTTTTTTCAAAGTAAGAAAGACCTAGGATACCACATGGAAAGTAGCAAAAATACAATAAACATCTTCAATAAGAGCCAAAAGGTCAGCCCTTTACCAGCAGGTGACCACAAGGCAGCAATAAATAGACGCGAAAGCATGAGAAACACAAGACACAATAAACGCAAATGATCCACAAAAGAAATACCGCCATGGAACGGTCAGTAAAATATTTTACTGGAGGGCTTAAATCGGTTTCACGGCGCCAACCTCACCCTTAATAGTCGATAACACTTTTCGTGTTGAGAAATCTTCGAAGTCAGTATTTGCATAATGTATGCTATATAATTTTATGAAACGTGCCCGCTAATATAAAGATTTGTGATGTCGTCACTTAACTTTGTAATTCTTGCATTGACCGGAAACGTTTATTGTTAGCAAACACAAACAATCATATGCCTCTTTGATTCCAATTTTCTATTTCATAAAACAATTTTTCATACATTTTACGTGCCAGCTGACTGACACTTGATTTCAAAAAGTGGCTTAATTAAAAATAGTGCCGACAACCGCTCCCTTTATAGCGACAGAAAATTTTCAGGAATTTCAACTATTAAGCTTGCCAAGACCATGACTGATATACAGACCTCAAGGGTGTACTGACCCTCTCCAACAATGAATTGCTCATCATTGATTAGTTTTTATTCATTTTCTTGCAATTTATACTAAGGAGTAGTCGTAATTGTTTTGATTGTTACTGATGCCAAAATTCCATTTTCCTGTGCGTTTTCAGTGGTGAGAGCAAAGGTATCGCAACATGTTTGGAAAATCAAATGGACCGTAAGTATTTCTTTAAACAAAATGAGAAGACAGCCGTTAGTCATCCTCATAGTTCATCAACGTTAAGTTGGTCTGGTATTCTATGACGCCATATCATCAGTGACGCAAATAACCTCGTGACCACCGTCAAACCCCGCTTTTTGTCAGAAATATGCCCTGCTGGGTATCGATCTGAAGCCTTTGTATACATTTTTTGCTGGAGACTCCTAAATGCGTACTTTGAAAAAAAAATGAAGTAAAGAAGAAGGCATAGAACAGGCAGGAATCGATACAATCAAGGACCTACCCGGGACACCATATGGGAAAGTGACAAAAACACATAAACACACACGAGAGCCAAGAGGCCAGCCCCCTCCCAGCAGGCGACCACATGGCTGCAACGAACTGACAAAACAGCATAACAAAGACAAACACGTGATCCACAAAAGCGAAATTTCGTCAAGGTCTATGCTGTTCGCATAGCCAAAACGGTTTTCTGAGAATACCATAATTGACTTTCAGCATCGGTGAATATCACTTTTTCGGGTAGATAAATCCTCATGTCTTACCGAAATTGAAGACAATACATGTTCTGTTATATAACTTTTCAACTGTGAATGAAAGATTTCACGGTACTTTTACTTTTGTAACTAGATTTGTATTGTTGAAAAGTTTTAACAAATTGTATAAATTGATTTCACGGTGTGCAGTTTTTTTGAATTTTGAAATGTATATGAATTCTATAAATGCAGAAGGAAATCAAAAAACAATTTTTATACAGTTTGTTTATTCAAACAAAGAAAAATGAACAAACAAAACAAAATTGTTGTTAAAATTCACTAAAATAGTAAGTGAGTATGATCAGGAAATACCACAATCTTAAACCGCAGATAACCCCATGGAAAAGTCTTTAATTTGCCTGTTGGGAAGTGAAACAGCAGAACATGTCAATATCATGCAGCCCATGCTTATTTTATACTCATCATGCTAGATTTAGCTCTCTAGAGGGTGACATAAGAAAATGTCAAAAATATGCACCTCTGGAAGCTCGTTTGAGCTGATTTTCATCCTATATCAGCCTGTAGGCTGGTTTAGACCAGATTTCAGGTAGACATAGAGATCTATGAAGTGAAATTGGGACAATCATGAGACAGAATTCGCTCCAGTATTTGCATATTATAGCATTGGAACGCTCGATATAAACAAATAATTGTATCTGCCAGTAGGAATAATCCATCGGTATTTAAAGGGTTTAAGTAATAGTTATACCATGGGTTGTCCGCCTGTACGTGGAGATAATCCACGAGCTTTAGCGAGTGGATTATCTTACGTCCAGGTGGACAAACATGGTATAACTATTTTATACCACCTACATCAGTGTAGACCTTGCACATCACGAGATATGTCGTGCTTAAGTTGGTAAGGGAGGTATAAAAATCGTTGCCAAGCATACAAGAAACATTTCCACGGTGATTGTCATATTTGCCTAGTTTGTGATGTATAAAGAAGTAAACGGCTTACATTGATCTGTTCAAGTACATGCTAATAAAAATTATGAATGGATTCTGACTGATACATTGTAAGAATCCCAGCAGCAATAAAGAGGCAGCTTAGCCTGGATTAAGTTGGGGAACCATTAGAGATTTCATACATAGAATACAAATAATTGAAGCCGGTATCCAGTGTATTGTACAAGTTAGCATGTGTGTACAGCGAATATTCAAATCAGTCTGCGCATGCGCACATTCAGACAAGAGCCTTAGTTAACCGCATGAAGAAACGTTGGAGCCTTGGCTACCTATAAAGCTTATATCGAAGACTAAGATCAGACTGCGCATGCACGCAGTCTGATATGAGTCTTAGATGAGAGCACATGTCAATTTATGAAATTGCTGTGGTTTGGTTCAATTAATCAGTCCTCGGTAATATGGAATCGATAACGAACATTTAATAGTAGACATAAAATAGAAAAGTCCTTTCACTGAATTTAGATTTCAAATTAGTAAAGTTAATATCTCTGACGGGCTGAAAAATTGAGTAATTTCATATGAAAGTGTACTGATTTTCAATTTTATGATAAAGCTTCGACTGGTTTATACGGTTTGCTCTCCATATTATTAGAAACGTAGAATGCATTTCACACATGCTGATTTCTGGAATTGTTCGATCTTAAAATAGCAACATTTAAGTATTATGGAAATGCAAGTCTGTGGTTAAATCATGTAGTGATTGTTTTGAAGATCTCGAATGATATTTGGTAATGATTTCGGCTTTATTAATGTTTACGCCAGGTGCCTTCGTACATGCAACTTGCTTCGAAACGGGCTGGATGGTTTTACTGTTTCAATGGACTGGATGGTCTGAGATGTTTCAATGGACTGGGTGGTTTTTGGATGTTTCAGTGGGCTAGGTGGTTTATTGTGCCTCAGTGGAAAGGGAGGTTTGGGGTGTATAAGTTGACAGGATGGTGTGTATTGTTTCAATGGACTGGATGGTGTGTATTGTTTCAATGGACTGGATAGTTTGGGCTGTTTCAATGGACTGGATGGTTTCGGATGTTTAAGTGGGCTAGGTGGTTAATTGCGTTTCAGTGGACAGGGAGGTTTGGGGTGTATCAGTTGACAGGATGATGTGTATTGTACCAATGGACTGGATGGTGTGTATTTTTTCAATGGACTGGATGATTTGGGATGTTTCAATGGTTTGGGATGTTTCAGAGGGCTTGGTGGTTAATTGTGTTTTAGTGGACTGGGTGGTTTGGGGTATATCATTTGACAGGATGGTGTGTACTGTTTCAGTGAACTGGATGGTTTGGGGTGTTTCAATGGACTGGGTGGTTATCTATGTTTTAGTGGACTGGATGGTTTGATGTGTATCAGTTGACAGGATGGTGTGTATTGTTTCGATGGACTGGATGGTAGCGGATGTTTCAATGGCCCTTGCCTGTGGTTTAAAGTGCTTCAGTAGACTGTGTATTGGGGTGTTTCAATGGACTTGGTGATTCGGGGTATTTCATTAGGCTGGGTGCTAATTGACTGGATGGTTTGAGGTATTTTAACAGACTTGGTGGTTTGTGTCATATTCTTCGAGGATAGGTACATGTATTTGAAGAATGTCACCTATCGGAAGATAATATATGGCTCAGTGTACTGAGTGGAAGAAAAATACACTGAAAAGTAGGAACACACATGGCAATCGACCCTGGTCCTCTGATTGATTGATACCCTGCACACTAACCACTAGGCCAGGAGGTCTCACAATAAACGTACATGGAGGATAGATTATCCAAGTATTGGCCTCTTTCATATTTGTGACAAGACTCAAAACTTGGAAATTATGTACGAAGCTTACTCGATCTGTCTTAGTATTGAAACACGTATTTCAGACACATTTTATTTACGTTAGAAATTGTCGGAACGTCGACCGGACATAAGAGTATTTGAACAGTGCATTGATCCGAATTCTTAAATGAACAAAAGAAATGGGAAGTAGTCTCCTTCTTATAGCACAGCGAAAAAATGGGCAGCAGAGTTTAAGAGGGGGAGTGTGAGCCTTTAGGATGATAGACGGTCTGGCCGCCCCAAAGATGACACCGCTGATGAAAATGTCAAGGTCGTGCACACCCTGGTTATGTGTGATTGGAGGCGAGACTTGCGAAGCATAGCTAGCGAAGTGGGCAAACGTTTTGGGGCAGTATAATCAATCCTAACCGACATCTTAGGTATGACAAAGGTTTTGGCATGATGGGTGCTGAGAATGCTGACCGATGATCAGAAAAGGACTTGGCTTGATATGTCTAGGTTTCTCCTGTCTCGCTATGAAGATGATCCTGGCGATTTTATCGAGCAAATTGTAACCCAAGATGAGACATGGGTTCACAATTTTAACACAGAGTCAAAAAATGCAGAGCAAACAATGGAAGCACCCTGACTCACCCCCTTCTAAGAAATTTAAGTTGATTCAGCAGGGAAGGTGATGGTCTCAATTTTTTGTGATAGTCAAGGAGTGGTCATGACTGCATATTATGCAGGCAAATTGAGATGGCTACACAGGAAATCGCAAGAAAGAAGCGAGGAAAACTGACTCGCGAGTTCTGCTCTTGCAGGACAACGCCCTGCCTACACGTCACCAGTTGCCATGCCTGCTGAAATTGAATGTGGATTTGAAATCCTTCTTCATCCCCCATAATCTCCTGATATGGCTCCTTCTGACTTCTATCTGTTTCCAAAACTGAAATCCCACCTTCGTGGTACACAATACGGAAGCAATGAAGGCGTCATGGAGGCAGTAAACGAGTACTGGGGGGACCAGGAAAATGCCTTCTATTTTGAAGGAAATAAATAAGCTCGAACAGAGATGGACTAAATGCATTGCCTTGAAGGGAGATTATTTTGAAAAGTGATGGTCAAATTTTTATTAGTACAAGAGGCCGAGAATTTTTTTATCATCCCTCGTATAAAGCATAATACTCAGAATTTTTACCGCGGATATGCAAAACCTACTTTGAGTATGATCATTTATAGGTACAGAAGCTGGTATTTCGCATGATGTGCCATTTATCTCTTATGCATGTTCTCCAAAACGGACGGTTTCGAGATGACCCCACTAGCTTATCGCAAGAACGAACCAGGCGCAATTTCCAATATATTTGAACAAGCCATGCATCGCCGAATAACGGCGGTTTAATGTATTTTTTTGACTGACATATGTGACTTAGTTTATTTGCGCTTTGCTTAAAATGCTCAAAGAGTACATCTATGCGCAGAGTAGTAACTGCAGCATCTTGGATGTTGGAACCGTCTGGAGAAATTGGCGCTAATTTTCCCAACCACTTTCATCGCGAACACAGTTTTCTTAAATAAAAAATAAAAAGTTATCGCCGAAAATCAATGTGAAATTAATAAGAATAAATGGAGTTTTTTCTCAGTTTTTTCAGATTAAAAAAAAAGTATTATATACTTTCTTTCTTGATTGATAAACTATAATTGAGTGAAACAATTTAAGCGGTTGAAAAGACCATGCGAAATAGTTCCTTATTGGATTATTATAAAGACCTTGACCTGATTATGTAGGTGCCCAGCTTGATATAAGTCTTCGCTGTGTGCACTGGGCAGTTTGTTGGTTTGTGGATCATGCTGTTTTTTGTTCAGCAAACTAACACGACATTCTGGCGTGCAGGTGGGCGTACAAAACTGCTAATCATTCACTGCACGTAGGCGTATAGAAATGCTACTCATTTCTTGCATAAGTAGTGAACGCAAATCAAAAGACAAAGTATCGCCCTGTCATGATATAAACGTTTGTATGCAGCTGTCTATCAAGCTGCGTTGGATCACTTGCTTTCAGTTAGAACCATCAGACACTTTGTATAGACACATATACATACATACACCAAATGATGCAAGTTGATTGTGATTCATTTTAAGGTAAGACCAGCTCGTATACAAAAAGTGCGGACACCATTGCCTTATAGCCGACTGCATAATAAAAACCCGCATTGTGCTTATCCTCGTGCTTTATTGACAATTAGACCACCTACGCTTTACAATGCATAGAAATCTTCATTAATTTATATCTGGCGTCCTAAAAAGGGCAATGGCAGACCGTTTAGTCTTTACCATCATAATCATTGCTGTGCTTATAATACCGAGTGAGTTTGGAAATTTCGACAAGCAACCACTTCTAACAAGGCAATGACCATACAACCATGATAATTGGGCCAAGTACCTATCGCATATACGAAAAAGCCTCCATTAAACAGCCATGCTGACGAATCATGCCGTGCTAGAGGTCCAAATTTTTGGTCGGAGTCTTCGTCTTCTTCATTTCAGTTTTCGCGTATGTGTGAAGCGAAGGTTCTGTGAACTTTCACTTTTGTGTAGCCTCGCATGGGCCTAAGATGATTGCCTATGCAATAAGCACATGTACTTGAATCGCATGTGCTGATCCACAACAGTAACAATGATGAGAGGTACATGGCATGCTTAAAGTGTTCTACTCCTCGCATATTGCGTAAAGTGTTGGCATACAACTTCAATGCAATGTTGATAAGTTTATCCATAAACCACTTCAATGCAAGTTTTATAAGTGTATCCACGTTACCCGTATCCGATGGATTTGATGCAGAAATTTTTCATCGTACAGGTTAGCGATATTCTATAATTGGACAAAAAATCAGAGCTGCCATCCAATAGTTTCATATCACAGGGATGAACACCAAGGGAATCATTGATGGCGATGATAATGGAATCAGTGGGTGGGGAGTTTCCTTCATTCTAGTTCTGAATTCAAGCGCGGCCCGGCTAGTAGAGCAGTCGTCATGGCCCAATATCTTCCTCCACCAGGTTGAGGCAATACACCGCATGGTAATGAATGATAGTAGTTTAACAGTAAACATATTGCAGACACCATGTGTATAAGTATTGCCTCTGCTCTGCTCATTCTGTAAATGAACACACTTATCGGTGCCCCTTTCCTTGCCTCTTGCATCGCTGGAATTCAGAAGCCCAAATCACTGTAAAAAAGTGTTACTTTGCACCAAAACTGAACTGATTTTGGGGTTACTTTTCATCTGCTTTTTTCGTTTGTATTGATCCGGAAAATAACTACATCAATATAAGTTAGTAATGCTTTAACATGTATCACTGGAGAAATGTTGGCCTCATTTTGTTGTAGTATGAAAGTAAGAGTAAGTTTACAGCAACAGGAGTGGCAGCCAATCTGTCACCTCTTTTGGTGTTAGCTTAAATACGACTATTTTACAGTGCTCTTTAGCAAGCAGAATCATCATGTTTTTCTGCATGCATATGTTCAGACAAACGAAAAAATGTTATTTTTTCTTTTCATTCAGTTTGAACATATTTTGGATGGTAAAAAGAACCGTCTCATTGAGACGATTATCTCGATTATCTGCAACATATGTTTTGGTTGAGAAATAAGAAAATTGATCATCACGCTCTGGTATCTATAGGAAATAACTACTTGGTGTTTATCCCTTTTATGTAAAATTGTTTGATACCAGCTCTGATTTGTTTCTCTTTTTTCGACATTACGAGGTGCAGTAGTTCGGTAGTTAAGTGCCCGACTGCCATTCCAGAGCACCCTGACTCGAACATCGTCGAATGCATTACTAATATTGCACTGTGCCCATGGTCAAGGAACGTTTTTCTCATTGCTAAATAAATATTACCGCAGAGCATGCACAAGACATGACAAAATTATGCTATGTCTTCTCTCTTGTGCCAAAGGACACCACGCAGGTGCGAAATAAGGACAGAAGTGAAAAGCAAAAATTAAAAAAATCTGTTGACAAAATGGCGAAATCAAGCTAGACAATAATAACATCTTATAAATTGGTAATATGATAAGCTGTCCTTGATTTTATATTACCAAATGAAAAGTACCTTATGGGTATCTCAAAGACTGATCGAGACTTTCTATACCCATACCAGATCGAATGAAAGCCATTAAAATATGAGCCACGACATGAGATTTTCAACAATGTTGTATATGCGACCAGCAAAGCCTCAGATCAGCCTGCGCATACGCGCAGTCTGATCAGAGCCTTTGCTAGTCGCTTGAATACTCTATGGATGTTACGCTACTGACTAAACATCATTTGGAGTTTCTAAGCTTAACAGGCGGCTGCAAAAGCTCGTCTGAGTCTACACTTGTCAAAATGCCACATTGTTGGAAATCACGTGTCACGGCTCAATTATACTTCAACTACCATAAATAACACTAGCGGACAATGCGCGGGATCTGTATAAATTCTGTTGATGCACCGAGCTACTGTCCTGCCAACCAAGAGTGACAGTTACGCCATGTTTTGTTTACATAGATATCAGGGACTTATATTCGATAGATCACATGTGTATTAATCCTATCCACAGGATAGGATTAATACGCAAGTGATCTATCGATTCGCGTTAGCTCAGGTGGAGTGTACAAATTAAAATTTTACTTAACATTTGTAAACAAAATATCACGTCACTGTCACTCTTGGTTGGCACGATAGTAATCATGGTCCTCTTCAAAATGTTTGTTTGTTTTGTTTGATTTAATTCTTTACGTCCACTCAACAATCTTTCAGTTATGCGGGACGGTTCTTCCTGGGTTTAACCAGTACTATGCTAGGATAAATGTGTCTTGCTCAAGGACCACAACGCAGTGACGCCGGTGAGGCTCGAACCCGCTACCCTTCGGTCTCGAGTCAAGCACTCTACCACTTAGCCACTGCGCTCCCTCTCTTCAAAATGTCTGATTCTGCATGACAAAGGTTTGTCTGGATGTGTCGCACCGACAAATATCTTGCAGTCATGCGTTATTTTTACGGTATATACGATCCACGTTTTTAGCTGATCATATTCCCTAGCTAATCATTGCAGACAAAATAAAGATCAGATTGGTCTTATTTTTGGTATCATTCCTTTAATAAACTGTGCCTTTGGGGATTATTTTGCTTTTCTGCTGTATCCATTTTTTTTTCTAAAAACAACCTAGTCCAAGAAGTGATGCAGTTGTCATGCCTGGATCCAGCAAATTTCTTCACGGGGTCTAGGTACAAAGTTTTGACAACGTTTTTTTTTCAGTCATCAACTTATTTTACATATACCCAGTAAGCCAAGCGGGCCACCGTTGGCCCGCGAAAAAAGCGAAAAAATGGCGTTTCGCTGACAGGCCGATGATGGCCCGACACTGAATGCTAGCTAGCTAGCTCTGTGAGTTTCCAGGGGGTCCGGGCCTCCCGTCCCCCTCTCCCCTTCTGGATCCGCGCATGGATGTGTTTGCTCGCAGAAGCACCAATACACAGGTTTAAACAGGCTACGTCGTTACATATGTGATTAATAGTATGTTCTGAAGAATTCTTATATACGTCATTTTCTAACCGTTTGTATACTGGAAACCCCCAAACGGATACTTTCCAAACAAATAGTCCCTGATCAGACTGCCCTAAATCACCAGACTGATCTGGAAATATTTTGTTTGCACATGTTGTTTTTTCTGCGTGATATTTTGTTCTGACACTCAGATTTAAATCACGGAGCCTGCAGTCATGTGACAGATGTTCAATAATACTTGCAGCTGATCTGATTATTAGAAGAGACTTCCTAATGAAAATCTAGTCTTGAAAATACGTGCCCTTATTTACATACATGTACAGAGGATACTCATATACTCAGAAAAAATGACTGATATTAAAGTTCTAAAGATTATATTACATTTGAGAAAATATTTTTTGACAAAACTGTTAGAACTATCAACATTAAATTGAAAAAAAAAAGTTAGAATGAAATGCATGGGCCATTGGTTTCGATACAATAAACGCCAAATGTATCAACCTTTTTTACCGAAAGTTAACAAGCAACAAAAGTTTATTTTCTTTTTTTTAGGACTGTAAACTTGACCTGCTCATTGCTTACCTTTTAATTTTACAATCATGAAAATTTTCACATCGCGTTAACAGCCACACGCCTAATAACGCAAAAACTTAGAACTACTAAAATATGTATACAGAGAGCATACACTAGTTAATTCGAGGTCATTATGACATTAAAACATTGATAACGACAAGAAAATTAGGTGCTTAAAAGTTGTGAACGATAGTCAGCCATGATTTTGCAGCCAATCTTTAAGGTATGCAAAACACTAAAACAAAAATTAAATGTTTGCGAACTTTTTTTTGAACTGTACTGTACTTTAACCATTAAAACGTGCCTAAAATTAAACATGCAACTTACTTATTTAATAGTAGACATCTGGGACTTTCAAATGCGTGCATTTTGAAATTAGTTTATATTTAACTGAATGTTAGAAATGGAATAAAATTAAACAGAATCCTTCAATACTTTACTGATTACATGTCGCACAAGTTTTGCCTGTTGTTTGTAAATGGTAAGAAAGCCTTTAGATTCCAGGTATGACCTTTGAGTCAAAGGTCAATGTCAAAATACTTAAATTCTGGTTGTATGGCTTGAAACGCGAATATTTCTTACATGTTTTGATGAAGGTGGACACTGATTGTCCAAGATGTGTAGTTGTCAACAATGGCTTCGGGTTGCTGATATGACTTTTGATTCAAAGGCCAAGGTAAATATTCTTAAAATCTTTCTATATGCAATGTAACGCCATTATTTGTTTAGATATACATGTAGATGGTTTATATTTGGGATACTGATTGTCTATAACAGCCCCCAGATAAGAGTGCGAAACTGAAAAATATTTTTTTTTATTTCTCAACCAAAACATATGTTGTGGGTACTCAAAAGAACCGTATCACTGAGACGATTCTTTTGAGACCAAACACATGTTTAAACTGATGGATAGGTAAATTATCGCAACTTTACGCCGAAAAGATGCTTAACTGGCCCTTTGCTATAACAAAGGTTTTGAATTGCTAGTATATGTATGACCTTGGTGACAAAAGTCAAGGTAAAATGAAATCCATACTACATGTATGAGGTGTTTAATGTAAGAGCTGATACTTTCGATGGGCTCTCCCCATTCTAGTCGTTCTTTATTCGTGTTCTGTAATACAATGTAGTTTTATTTTTCAGTAAAAGTAGAGAAACCCTACACTTAACCAATGGATATTTTAAAGTCCAGTTTCAATTTTATGCTTGGTGGGTGCTATTCTTTTCATTTTATTTCAAATTTTAACAAAATTCTGTAATAATGCAATGAAGACCCTGATCAGACGTCACATTATGCGGCGTCTGATCAGGGTCTGCATTGTTTGACAGGACGATACATTTATATGGTTTTAGCACTTGGCATTTTATGATGTAATGTTATGATCTAAATTATTTAGGCAACATACGGTACTTACAACGAAAACCATCATTTTAAGCTTTTTTTTTTTGTAATTTTGTGTTTCGCGTAGGTTGCTATGGCAAAATAACCAAACACAATACAGACATGATATCCATCTGATATTCTTTAGAAACAGACAGAAAAAAAAACGCAATAATAAATTGAGGATGAATTCACCATTAGAACAGCATTGGACACGACTTCTCGCGAGGATAGATGGATGTCGGAATACAGAATACACGAGATGTCGGTTCTTATCGCATCGGCGAGCAGTGAAGGCTCAGACGAGTCTGCGCATGCGCGCAGTCTCGTCAGAGCCTTCGCTTCTCGCAAACACAAAATATTGAAGTAGAGGAAGGCTCAGGGCAAACTTTAGACCAGTATCCCAATTAGATAGGTGCGCATGCATGCTCTAAGAATGACTTTATGTATGTGCGATAAGGACCAAATTCTCATGTTTTGGAAAAATAGTCAGTATCTTAGATATACGAGATCAGACAGACCAGTTCAACTTGATCATTTTTAGAGAGAATAATTCTTATTAGGAAAAAAAGGACCAGCTCGACCGATCTATGTGTCCTGAGTTTATACGTACAGTAAAACCTGTGTAAACAAAGACCGAAAACAAAGATCTTTATGACAAATGGTAGTTTAATAAATGTTGAAAGTATTGCAGAAATCTCGGAGCATTCTGCAATACTTTTGACCTGCATTAAGCGATAATTAGTCTTGAATACCAATTTTCGGTCTTTTTGATAGTGGCCGTTATACACAGGTTTTACTGCATTCATATGAATTTCGTTCATTTCTTTTTTACCAGGTATTAGAAGACATTAATCCATATATGCCTTATGGAATTTCCCATCCTTATCAATTGAACGATAGTAATTTAAAATTGCATTTATCTTTTAACAGTACATTCGGCAAGCAAGCAGTGCAAAGTTTAGCGGCGTCTGATCTGGTTATGCACTGTTTGCCGATGTCTTATAAAAAGGACGCTAGGCATATATGGTTTGAAAAGCCTAAACTACAACACACACTTGTCAGCGTCTTTGCTTTTGATATCTATATCCACCAGAAAAATGCGCATGCGCGTGTTTACAATGAGCTGACTACAGTGGTGCGCCTTAAGTGTGATATGAAACTTCCATAGACAGTGTTGCATTTTATCTAATTGTACGCAAACAACTGAAAATTTCATGATAGAGACAAAACTGTGGAAGTTAAATTATGAAAAAAGGAAAATAAATTCAGTATGCTTTATCATTAACGAAATGTGACAGTTTGAAAGTGTTCTAATTGTGTTTAAAATCCTGTTATCCACTGACGTCGCTAAAAATATAAAATATGTATCAATCACTTCAAAACCCTACTTGACGGTTTTGTTTGACAAATAATCACAGGAAGGAATTATATGGCAAATGTCCTGTTGAATTTGCAATCCAAACATAAAAAAATAGATGAAAAAAGTGAATTTTCTCGCAAAGTGAAACTACTTAAAAGTCAATAGGAGGTTTTTTTTAAAATAATATACTTATGACACTTCACTGTATTATGAGTTTACATGGCAGCAACGTTTTAAATCATATTTAATGCACGCATACTTCCACATTTTATACATGCCAGCAGCGAATGCTGTGGCGAGACTGTGCGGATGTTCAGGATCTTTTGAGTTCAAAACGTATACAAAAATGTATCAACGGGAATCACCATATCAGATAGCAGTCGTAAAACAGCACCAATCGGATGATAATAAGGATTCGCTGAGCTTTTATAAATAGTGTTCTAAAATAATACAGTAAACCCTGTCTTTAGCGGCCACTCAAAAATAGACAAAACAAAGATCTTAACGACAAACGGTAGCTTAATGAAGGTCGAAAGTATTGCAGAATGGAGCATTCTGCAATAATTTTGACCTGCATTAAGCGATAATCGGTCTTGAAAACCAATTTTGGTCTTCTTTTTGAGTGGCCGCTTAAAATAGGTTTTACTGTAATTTTCTTAAGTACAAGTACCACGAAAAACCAATTGGTGGGTTCCTTTTTGAGTGGTCGCTTAAGACAGGTTTTACTGTAATTCTCTTTAGTACAAGTACCACGAAATCTACCAGAGTTTTTCTATATTTCTCTCAGACAAATCTATTTTCTCAAAGAAGATAGATGTACTGTACTTTAGTAGTACCCTGCAACTATGTAGAGACGAGATGGACCAAAAAAGAAATTTGGATCGTTTTAAGTTTCAAAATGCGGGCGATAAGCCAGACAGTGTCATGTTGGAAACTCATACATTTAAAGAATATGCATCAGAACAGACAGACAATCTTTCCTAGGATGATACTAAGAATAAAATATGAGATCTGACACACGGTTTAGACAATGTGCTAAACGGAAACGTTTTGTAGACAGTTTTGCATATCTGCACGTATATCATCAGCAACGTTAGCTCCATACAACCCCTATCTTATGCCTATTGCACTCAACGTGGTGAAAACTCTATGTAGTTTTCAGTGACCACTCTGAGTACATTAGCAATGACGAGCATCATGCACGCTATGTATATAGTGCAGTATGTTTCAGAATTATACCCATTTATACCTGGCGTCCTTTTATGGGACGTTGGCAAACAAAGCAGAACCAGATCAGAAGCCGCTGATTGCAGCATCTGATCAGGTTTTGCACTGTTTGCTTTAAGAATGTACTTATAAAATTTGAATAAAATTGGAATGTAACACCAAGCAACCCCTAAATTAGAAATAGATTCGTCTTATTGTTAAAGTTATAATAAAACTTTATTCTATTATGCATAAATGGGTCAAATGGAATTATCAGTATTTTGAATTAAAAATTATTGACGCTGGACAGGAAACTTTAAAAATCCACTCTGAGTAGTCACAGTGAGTGGAAGCAAGCGAACACTTTTGCGAAACGATTTAAATATAGGTGTAAAAGAAAACTAGACCCCCACCACAAAATAGTGGTTATATTATAGCTTTAAAAGTGGTGATGTTTCATGGCTTTGCACCAAAGCAAAAAGTAACCCACCCACTCCTTGAATAAAAGACCATCCACTTATGATATGTTGTCGCTGTAAAATGTCAAAATCGCGGCTCAAATGTCTGGCGCTGCAGTGTGAACGTGCAGCTTAAAAATTTAGATATGAACCGGCCATCCCTCAAAGTATAATACCAGAGCACCCAAAATAGTGTATAAACAGGCTGGAATATTCTATATATCAGTCAATATAGGGTTAATAGATGCTTATTTTCTTTCTGTTCATATCATTTCTCCATGAAATTCTAAACGAGTGCAAGATATTATTTCTATTGTTTTTACCAACGTAAACACAGTGATAAAGAACGAAAAAATATGCTTGCACGTGCTCTAATAATGACTTGAACAGAATGTAACACTTGGTTTACCGCAATGAAGAGCTACTTAGCATCACTTTTCAGAACAAATAAATACAAATGTAATAGCTACACCTTAGATAGATAGATAGATAGATAGATAGATAGATAGATAGATAGATAGATAGATAGATAGATAAATAGATAGATACATAGATAGATAGATAGATAGATAGATAGATAGATAGATAGATAGATAGATAGATAGATAGATAGATCGATCGATCGATCGATCGATCGATCGATCGATCGATAGATAGATAGATAGATAGATAGATAGATAGATAGATAGATAGATAGATAGATAGATAGATAGATAGATAGATAGATAGATAGATAGATACGTCGGTGATTGACGTTGCACACATAGCAGTTAGGCACATCCGTTCGAACGAGATATAATATGTCGATCTAGATATGACCACTTGTAATATATCCAGAACGAAATATGTTATGTCAATCGACATATCCCATATATTTCGATCGAAATATCGTTTTTTCTCAATCCGCACACGTGGTCTTTCTTGCGCCATGCGCAGTCTCGTATCGATTTGCGCATAGGGCGAAATTTTGAATTCGAAAGAAACAATTTATACCTACAAAAAAGCCAGCGTCATGGGTAAGTTCACCAGGGAAATTTTATACAAAATAGAGTCGAAAGTTCTCGTCCTCCATTGTTGAAGTGAATCCAAATAACGTTTCAAATATTCCACCCGACACATTGTTTGTCACGTTGTTGGAAACCTGGATAAATCACCCTGGTCCGTCATTACATTACAGGCACCGAATAAAACCTACAGGTTTCGTAATTTTAACGTTTAGGTTATGAATAAAATGGAGAAAAAAAGATTGTGGCGAATCCAATGTTAAGGTTTTCAATTATGCTAATAGCCTTACGAACCCCACAAATTATGATTAATTTTATTTGGAATATCTAGAAACGTCCCTGTTGAGGCATACGCAAGAAATGCAATATCTACAGGGACCAGCCAGACTGTTGATTTCTCTTTCTGAAGTATGAACTGTAGTTAGAATATCGTCAAACGTATATTCTAGGAACATACATATGCTAGTTTCATTATGTGAACATGGAACTGTACATGTATAAATAACTGACCATCATATAGATTTAGCCCGCTCGCGAAACAAATAAACTGTGGGAAGATATAGCCATTTATTGCTACAATGTTGATGACATCGAACATCGAACAATTAACAAACTCTTTTTTGGATTATTGCCCCCCCCCCTCAACGCACACACGCACGCACACACGCACGCGCGCTCACAGTGGCGACAACGTCTGAGACTTTTACACTCACTTGCTTTACGAGAGAGGCATGAAATGTTGCGATGGAGAGGCAATTTCTGTAAACCCTGATCAGACTGCTCTTTCGGGGGCAGGCTGAGGCGGGTCTACGCTGATTGATCAGACCTATCATTTCAAATATCTAGTCAAATCAGCGCGCACACAAAAAACTTCCATGCCACTAAAGTATTTTAGTATTAATTCGAACACACCTGCTAAAAAATCGAGTTATTAAACAACAAAGTCGCAGTTTTGAAAGCGCGTGGAAAGCGCGCGCTATAGCTGACGTCAATGTCCTCTGCAAAATGACGTCAGTCATTACGTTAGACGGTGTAACTTGAAAGACTTTACAAATACATGTCAACATACATGCGAAACAGTTCAACTATTGCATGATTTCTTCAGTGCAGTGGCGGAAAGTTGGAAGAAGCTGAAGACTTCAATGTGTTTTCGTCGTTTATTGTGTGTTCGAATCGAAATAGGTCAGCTCTAGCGCGATCGTGATTTTATCTTCTTTACAACTGAATTATTACTGAACAATTCACTGCAAAAGCTGATCTTTTTCTTAAATACGATTTAGCTTAACGTTGATATCGAAACAAAAAGGCTTATGTTTAGGTAGGTTTGTTACAGACAAGCAGGCAGACAGACAGATAGATCATGTTTTTCTGCTCGAGCGCACAGCTCGCAACACTGTAAGTCGATGAACTGTCTTCAAATCTGTCGGTGAACTTTGTCTTCAAAATGTATGTTAGTGAACTGTCTTGTCGCATCTGATATAAACGCATTAAAAATATCAAGTTAATTGTAATAGCCTAAACTTATATGTCGTTTTAGATATAATATTTCAAATGAAATATAGATATCCGGATGTAGAGTTATATGTATCTCGAAGGAGATATTATATCTAAGTTAAAATATAGTATGTTATATCTCGATTAAGATATGTTATTTCGAATTAGATATTATATTTGGACCGACATAATATATCTCGTTTGAACGGATGTGCCTAACTGCATAGTATAATGGCTCGTGCGTCATAATACTTAAGACATTTAGACCATACGTCCACAATTTCAGCTCTGCGTAGTTCAAGAAAATATTTTAAGAACTTGTTTATTTTAAATTACTGCTCATGTAGTTAAAATTAATTCATTCAATATTATAATGCTGCTGTATTCTTTCCTTCAAAGGTCTGTTGACAGCTTCCTGTAATTTAAAATTAATAAATAAAGGTCTTGTTCCTAGTTTAAAGGAATTTCTTGAGCTTGTGGTATATACTGATAAAACATTTTAGGTTCATAACAATTAAACATGGCACAAAATATTTGACCCAGCACATGATTTTTTGTAGTTATCACATACACCTCTTTTAAACGCTCATACTTTTGAACTCTACTGTAATGCTGGGTACCGGTAACCAGCGTTACAGTAGAGGTCAAAAGTTTGGCCTGAATCAGCGTCTACATCCATACTTTGTGTATGCAAGTAGAGTCTGTGCATTTGTCCAATTTGGTCTAAGCCTTAATCTACCTCTCGAGAAGCGAAAGTTCTTACAAGGATACACATGCTCGTCAGAACATTCACTGCTCGTCAATGCGATGCATAGCAAATTCTCATGATCTGGTTCATCTATAATGTGATTGGTCATGGTTTAGACTTATCCACAATGACAACTACATGTAAGAAACAGTAGATATCTTACTTGAACAAATTTATCCGCCATGTCTGTTGTGTAGCCAAGAACCGGAATTCCAAGTGGATTGGCAACGAGGCTTACAGTATGAATGGTTCTCTGTTTTCCAACAACAAGAAGCGCTCGAATATCACGATCTTCGATGAATGAACAGAGAGTCAGCACGGAGGTGTAAAAGTCGTCTAGAACCGGAATGGCCCGTCCACTTACGGTATGGTTTTCTTTCAGCATCCGTTGGTTTTCTTGTAAGGTTCTGAAATATAATTATAGTAACTTAGAAATAACATCTGGAACGAGACGACCAATACGACTAGATCAAATTGAAAGGTTATACAGTATTTCTACAAGGGTTTCTACAACATCTGGCCATTTTGCGATGATGACCAACACTTACAGTAGTAAGCTACTACTTTGCATGCTTATATGACACATTTTAAACACCGAATATGTTTATAAAATCATAGAGCGTATCGTAGCCCGCACGAGGACAAAACATGGCAATTCATTTCAGTCAGTACGATTGAAAGGTAGCATAGACCGATTTTAGTATTAATTTATGTTGTTATGCTTATCATGTTTACCATTCAATTAAATTAGTCGCACTATTTGCCCTCAACAGTTTGGGTCTCTATGTGTGTTTGTCGGAGAGAGATTGAGTGTGTGGGTGTGTGGGTGTTTTGTTTTCTTATGCCGCCATAACACAGCATACATATTTGTGTTTTGTACATATGCCTCATGTTTTACATGTTCTATGTAACTGAGAGGAAATAAAGCTTGTATTATAATTTATAACTTTACAAATAGATCAGGAGGTCACCACTGAAATACATTGCTGTATATATATTGATAGTCATAGCAACGGGCTTTTATCAGACTGATACCAAACGTACTGGGTGAAATAGAAAATCTGTTTCACAGACTGAACCCCATTAATTTATTGAAATGCATTGTACTTATAGCGTGATGAAAATCGAAAGTTGATCACAAGAGCTTCAACGCCTGAAACAATTCGATTCCAAACAACGTCTTAACTCTTTGTGTGCTGGATTTCTAATGGTTTCTTTAGTTGGTGGTATTATCAATACTTTAATAATTGGCTGAATAAAATATCATGCAATAAGTCCCTGATCAGACTACTCCGGTCATCAATGATCAGTGTGATCTGGCACTATTTTGTTTGGATATGAGTTTTCCTGACTGAGTTATTTGGTTCTAGCGCTCAAAGAGTTAAATAGTGTCGCAGTCAGTAGCTCAGTACGGGCATAGCATTTTAATACCAGCTAAAACATCAGAAATAGCTTTAGCGATGGGAGCAGGAGCAGAATATCGAAGCCACTTCGTAAATGCACGCAATCCTATTAAATTGTTTGTTGTTGTTTTTTATCCTCTGTTTCGGAATAAGTTCTTGATAACACTCGCGAAGCCCAACGTTGGCCGAAACAAGGCTGCGCATATGCGCAGCCTGGTTTCGACCAACGTTCGGCTGATATAACAGGAGGTACATTTGTTCGAGTTAGTGTTCAAATATCTCTTAAAGTATCTATAGGGTAATGAATTATGCAATGAGCGATCTTAAGCATTTTTCTTTCCCATATTGCCTAGACCTAAACTCCGCTCGTCGACGTCTAAATGAGTTTCAGAGCGGAGAGACACAATTAACACGGAATAAAAAATTGTGTATAATGTCTTCAACGTCCAACATATTTAGCTTTCAGGCCACTGTCTGCAAAACCAAGAAAAGGCACATTTGCAGCAGGAGAGAATCTGTTTAGTCAAGATTCGTACTGTTCACCCTTAGCTGTATATTTTGACATGTGGTAGTGTTAATCACGAATTTTGTATGGCTTGATGATAACAAAGGCTCTGGCTGACAGTATACGTGCATCGACGCGAGAAGACAAGGTAGACCAGCCTGCACATCCGCACAGTCCGGCCAGCGCCGTAGAAATTACTGGCTTAATTGTATGTTGCTTTGAAGAACCTGCTCGTATCAATTGGACCAGTCCGTTTGCATTGTACATGTAAGGGTCGTTGGGTGGTATTTTTCATTTTTATTCAATTTTTTATTGAACATTCTGCAAGCAAACAGTGGAGACCCTGATCCGACACCACGTTCTGTGGCGTCTGATCTGGGTATGCACTGTTTGTATATGTCCCAAATAAAGGATGCTAGACTTATATGGGATAATGTTCTAGAGTTGACGCCCACCTGCATATGCGCACCGTCTGCAGAAAACTCGCCAGCTATCACACCTTAGGACATATATGGTGGTCTTATAATAGAATGAAACCGACTCCCGTTGTCTGGTGTCGCACACAGAACTCACCTAAAAACATAGAAGCCATCTTTTTTCCATTTAGATATTATATTCATTTTCCCCGTTTTATCGCAAAAAGGGCACTGATCGAAGGGCAGACGAGTATGCCCGTCCGTGAAGTCACTGATCGCACGCACAGAGCATTTAAGCAAGGTTGCTCAGACTATCCACCAAAATGGGTAGCTGCGCATGCGCACTTAAAAAAGACTTGCTCCATGTTGCTCGAATATAATTACATTTTCATTTGAATTTACTCGTTTGTTGGCATTTTCTTCGCTGTTTTTTCTTCTTATTCAGCCTCGTTACAACATGTTTTTTTTATGTACCAACAAAAAAGGTGCCGATCATCCTGCGCTTCTGCACAGATAGATAGGCACCTTCTGGATCCTACCACAGCTATACATTCTAGATCAAATATTTCAATTCTCAAGTCAGTATATGTAGCTGAGCAAGTAGATGAGTGACTTATCTAGTGATCTCTAGTCGCAAACCCAGTAAATGATCTGTTTCGTGACATAGCTTGTTTTTTCATAAAAAGAAACCTAGCAACGTCTTATTGTTCTGTCTCTCTATTAGCTCTTCGTCCGCTAAGCGCAACTAAATGTCGTCTGCTGTGTGTCGTCTGCTGTAGCAAGCAGTGTGGATCTTCCATGAGCAGTCTGATTTGGGCCCCTTCTGTTTGCCTGTATGCCAATATTTGTCCTTGACGTTAGCATTTACGTGCACACAATATTTTCAAATTCATTTTTGTAGCAGGCGAAGGGCCAGAAAGCATTATGCAATAACACCAAAAAGTGAATATGACCAGAAAATACCACATTCACAGATCAAAGACAAACATACGCGGATCCAGAAAGTTTTGTCAGCGTTGGTCCAACTTTTGACAACAGACGACACTTGTAGGCAAGGGACTAATCATTTAGTCCAAATAAAATCTGTTCTCGGGGTTACCATCTTGACAAGACTCCAGCCAACCTGCTAAATTACAGAGGCTAGGAGTATGCTATTACATGTTCACTTGATAGGTTGAGAAAATCAACTGCTCTGATTAGATTACAGTGACGTTCAGGCTGATATGTTCCTTTGCTGTTCGCTTACTGCATGGGCAGGTTTTCTCATGACGAGGTTATAAATGCATCTGTTTCCATTTTTTTTTTTAAAAAAACAGTATTCTTTCTTGACGTAATTTTCATGGATTTATATGAATTCTCTTAGATATGTATATGTACCGAGCGACCATATATTTTTCCAGATTGCTGAGTTAATTCAATTACAATGTACCAGAATGTCAAGACAATGTTTTAACACCCCCTACTCTAAAATGGCTTAGTGGATGGTGTAGATTTGGAGAACGTCACGTCATATGTCGAGATACTTCCCACAAAAAGTAGATGGAATTATTTTTACTTTGCAAAAATGGTGGATATATGATACACTCATTGTTACAATTTTACAAGAGCGCCATGTTGCCCCGAATCGCTCATTTGAGTTTTATTGCTTCTTGTAAAGGTATCTGCTGGAAACTGGCAACGCCCAGGGTGACATATTTTCGGCGGATCAAATTCGTTTAATCTATTTTCTGCCAAATGATTTTTAATTCCAATCAACAATTTCTGAGGTGAATATTTCTAAAGTTTCGCAATTAGCCACGCTCATTAGATATCAAATGTGTTTTAGCTATTTTTAGAAGGTCACCTTGGGATAAAGTATGCTATATTGTGCTCAGATCGGACAATAGGTTCCAGAAGACATTTTTAAAAGTTTCTTTTATACATATACTACGTACGTAAGAGAAAATGTCCCCACCCTGATGGCCATGATGTTCGAAGGATCAAATTCGTTTTAGCTATTTTTGTAGAAGGCCACCCTGTTACCATTTCCTGCCGTTTTTTTTAATTTGATCAGCGGTTTAACCCATAATAGCATTGCTTCCTTTTTGTGGGACATAGACAAATAACGCAGACCAAGATCAGACGCAACATAACGTGGCGTCTGATCAGGTTCTTCACTGTTTGCTTACAGAGTGTTCTATTAAAATTTGAATGAAAATGAAAACTACCAGCCAACACCCCTAAGAGTGGAAATGGGCACGTCCTTCTGATAGAGGTAGGCATGTTTATTCGGCTTAAATGGGTTAAGAGGAAAATATGTAACAGTTTCCTTCGTTGCAATAAGCCACACCACTTGGCGGTCTTGTTATTGATAGAGCGATTTCAGTTTATATATATGGTCACCTAGTCAAGATCCATGCCAAATTGTATTCAATTCTAACCATTAGTTTCAGAGTAGGTGTTATAAGTTTCCTAAGGAGGTTTAAACAAGGCTATCGGTATCATAAACATCGCAAAACTTTTTCAAAATTTTATAGACGATACTATGATTTGATTTCTAAATTCCAAGTTGGACTTAAATCTCTCTTGCGCCAAGGACTTTCGGAACCTTATTTCTATGGTGACTTGGTGTATAAATTGAAGAAGATTGTTGGTTCTTATAATTGTTCAGCGCAGTTCATTAAAATAATTTCCCATTATAAAAAGATTGGCTATAACATTAATGTATTGCAACAGACTGCATGCTTGGTAGTCAACCCAATCACGGTTGGCAACTTTGCTTTCCTGTTTAATTGCACGCCGGTGGGTCGGACTTCAGACTCTATGATGGTTCCGACTTAAAGACTTATCTATTGCTGAGATGGTAGGGGCCTGATGCTTTGGCTGTTTGTCGGGCCCACCGGGGTTTACCTGTTGCATTTCTTTTGCTCCGGTATTCAGTTTTATTTACTGTTGAGTCCTTATCTTTGCTTTATTTCATTGTTATATCTTGATTTATATGTTTTGGGAGATGATGCATTGATAAGTTAGGGGTCTTTCAAGCAAACCAAATATCTATGTGTCTTGATCCACATCTGAATTAAGGTTGAGGTTGGTGCCGTTAAACCGGTTTAAGCCCTCCAGTAACATATTTTACTGACCGTTCCAAGGCGGTACTTCTTTTGTGGATCTTTTATGTTTTTGTTCTATCTTGTGTTTGCTTTGTCTTTATGCGCGTCTGTTTATATGTGCTTTGTGGTCACCTGCTGGGAAAGGGCTGACCTCTTGGCTCTCGTTTGAGGTGTCTGCTGTGAGTTTGTCACTTTCCCATTGGTATCCTGGGTCAGGTGTGGTACTTGATTGTATCGATTCCTGATCTTTGCACCCTAATGCTAGGTTTACACTATGTTCCCGGCAGCCACGGCAGTCACGGTAGCCAGAAACGTAGCTCGCCGTGGTGTTTTAGTCATTTTTGTCTTTGTGATCAAGTTCTGTATACTCGCTACGTTTTCTCACGGTCTGTCAAGGTCTGCCGTGACAGAGGCTCGCCGGCGCGCTACGGTCTGTCACGGATGGTTCTACGTTTCCTCCCGGCCTGCCACGTTCTGTTGGGGCCTGTCACGTTTTGTTACGTTGCGATCAAGTTCTGCTAAGTCTATCAAGTTCTGTCAAGGTTTTATACGATAAAACGTGGGCGATGAATGGTGTTTGAGCCCCAATATGGCCTCGGTATAAAGAGGAGGTCCACAAAGCTGCTGCAATCGTTATATTATGCACCCTTGATCAACAACATCATTACATGTAATGGCAATGTAGAAGCCGATTTCATATTCATATTATTTGCTAGGAGCGTACATCTAGCCTTTGTGGCAGCAAGGAGGCCACCAGTAGCTGTATAGAAGAATGATTGTCTAGCAGGAAGGTTAAAGACTGATGCAAAAAGCGGACACGGTTTTCGAGAGAACGAATGCAACAATTGGGATATTTCTCACTTTTTATAGCAAGAGAGCTTCGCATCGAAGATGTTAACGCATTTCAGGCCCCCAAAGCTCTTCGAAACTGTTCGATGAGAGTCTTGAAACAATAACACAAGCCATTGGTATCAGCATTAACCCTTTGTACTCTAGTGACTAAGAAGTAAATGCAATATGCTGCAACGGGAAATTATATCCTACGTGTCGTCTCTATAATACAATGAAACTACCCAGGTCCATTCAGTAATGATTAGTTCTACCCTTGTCACTACTTTTCTCTTCAGACGCATCTATCTGAGATTCTTAGACTCCATGTTCAGGTTCGAGCTGTGGGGTCGGGTTAGGACAACGTGGCAGACCGCAACAGAACTTAATAGACCTTGACAGACCTTGGCAGACCTTGGGTTGCCGTCTCGTAACAAGCCGTTCCGCTACGGACATACTCCAAGTTGTAATAAGGTATGTTACGACTCGTCACGTTTTGTTGCGTTCTCCCCGTTCTACTACGGCACATTAAAGTAGGTCAATCCCACCGTGGCTGCCGTGGCAAATTTTTTGACTGTTTAAAAATCTGTCCCGGCGATCACGGCAACCACGGCGAGCTACGTTTGTCGACCCCGTTCCCCTACGTTGTGTTACGGTCACCCCGTTTCGTCCACGGTGGCCGAAATCGTGACTGCCGGGGCCGCCGGGGACATAGTGTAAACGTAGCATTACTTACTTTTATAAGGGAAACCATCCACGATCCCTTGACGGATCGAATTTGTTTTAGCTACTTTTGTGACTATTTCTGCCAAATTGTTCTACCATTGACCATTGGTTTCAGAGGAGAAAATGTTTAAAATTTCTTACATAGGTACAAAAGGGAAATTGGCCACAAAATCTGGCGGTAATGTTTTAGACGGATCATTAAGCTATTAGGAAATGGCCACAATAATCCTCACAGCTTAATGTCAGATCCTACTTCTACTATGTACTTCCATAACATGTATTGTGATTTATCGAATAAAATATTGTTTAAACCAAGCAATTTTGTGGAAGGTTACCTAATGACCATTTTTGCGAAAAGAGAAGATATAACAGTTTTTGCACAATCAATGCAGCTCAGTGGTTTCAGAGGAGAAGATGTTATAGGTTACCTATAGAGGTACAAAGGGAGAAACAGCAACGCCCCCCTGGCAACCAGGTTTTTGACATATCATTTTTGTTTTAGCTTCGTTCGTAGAGGGTCGCCTAATGACCATTTCTACCAATTATATTTCAATTCTGACCATTGGTTTCAGTGGAGAAGATATTTTTAAAGCTTAAAAACTTACTTCTTGGTATATAAGGGCGACTGACCACGCCCCCTGGCAGCCATGTTTTGAGATATCCTTTTCTTTTTAGCTTTTTTGTAGTGGAGGGATACTCTGATATTTTTCATATATATGTACGTAGTCTTGTCCCATTTGTTTTGTTGGGAGGGGAGTCAAATTTATTCTGATTTTCAATGTTTTTGGGGAGTTTCAGAAAAATTGAAAATTTTTTGGTACGAAGATGTGGTGATTTTTTTCGTGGGGTCTGGACTAGATTTAGGGGTCATTTATATGCACTTTAGGATAAGGTACAGAATGGGAATACGTGTATATTTTTGGGGGTGTGCTAAATTTTCAAATATTTTTTTTGGTATGCTTGATATTCCTAACAGTAGTTGCTTGGTCCAAGCCTACGTATCAAGAAAAATGAGAGTACCCCTCCCCCACCCCTTGGGGATATGCACAAGTGGTAATGTTTTGAAGAATCAGAAAGAAAGTGAGTATGACCAGGAATGCAACAACCATAGACCAGACCAACCCACGTCATCACTAGGAAGACACACAAAGCGATAACAGCCACACTACAACAAGAACACAATTAAACCAGCTCTATTTATTGTAAAACTAGAAAGGACACAAAGTGCTGCATATCAGAGGCAAGCACGAAAGACTAAGCCCCCATGCACCATTCGGACAACAATAAACAACGGCTCAATCACCGCCATAGAACGACAGCAGCTACAGCCACAGGGGTAGGGTATTAAATATATATATATATACCAGTCAATTCTAGTGGTGTTATAATACAAAACCAGACCACAAACAAATGAGCCGCGACATGAGATTTCCAACAAAGTGGTAAGTGCGACCAGTAAAAGCTCAGACCAGTCTGCGCATACACGCAGTCTGATCAGAGTCTTTTGCTTGTCACTTAAATATTCTATAATAGTGGAGCGGGGTACTGAGAAAATACTTCACTTGATGATACAAGCATGAAATTTTCACCATATCTTCATTACATATCACGCATTTAAAAACGATTCCTGGCCACTTCAAATTCGGCTATTTCCAAGATGGCCGCAAAAAAACAAAATGGCCGACATTTAGTTGGGGAGTGTATGTGGTAAATTGGTCATATCTCAATTTCTAGTCATCGTAGAACATCAAATTTGGTATCAAATTAAAAGTACAAAATTGTCCGTTAGTATAAAGTTCAAATATGCAAATTAACTGATTTGCATGTTTATGAATATTAACAAGTTCTGATTTTATGGCCAAAAATCGGTAAAATACATTTAAGTTAAGCATATCTTAACCTCTGGTCAATTTAAATTGTCAAAAGTGATATATACCTAAGCATAGACTTAGCCATACTATAAATCACCATTATTGCACTGCAGCTCATTAGCATATTCATGAATATACATTTACAAATACTTTATAAATCTTCAAATATCACTTTTAATACCCTTTTAAGAACATAATTGTAGTATGCACATGTTGTAAATTATTCATTTGCAAGCTTCTATTCTACATAAGACCGTACACAATTTAAGCTCCGTACTTACACTTTCTACCAAGGCCCCAATATGCAAATTAGCTAACTAAATATTTATGAATATTAATTACCATTTTTTTTTTGCTAAAAAAATCTAGAAATTGAAAAAGAAATTAATCCAGTTTCAGTTTGTGGTGATCTTTCACTGAAAAAAATCTTCCCAATCAAAGTCTGGTCCACTCTTAGGTCTATGTACCGTTATTTATGCAAATTAGGTCATTGATATCCTGCGATTAGTGCTGCTTATTTTAAGCATACTAAACTGGCATTGCTAAATATCTTTGCTTATACCCGGAAACAATCGAAGCATAATCGCCCACAATTAAAACAGCACGTAACTACCTATCTTCTTGACAGTTGCATGAATTCCGACTAAGTGCCTGATGGATAGCAATTGCAGTTTCTCATACAATTTGACTGTGATCCACATCTGAACTAAGGGTGAGGTTGGCACCATGAAACCGGTTTAAGCCCTCAAGTAAAATATTTTTACTGACCGTTCCAAGGCGGTACTCCTTTTGTGGATCATTTGTGTTATTTATGTCTTGTGTTTGTCAAGCTTTTGCGTCCATTCATTGCTGCCTTGTGGTCACTTGCTGGGAAAAGGCTGACCTATTGGCTCTCGTTTGTGATGTTTAATTGTGTTTTGTCGCTTTCCATTGTGGTATCCTGGGTCAGGTGTGGTACTTGATTGTATCGATTCCTGATCTTTGCTGCCGTTCTTACTTTTTTTTACATACCACATTTTCATATTTCCTTTCAACATTTGGCTATAGCAGACAACTCCGTCCATTTATGAATCCAAACATTGTTCTGCTTTTACCATCCCCAATTCGATTAAGATGGTAATTACTGTTCAGTAACAGTCGATTGTTTCCATAACATGTACTGCCTGGAAAACTGCTACCTAATCTTGCTTTTTAGAGCACCTTGTGTTTGTGGATATCATCTTGAGCGTTTAGCTTTCGAGCAAATAAAAAATCAAAGCGCTGCATCCATCTTGCAAGTTGTGCTTGACTAATCGTACATCGTGCTTGACTGATCGCACATTAAATAACAATCTTTTCTTATGTTTGAATTTCTGACTGTGATATTGTGTCTGCAGTAATACTGAGGCATAGAATATTTTTGTGGTTCCATGCCTACCTTGCTGATTTTTTGCCATTGCCAACGGATGCAGAAACCGTATCGCACCCAATGATTTAACCCATACAAAAAAGCAATGGCCTTGCACAAGGACTAAGTGATTTATCTGTGCGTTGGTTTGAGAATTTTTTTTACTGACGTTCAAAGGCGGTGTTTCTTTTGTGGACTTTTTTTTATGTTTTGTCTCTTTCATGCTGTCTTGTCTATCCATTGCAACCTTGTGTCCACCTGCTGGGAAAGGGCTGGCCTCTTGGCTCTCTTGTATGCGATGTTTTCTTGTGTTATAGTCACTTTCCCATGTGTTGCCCTGGGTCAAGTTTGGTACTTGATTGTATCGATTCCTGATTTTGCCTTCTTCTTAATTACATATATCATGAGTTGGCATCCATAAAAAATTGTTAATTTTTCCAAATGCTATCCATAAAGCGTATATATTCAAATCAGCATACCTGCTATATCTAGTACAACAACATTGGTATCGGAATTAACAATCATTAGAGTTTGGCTTCCTGTCAAAGAAGCATGCATTATATGGACAAACATATGAGTGTCAGCTTCCTCTGATTGCATAAGGCTAACATATCCCTATTGTAAACTTTAAACAATCTCATCTCCTTTTGTAACTATTATATATGCGTTGGTTTGAGCAAGTATAGTTTTAACTGCTAGAAACCCATATATTGTAGCCTTTGCTGTCATCACATGTAAGGAAGTTGTTCCATGATTTGAGAGGTCTGGTGTTACTTTCCTCTTTTCTGCCATGTCTCACTTTTCAAATTGTCTTGGTGATATATACCAAATACAACATCATATCTGGAGAATTTTCAAGCATACTACTCAGTATGAGGTGTAATCACCTCAGTGGTATAACCATCAGGCATTTTGCTGCCTTGGACTTTTTTGCTAAATCATACGTTGGTCAGGTTTGTGTCATCCATTATCACATTGTCTGCATTTGGTTGTTCATATTTTGAATTTGTACCTTGTTCAAGAATTTCAAGCAGCTGTGACTTTACTGCTGAGTGAATCATGTCTTTTTGTGATAAGGATGGAAGACAGTTTTGATTTTCATGTTGGAAAAAAGGTGGCAAGTCAACTTTTAGCTTTGACATGAGATAATTAATATCGAAAATATCGTCGGTCATCCTTTAAATAGCTGTCAAGCTAATTTTAGCTGATGATTGGTTGAATTTAAATAGTAGCCTGAAAAGGGGAAACATATTCTTTTTCACTGAATCATTAAACAAAAAAAGGTGTCTGAGTATCTGCTATGTCTTTACAAACTTTTCATATTGCTTCTGACCAATGGGTGCTAACTGCTTCATGGTTTCCTGGTCATACCCACTTACTTTTATTAATACAACTGTCCGCTACTTATAATGTATAAAGTGTGTACAGGTCAGCAGACTCCTCTTTGAAGGGATTCGGTTAACTGCTAGAAACTCAAATATAAACAGATCCCCACCTCTACCAACTATCATAAATACAGCTTCTTCTCTAGAACAATCATACACTGGAATGCCCTCCAAACCGGCACTGTCTTGATTCCTACCATGGTCCAGTTTACTGTTTAGCCACCAGGTGCATGCATCCCCTAAATCTCTATACTCTGTTTTTATCTTTTAACTAAACTAACTCTTTTTGCACTGTACAAACTCATCTGACCCACTAAGCTAACCCAATTTATAACTTGGTAGCTAAAATACCCTTCTTAAGTTCTCCTTATAGGTTAGGAAGTATTGGAAGAAAGAGAGAGAAAAAAGCTTTATATTTATATTCAGTTAGACCAATAGTACCTCTGTAAGCTTTTATAACTGTAATATTTTGATTGTGGGGTTGGTCTATGGCAATCATAGAGAATGCTTTATCAATTTTACGAAAGGCAAAATGATCTCTGTGTATACTTCAGAATGCATTTGTTCCAGGGTAAGCTTGACGCTATGATTGACTGGTAGCCATCAAACTTAATAAATATGATCTAGAGCAAAAAAAAGGATGAATTCTGAAATTGCTTCTCTATCCACCTAAAAGTAAGTGTATTTGACTAGGAAATGCCACAATCACAGACCACATACCAACTAAGCTAAGAAACTTAGAAACAGAACTCTGACAACCACAAGACAGCAAGAGCACAATACAAGTCAAGAGCCAGATCTCTCTTCCTCATCCAGATTACTGCAAAACTAGAAAGGATGCTAAGTACTACATTACAAAACAAGAACACAAAATCCCCACAAACAAACGGAGCAAATTGGACAAACAATAAAAGAACCACAACCTAAAGGGGACAACAGCCGAAGTAAAGCCCCTAGGGGCATTTGAATACAATTTTGGGCCTTATCTACGCCATAGGAAAACATTTTGAGTTAACAAGCTATGTTTTAACAGAACCAACAATCTTCTCATGGAAATAAAAACACAGTGTCAAAAACTGCTTAAACAGAAAAGCCAACACTCAAAATTGGTATTTGAATATAAAATATGAATATTCATAGTATATAAATGAGCTGATGTGCACATATTGATAAGTATACTTTGGCAGCAACGTTTAAGACTCTATATGTATCACTTTTGACAATATGCATTAGCCACTGGTTGTGATATCAATCATGATGAATTTGTAAGATTTTTATTACTGATTTTTGGACAAAAGGAATAACTCATTAGTATGCATAATATATTAATCAGATAATTTATATATTTGAACTTTATACCAAAGGGCAATAATTCAGCTTTAATTTAATACCAAGTTTGTTGTTCTATGATGAACAGAAACTGAGATATAATCAATTTACTACATACATCCTCGTGAAAAGTGTCGGCCATTTTGTTTTTTGGCGGCCATCTTGAAAATGGCCGAATTTGAAGTGGCCAGGAATCGTTATTAGATGTGTGTCATGTAAAGAACATATGGTGTATATTTCATGCTTGTATCATCAAATGAAGTATTTCCCTAAATTTGCTCACTAAGCAGCTCCACTATAACTGTTAAGCTACTGACCGAACAGTATTTGGAGTTTCTAAGCCTTAAATGAGGCTGCACAGGCTCGTCTGAGTCTATAAAAATGCCACATTGTTGGAAATCTCATGTCACGGCTCAAATACACTTACCACAGCAAGAACATAGCCAAAGTAAAGCAATATTCCAATCTCATTAATGAGATTACCACAAGACCAAAAATGGCGTAAGCAAGACAAAAACCAACTGCTACACAATGGAAGCAGAAATGAACAATGAATTTACGACAACAAAATCACCACACCTTGGGATGGGTGGGGGCTAAATATAATTACGGACTGAATCTTCGCCCAGGATTCGGCTGATTTCAAGACACAACATTTGTTTAGCTTGCGTGGTGGAGGCCACCTAACTTATCCATTGCATCACCACAGGGTAACAATAAAATCAAGTGACCCATTTATGCCTGATGGATATTCCAACCATTATCAATTGGACGAATCTATTTCCAACTTAATGGTTGTTGGGTAGTATGTTTCAATTCCATTTCAAATTTTTAAAGTTCATTCTGAAAGCAAGCAGTGGAGAACCTGATCAGACGCCGCGTTTTGTGGCTTGTGATCTGTATCTGCACTGTTTGCCTATGTCGCAGAAAAAGGACGCTAGGCTTATATGGGTTTACATACCGTGATGAAAAAAAAAGAAGAAAATGGCTCTTAACTCACAGACAGTCAGAGTTTAAAAAAACAGGCGGAAGTTTCCTAATTTATACATTGTATCATCACTTTCTAATTAACATAATGTGATGAAATAAAGAGGGCTTTCAACTCACAGACAGTCAGAACTAAAGAAATCAAGGTGTGGAGGCATCCTAAATTATACAGTTTATCATCACATCTAATTTATATACTGTGATGAAATAAAGAGGGCTCTTAACTCACAGACAGTCAGAGCTAAGGAAACCCAGGTGGAGGCTTCCTAAATTATTCAGTGTATCATCACATCTAATTAATTGCTGTGATGAAATAAAGAGGGCTCTTAACTCACAGACAGTTAGAGCTAAATAAACCCAGGTGGGGGCTTCCTAAATTATACAGTGTATCATCACATCTAATTCACATACTGTGATGAAATAAAGAGGTTTCATAACTCGCAGACAATCAGAGCTAAAGAAACCCAGGTGGAGGCATCCTAAATTATACAGTGTAACATCACTTCTAATTAACATACTGTGATGGAATAAAGACTGTCCTTAACTCACAGACAGTCAGAGCCAAAGTAAACCCCTTGTTGAATAACGGTGGGCCCTTCCTAAGACAAGCATCGGGCACTGACCCACCAATGAAAATTAGGTTTTATGTTTTCTAGAGGGTCATCTAGGATCATTCCTGTAAAATTTGTTAAACATTGCTCCATGGTACAGGAGGGGTTGTCGTTTAAATTAAATTGTTGAAGACGACGACGTACATCGATTGATCTCAATAGCTCACTTTGAGCTCTTCGTGTTCATGTTACCTTGTGACAGAATGATACGAACATTATAAAAATGTCGTCTGCTATGCTTGGTCCCTGCTAGTAAAGAGAAAACAATTGCAACATCTCTCACGTCTGCTTGTATCGCTAAAGGCAGAACTTTCATTTACAGATTTAATGCATAATGCACAATGCCTGATGGTCCCTCAGGACTAGAAAGACTACATTATAAACATTTTCATTGGAAAATGATATTTTCACACACACGACCAATGAAGGCTCAGTCGAATATGGCCGTGCGCACAGTCTCCCCAGACCATTCGCTGTTCGCACACATACATCGTGTAAAAAATATTAAGATTCAGTCGAAATATTAGTCTTCTTTTCTGGCTAACCACAAGTGCAAGAAAACAAACCTGCTCCTGGTGTTGTTGTCAGTTACATTGACATTAGTGGTAATACGCACAGGATGCCTCTTTGGCTGTTAACCCACAAAGCAGAAATTACAGCTCAGCAGACAACAATTTCCTTACTTGGATGTGCAACTTTATGTATCATGTCAATTGGCATAATCTGCATGGGAGGAAGTTTACCCTTAGAACGCCATTAACCCATTTAACTCAAATTGTATTTTCAACTGTTATTAATTGGAGCAGTCCATTTCCAATTTTAGGGGTGTTGGGTGGTATTTTGTATATTTTCCAAATTTTAATAGAATATTCTGTAAGCAAACAATGAAGTTCCCGATCAGACACCGCATTATGCGGTGTCTGATCTGGATCTGCACTGCTTGTCTATATCCCACAAAAAGACGCTATGCTTATATGGGTTAAAACTTTGCAACAGACGACACATTCATAAAAAAAATATTTTTGTTAACATTTTCTGGAACATGAAACACCATCTCTTACTAACTCAGAAAACCAAGAAAGTTATCTTAAAATAAAAGAAAGGAAGAAGGCAAATATCAGGAATCGATACAATCAAGTACCACACCTAACCCAGGACACCGAATGGGAAAGTGACACAAACACAAGAAAACATCACTTACAAGAGAACCAAGAGGTCAGCCCTTTCCCAGTAGGTGACCACAAGGCTGAAAGGAACAAACAAGACAGTATGACAAACACGAAACACAAAAATTATCCACAAAAGAAGCACCTCCATGGAACGGTCAGTAAGAAAATTACAAGAGGGCTACAACATGTTTGACGGTACCAACCTCACCCCTTACAAGACAAAAAAAGAGGTTTGGTTAACCCTTATTCTGCTATATTCTTTGTCCTGAAAATGTAGTCTGCTTTTTACGTATGTTGCATATATTCAATTGCATTTCAATATATATATATATTATGGAACTATATTAGATATTTATGATAAAATGTACATATATGCAATAAAATCATTTAAGGTCTGTTCATGGAATCATGAATATTTCGTGTCTCTTGCAAAGTTAACGTGAAGTTACTTTGTAAGAGACCCGAAGTATTCATGATTCCATGAACATTCCAAAAATTGAATCCATTTTTAAACTAAATAGCGTGATGATTCGAAAACAAAATGGATAAATGGAAGAGAACATTCAAAATTATATTTAACAAGCATGTAAAATTTGTCAAAGTAAAAGAAAGGTGCATAGAGTAAAAATCGAAAATTGGGTATGTTTCCATTTCTATGTTAAAGGCAAACCCTCTTACAACAAATCAAAATACAAAAAGCAAATATGATGATTATCATCATCAATAACAGCAACAAACCGACTTCAACAGAATAATAATACATGTATAAATAATAATAATAATAATAATAATAATAATAATAATAATAATAATAATAATAGTTAACCATTAAAGCGCCAAGAACAAAATGCATCTGAAAATGTCGTCTGCCGAAGTCGTCTGTGCAAATAATTGCCTTACATTACTAACGAATTAAGTATAGAAGCAAACAGTGTGTACCCAGAACAGACTGCTCCTATAGGAGCGGTCTGATCTGGGTCCGAACTGTTTGCCATAGAGACTTCTTAAACATTTCAGCAGACGAGAAAAGCAAACGACTTTTGGTGTGATTGGCGCATTAAGGGTTAATTCAACAGTAGTATTACCTGTAGAATACCCCGTTGTAATGGTTGTAGTCAATGGACTCGAACACAGCACCTATCCCTATCTTTGGTTGGAGGCTATATCCAAACACTAAGAGAGACAACCCCGTACTAATCCAAATCACAAGCGAATACATATCGAGCACTGATAGGGGAGGCCACTCATCCAAATATAGGGAGGAATTAAAATAGGGAATAAAACATATAGCTCCTCCACTATTACATATAGCATCGCTCGCTACATGTATCACCGAATTTCCATAATCACGTAACTAAGAAAAGATAACTCCTTAAGTTATAAAAAGGTAAATCAAGAAATTTCCATATTCCCGATAACCTGTGAATTAACACAAACCGTTAAAAATCATGGTACCCAAACTATGACGATCTCAATAGGCTGCAGTACATTTACAGATATGTGAACCATGATAGCAAACCATCTATCGCAGTTGAGCCCATCTTTACCAACTGATTGTGAAAGGGTTTCGTGGTAAGATACATGAATCTTGTTTTGCTGCTGAACAAACAACTTTGATTACTAACAGCATACAGTGTAAACCCTGATGAGACATTATTTTGTGACGTCTCACCTGAGTCTATCGTGTTTGCAAATGGTCCAATTTGTTATAAGCTATTAACTGTATTTTTACTATTTTCAAGGATTTTTACAAACAAGTATTATAAGAACTTGTGCCGCATCTTTTGCTTAAGTTTGCTTTTAACCCATATAAGCCTAGCATCCGTTTTGTTGGAGAGAGGCAAACAGTGCAGACCCAGATCAGACGCCGCAGAAGGCGGTGTCTGATCAGGGTTTCTTCTGTTTGCTAAAATAATTTTCTATTAGAATTTGATTAAAAATGAAAAATGCCACCCTTCACCCCTTAAAACGGAAATGGACTGGTCCAATCGATAACAGTGGGATATTCAATTCTGCTTAAATGGGTTAAAGAAAATATATACCCGTTTGGTAAGCAAAAAATAAATAGTTTCCCTTTACAATATTATCTAACTGCTAATGGCTCGCGGTTATGGCAAAAATACACAGCGACGTATCAGCTTTACTTTAAACTATGTTCAGAATATAAGAGGCACAAGTTCCCAAGTATTTTTATTGGCCCTATCAGGAGACATGCAGCATTTTCCATTTCTATTCAATACTAATGCGTTTTATGATTTAAAGCAAACATCATATTTTTGATTAATTACATATTTTGATTTAATTCAACTCACTAATTCCTCTCATGTTTGAATAGTGCATCGAACCAGATGCGTCATTATCCGCATGTGTTAAATTTCCATTTATAATCGAACCAACTAAACTAACATGAAATCACGTATATTTCCGTTTTCGTATTATTGTATGTCGTTTATTTCCACCGTATCCCGTACGGCAACAAGTAATCCCTCTATTCTAGTGATGATATTATAGATATCCGTATTGGGAAAATGCTCTTCGGAATTACAATACAAGCCTTTCTGAAAGACTCCAATGCTGAATATAAATACTGAGGCTCTACGCTTAAGTTTTTTCATAATTCAATCAGCGAGAATGTTATCTAAACTGAAGTAACGGGAAAAACAGGCATGTACTCTGGCGGAAGGCAAGACCAATTTTCGTCATGGACCAAAATCGATACGATAACTATCACTTTTGATAAAAGGTAGAATAGTTCAGTTGCAGAGTTCAGTTGCAGAGGAGCTGTGAGGATAGTATAATCACATTAAGATCTTAACCGCATACATCACAGTATCGGCTAATGCCGCCACAATATGGGAAGTTGGGTATGGAAATTACAAAAGAGTTTGTACTAAGGCGTGAAATCTCCCTAATAGTCATTTGTGAAAAACTCAAATTTTCAAACTGATTTTTGCAATTAATTTCGCAACAAAGAATGGACTAAATAATTTAAATTATTCAAAAACAAACTCAATGATGCTCAAACCAATGGCAATCGAAAGTAAAAACCGGATTAACATAACTACTCTAAAATTACATTTTGATATTATGTAAGTTGGAGAGCTAAATCGTTTCTAATCAATAGTAAAGAAGAAGGCAAAGATCCGAGGAATCAATACAATCAAGTACCACACTTGACCAGAGACACCATATTGGAAAGTGATAAAAACGCAAGGACACATCAAACACAAGAGCGCCAAGAGGTCAGCCCTTTCCTAGCAGATGGTCACCAGGCTGCAAGGAACAGACAAGATAGTATATATTAAAGACAAACGTAAAACATTAATAACAAAAAAGATCCATAAAAGAAGCACTGCATTGGAACTGTATTTTACCATCAAAGACTGTAAGATAGATTTATCTAACAATACCTGATTCAGTATCTGATCAGTATGCCTGCACACTATCTAAGCGTGCTAAATGCAGATAAAACTTCCGATTGTAAATAGACGAATGGGGATGCTTCAATGTTTGTCTTATAAAAGTATTTCCTCACCTTTACCAAGCTTCCGACTAACATATATTGTGTAAATTTATTATAAACCTTAGCAACCGTAGCTCGAAAGGCGGTTCTCCCAGTCAGTGGGATGAAAATTTAAGCAGTGACCACGTCTCTTGGACGTTTTAAACCAGAACCACTGCCGATTGAGCCTTAGTTTAAACTTTTATTTCATTTTTGTATAGCAACAGGTGTACTAGTACAATAGTACAATAAGTTATCATACCCATCATTTTGGAATACAAAAGGGACTCAAAAGAAAAAATAAGTGAGTATGATCAGGAGATACCACAATCCCACACTGCAGACCAACCCACAGCACCGTGATGAAGAGCCACAAAACATTTACAGTAACAAGACATCCGTAAGACAATAAAGCAAAGCAACCGGCTCTTAGTTACTCTTCAAGATGATTGCCAAACTAGAACGAACATAAATTAATGCAAACCAAAACAAAGACAGACACAGAACCCCGACAAACAACATTAAACACAAACATTAAACAATAAATCAACAACAACAGAACCACAGAAAGTGTAAATCTGTTTCCCAGTTGCTTAATATTAATTATACAATTAACATATTGAATTGACATAAGTATGGATAAACAGTACAGCATAACCTCGATAATTCGATGTCGAATTATCCAGATTTAACTGTAGATATTTAAATGTCAAAAATGCTGTTAATACGAAAATTATGAATTCTGATATTTTGGAACGGGGCTTGATTATTTACAAATTACAGTTTCCTTGTTGTCTCTATGGGGCTTGGAGTTGGAACGTATATGGTCGTTGCCTCTATGTACACAGCACGCAGTATAGTCGTCAAACCGATTATGTATATATACCAGTATTTTAAATAATACCACTTTTGAAAACATTGAGAAATGTTTCATACAGATGTAGTGTGATATTAGAGCATCACATCGTTTTCATTTTTAAATAGGAAATATCCCATTTCTTGATGGAGATGTTCCTCGCTCCCCTTTATATGATGTATGTATTTCGCAGCTTATTCGTTTTGCATCGATGTGATCTAAGGACTTCAACAACAGAAACCTATTTTTGACTGCTAAGTTATTAAAGCAAGGCTATATATGTCATAAAATTCGAAAAGCATTTTCTAAAGTCTACCACAGACACGCAGAGTTAATTGCTAAATACAACATTGGGTTAAAACTCTACTGCAACAGGGCATATCAGAACCTTTATACTATGGTGATTAAGTTTAGAAATTCAAAATAATTTTTGAAAACCTAATTTTAGGGATCATTTCAAATAGATTATCAAACGTTATAAAAATGTTGGATATAACTTGTATATCATGCGACAGTCTGCATGTCTGGTTTAAACCCCATTTATGTTTGTAGCTATGGTTTCCTTTTTACTTGCACGACGGTGGGTCAGGCCTCAGACTCAATGACGGCTCTGACGTAAAGTTTCAATCGGTCGGTTGGTGCCTGGTGCTTATCTGTAGCTGGGCCCACCCTGGCTCAACTTGAGGTTTTGTTTAGCTCTGACTATCTGTGAGTCGTGAACCATTTTTTTGTTTCATCAAGGTATGTTAATTTGATTAGATTGTTTCATCATGATGATACATTGCAATAGTTAGGAAACCTCCATGCGAGCTTAACGTGTTTGTGCTTCAACAACAGCAGAATCTAGGGCGAAGATTTGATACCCGTAAAATGCATCACCCCCCCCCCCCCGACACACACACACACAGTGGCTTAGTTTGCTGTCCGTTCTAAGGCGGTGGTACTGTTGTTGTTGAATCGTTGTTTATTATTACTTCCATTATCGGATTCTGTAATTGTTTTATGTTTTGTTGTGCGTTATTCTATGTCTATTCTAGTTTTGCAATCATCTTGATGGGGAAGAGGAAGCTGGTCGCTTTGCTTAGTGTGTCTTCCTGGTGTCTCGTGATTGTTGTATGGCTCTTCCTCGCTGTGCCATGGTAACAGTTGCAGTGGCGACTGCATGACCTACTCACCACGTTTAATTATACGGCATTTTGGAGCATATTTTGCTTGTAGCTTGGTCGCAGACGATCACTGTCTAACCTGGCGGGGGTATAAATGAGAAAACTATATTTACATTATGGTCAAACTGTACCTATTGCAGCCTAGACAGTAATTGATCGTCGCAACCTGTTGCTAAGAAATCAATAAATATTTGTCGAACTCTCGTTTTTGCGGCATTAACAGCTTGCAGTTTATTCATACATGAGAAATAATTCGACAAACCCCAAACCAACAAAACTAGTGTGAGCAAAGCGAAGACTCTGATCAGTCTGGGCATCTGCCCAGACTGATCCGAGTCTTCGCTGTACGTTCAGTGGGTAACTATGGTAACTGATCAGACTGAGCTGATGCCAATCTGATCTGAGTCTTTTCGTGACGCTCAGCAACTTTTTGGTTTTCTCATGTCGCGGATCACTTTGATTTGTGGCGTCATACCACATTTATTTTTGCGGTTAAATCTATTAGATTTTAACAAATAAAGATATTTTCTTAGCAGATACTTATGCCATCAGTATAAATATGTAAGCTCAAGTACAGGCCGTGGGGATGGGGGGGGGGGGTCTAAGCCAAATTTTTAAAGAAGCAGTATCTAGGGCAAAGATTTGGCCAGTAAAATATACTTAAGCCCTAAGTGACATTTTTTGTTATTAATTGTTTTATTAAAGAAACAACTTTATACAATATATACAAGTACAAGACATTTACACAAACAAGTACATGTATAAGTTTGTCATGCTATTTTATATGAATATTTAGGTATCCCAGTATGATTAAGACATGATAAAATGTTTTATTAATATATATGTCTCAACTCCGTCAAAAATATTACAAATACTGACAGATAGATAATTCAGCGCACACTGAGTCAGCGGGAAAATGAGATCCTGAGTTATTCTGAGGCAGGTTCTGTACATATATTGTTTGCAATGGCAAAGAGATACACTTTGTCACGTTTCGGTCAATAAAATGCATGACTATTTTTAGTTAAGGTACGCTTAATATCAAAGCGTCATATGTTTTACAAAGTAGCTTCAATAACAATTTATTAGAAAGGGGGTGGGAAAAAGGGGGAGCTTAAAGACAAAACTGATTTGATAAAAATGAACTTAAGGTATGCTACGTGTTTGGCTAACATCAATAGCACAACAGGGTGTATATAGGTACTAAGAGACCTTGGCTGTTTTCCGATCTAAGGGTGACTCATTTGTTGTTGGTTCATTGTTGTTGCTGCTCCCATTGAGTGTTAGGGTTTGTGATGGGTCATTGTTTTGTGTTGTTCTTTCTAGATTAGCAAACATGTTGTTGAGGAAGAGAGAGCAGGTTGAATTACTTATATGTGATGTGGCTGTCTGTGTTCTGTGTCTCTTCTTAACCCTTAAAGCGCCAACCACAACTGCAGCAGACGACAAATTTTCCGACATCTTTCCTAATTTTTAAAAAGAATTAAGGTATGATATTTCGTGAAATTGTCTGCTGGCAGACAATTCTCATGAAATATCATGCCTTATTTGTTATTTTTGAAAAAGCAGCAAAATTCGAAATTGTTTTCTGCTGCAAATTGTAGGTGGCGCTTTAAGGGTTAAAGGTGACATGGGTTGGTCTGAGGTCTCATTGTGACAATTCCTGGTCATAATGTCTTATGTTTTTACTTTCAAAAACTGACCATTCAAATATGTCTTTGAAGTGAATCCCAAAATATTTTTTCCATGAAAGATTTGGTAATTTTAAGCGTGAAAACAAAGCAGAACTTTTAAAGAGAATATACATGCCGTCCTAGACTATTCATAATCCCTCTATAGATATAGGTCCTGATTTGTGTTTCCCCCCAAATTTCAAGGACTTTTTGTGTCTAAAGACAAACATATTCCTGTATAAGCATAAACTAGTAAATTAAACGACCTAATACAGATATAGAACAAAGACACCCACACGACAACAAGAGCGCTACCTGATCTCTATTCCTCAAAGAGATACAGTAAAATCTGTCTAAAACGGCCACTCAAAAATAGACAAAACATGTATCTTAACGACAAACGGTAGCATAATGAAGGTCAAAAGTATTGCAGAATGCTCTCTTGGAGCATTCTGCAATACTTTCGATCTGCATTAAGCAATAATCGGTCTTGTAAACCAATTTTTTCTTCTTCTTTTTGATTGGCCGCTTAAGACAGGTTTTACTGTAGTTGCAAAACTAGAATGGACACTAAGAGCTACAACACAAAATGAGGAATGGACACAACAAATACATACATAATGGAAGCATTTACAAACAGAGAACGAACAAAACCAAATCACAGTCTTAGAAGTGAGTGCAACTGAGGCCAATGTGGATAGGAGTAGAGGCTCACATATCCTTTACAAGTTAAATCTTCGCCCAACATTTTTCTTTGTTCAAGAAAATAAAACAACATGAATGCTTCCTAACTAATGCAATGCATCACAACAGGAAATAACGAAGTCAAATTGACTTACTGTGACCTAACAAAGAAGATGGATTTTAACTCGAAAAACACTTGTTGACTCAAAGACAAGCATCAGACACAGTCCCACTGATGAAAGTTTTAGGCCAGGGTCGCTGGAAAACATAGCTATAAACCTTGATTGAGTTTATAAATTGGCTCTGATATGACAAGTTGCAGAGGAGATATCAAACCAACATTGTATTACACAGTCAACTCTAAGTGTCTGTGATAGAAAATAAGTGACACTATGGCATGTGTTTGTAACAGAGTGGATATACTCGTCTGGTATTCTTCTATGGACCAAACCAAAACAACGATAGCAGATAGGATGATGATTTAAATTGTTAAGACTGAAAATATACAATGAAAAGGTATCTTTTAATTGAAATGCATGTCAAGTATTGTCAACGATATACGTTGACAACAACACAAATATGGCGAACGCATTGGAGCGTTGCAGTGGGCGCAACAGGTTATGAAAATTATCACTCCCAGGGATATATTTATGCATATCAATGGAGTTTAGGCTTCAATGCCAAATTACCATATAGGTTTGAAGCATTCCACTATGAAGGCAAATGTGAAAAAATTATGGTCAAAACCACCCCTGTTACACATTTCCTCTCACCATGAAATGGCGTCCTGGCATTCCAATATAACAAAAATGGTATGGAAAGAAGAAAAATAGTTCTGTGAAAGAAATTTAAAAAAAAAATACATACACTCTAGCAACCATACAAATGATAAAAAATGAAAATGAAATGGCTATATGATTAATTGGATATAGGAATAGGCTTATTTCTTATATATGGACCAGACCAAATGGGGTGATGATAAAAGACCACAGTCATAATTATATTTAAGTAATAGGTTCAATCTGATACCCTATCAACAAATTACCCCATAACTTCATGTTATTCTAAGATTACTTATCTATACTGTCTATATGTCATAAATAACACAAGTCTTAAAATGATCTGTGCCATGCATCCATAATCCTCAACTTATTCATTAAAGTGAGATCTTAAAAACTGAAACTATATCTTCTTTCTGTCAATATTTCTGACTATCATTAAATATTATGTACTTACATTGATTTTACTGATCTCTTCTGTATCTCAGTACTATTATTAAAACTAATCTTCCATTGTGGTATTGTAAAATCAGCAGTTCTTTGTATCCTTTAAAGATAAAAAACTTGGTCGGCTGGAACTGTGAAGATATGCTGGCTTCTGACCCAGGCATCACCTTTAATCTATTCTGGTGGTCTTCTTTTTCTAGCAGTCATTGGTAATCTTCTGAACTGAGGGTGAGGTTGGTGCACTGTTTAACCTGTTTAAGCCCTTCAGTAAAATATTTTACTGACCGTTCTAAGGCGGTACACTCTCCCACTTCAAGATTAGAGTGTCTGAATTCAGCATCATGATATCCTTTCTGTCTGCTGGCATTCTTTGCTGACTCTTTCGATGCTATGACAGCAGCAGCGTGAAGACGTTGTTTGAGTCTGTCAATATAGTCATTGTGACTCCTAGTAGTCTCAGTATCCTGGGCAATTCCAAGGAATGTATCTATAGCCAAGCGAGGATGACGCCATTAGAAAAAATAGTGATAACCCTCTACTGTCATGTACCGCAGCATTATATGCATGGGTCATGGTTCAAGAGTCCTCAACATGTTCAGTAGTTAAACTGGTTTAAGCCTTCCAGTAAAATATTTTACTGACCGTTCCAAGGCGGTACTTCTTTTGTGGATCTTTTATGTGTTTTTTTCTGTCTTGTGTTTGCTATGTCTTTGTGCGCGTCTGTTTATATGTGCTTTGTGGTCACCTGCTGGGAAAAGGCTGACCTCTTGGCTCTAGTTTGTGGTGTCTAACTGTGAGTTTGTCACTTTTCCATTGGTATCCTGGGTCAGGAGTGGTACTTGATTGTATCGATTCCTGATCTTTGCACCCTTACTTACTTTCTACAGAACCTCTTGACCATGTCATTCCCGATGGGTGATATGTATATGGGGTTGTACAGGTTTTCTTAATCCCAGTCAGAATACAAAGACTCATAATCAATTTAGATTCAAAGTTAGCTCCTGATCACTATGAATCCTGGCCGGGAATCCATAGTGAACAAAGAAATTCTCAAACAAAGCCTTAGCAGTAGTCTGAGCAGTCAGATTTTGGGTAGAAATAGCCAACGTGTACCTCATATAATGGTCTGCGAGAACAAGAATGTTCTCAAACCATCCATTGGAATGCTCTAGACTAAGAAAGTCTTAACAGACAACTTCCATGGGCGCAGACCTAATTAACTATGCTGACTAAATCAGATACTCTTGCTGGTAAAATCTTTCTACATATGCATCTTCCACATTCTTTGATCATTTGGCGTACTATGGAGGCATATCCTTTCACAAATATCCTATAGTAGCCTGTTAATCATAGAAACATTCTTATTTTCTTCACATTTCTTGGTACTTGCCAGTTGCGTACTGTTTCTTATTTAGAAGGATCAGTGTGAATTCCTTTTTCAGAGACAACATGTCCCAGGTATGTGCACTCCCGTTTAAAGAATTCTCATTTGGATGCCTTAAGTTTCAGATTGTTAATCTGAAGTCTCCAAAATACAGCCTCCAGCGTTTCAAGATGTTCCTCAAATAATAAGGAGAAGACAACAAAATCGTATAGATATATGAGACAATCCCTCGTGTCCATCTCTCACATACATCTTTCCATTTGTCTTTGAAAGGTGGCTGGTGCATTACAGAGACCAAAAGGCATCCATTAAAATCCATAGAAAATGAGAGTGCCAACCTGGAATGTTGTCTTGCTTTTATCCTCCCCCGCAACCTCAACCTAACTCTAGTAGCCAGAATGGAGGTCTAATTTTGAAAAAAGTATTTGGTACAAGCTAGCGGATGTAAAGAGACTTCAATGCGGGGAATAGCATAAGCATATTTGATAGTGTAGTTGTTCAGTTTCCTGAAAACAACACAGAAATGTATTGATCCATCTTTATTCCCCACCATCACAGCGTTGGATGAATATGGACCCTCACTTTCTCTTATTGCCCCTGTATCTGTCATCTCCTGTAGATGTTCTCTAACGTCCTCTATCAATCCAGGTAGTATCCTACGATGAGGCTCTTTAAAAGGTTGATCATCACTTAGTTTGATATGATGTTCAACTAGCTTAGTGTGTCTGATACCTAGCAAAGTCTTTGAGAAGACACTTTCCCATTTTGCAAAAAGCTTCATTGCTTCATGTTTCTGTTCTTCATTTAAATCTTTTCCACCCATTTTTTTTTCCTTCAGGGAGTGATACATTACTTTCCTCAATGTTGTGCATTGCCAGTCTGGCAGTGTCTTTAGTTTCAACTGTGTCCAGGTCTAAATTTCTTAGCACTTTAACTTTTTGAAGTTGACAAAGCTTGGTATGGGGGGACACAGTTGTAGTCTTTGTGGACATATTAAAGACAAACATGAACACGTTGGATTTGACCTGCCTTATGAAGAGCCACTACCGGCGGACACACACCTAGTCTGCTAGAGGCACTTTGTAAGTTTTCCTTTCAGCTGTTTCCAGTTCTCTCTCTTTTCTAACTAACCCAGAAAATGTAACAGTATGGAGTGGCTCTATATTAACATTCCTTTTATTTGTGGATTTTACAAATCCTACAAATCCATTGCAGAGGAATAAAAATGCATTTTGCCATTGACTTGGTATGTTTAATATTTTATCGGTAGGAATATATTCCTTGGCTTTACCGATAACATTGGTGCCAATCAACACTGGTACTTGTGAATAATAAATGGTAGTTGGAACAACCAATGCAAGAATAGTTATAGAATCTGGACTAAAGCTACCACTATAGTGGTTACAGTACATGCTGTATATTGCAAATTTCTACATCCAGTCCCTCCAAATTGAGCTTAAGCTCTTCTAAAGGAATAATAGTAGGTGACAGAGTCATGGAATTAAAATACTCCTGACAAATTTATGTCACTTGTGATCCACTAACAATAAGAGCATTTACTTCCGCTCCACAAAATGAAACGATGGGTTTCATTCCCAATTTTGCTGTGCATATTGTATCTTTGGGGCTCATTTTCCAAAAAGTCTTTGGCTGACCCCTTATTGATGACCCCTACTAGTTTAAAGGTTCTGCATCCTGCTTTGGTGTTTCTTCCTTTTTATCAAATTTTACATTCTTATTTTTCCCATAGTAGGGTTGATTGTTATTCTGTCTATTTTGGGTCTGGTTGGCATTACAACCCCCTTTGTTTTTTCCTTTCTCTAACGCTTCTATTTATCATCAGGTCTAACTTATGGCCCTTTTCTTTGTTTCATCATAGTGTGTTAATATGATAAGCGTGTTTCTCCATGATGATACATTGCAATAGTTAGAATGCTTCCATGCGAGCCCAACATTTCTTGTACTTCAACAACAGCAGAATCTAGGGCGAAGATTTGGTACCAGTAGGGTGCATTTGAGCCCCTGTGGCTAAGGCTGCTGTCTGTTCTAAGGTAGTGATTCTGTTGTTTTTGACTTGTTGTTTATTGTTACTCCCATTGTGGGAGTCTGGGGTTGTTCTGTGTTTTGTTGTACGTTACTTAATGTCCCTTCTAGTTTTGCAATCATCATGATGGGGAAGAGAGAGCTTGCTGCTTTGATTAGTTTGTCTTCCTGGTGTCTCTTGATTGTTGTGCGGCTCTTCCTCGTGGTATGGTGGGTTTGTCTGCAGTTTGTGATTGTGGTATTTCCTGATCATACTCACTTACTATTTTTTATCCTCCTTTGGCTCTTCTATCTTCTTTTGTTGTTTTAGTTGTTGCTGTTGTATAGTCGTTGCAACCTTCATCCCATTCTCCTTAGTCCTTGCAGCTCTCCTCAGTAATTCAAAACTTTCAATTGTTTCAAATTTAACCCTGGTTGCATTTTTAATTCTTCCACTTCTTAAAGGGACAAATATTTGAGCAATAATACTGGTACCACTCATTATGACTCTCACCAGGGGTCATACTGGGCAGATCAAAAGGACAGCCATAATGAGGTGATTATGACTTCCTCACTGGGGCAATAAAGTGGTCCCATAAAGGGATTAGGTATTTTATGATAAAATATTGATCTTAATCTTAGTGAATGAAATTGTGTTGCATACAGGTAAGTCCCCTCTTGAGGCCCCATTAATTTTGTGAGATACTGAAACTGTCCCTTATCAGTTAATCCTTTAATGATCTCTATTGGACAGTAATCTTTGTCTTTAAAGATTTCCAACATTGCTCCTTCAGAGTGTTGTATCGATCTTCTTTCCTAGCTTTGTCTTTTTCTATGGCTCTCTGATATATCTTTTCTAATCGTAACCCCAGGATGTAATTGTTTCATTCTCTCTTTGTGTGGCAGAATAAAGTTCCTTTAGGATGGCGTGTGAAGACGCCACATTACCAAACACGTTTTTGAGTATTTTCATGAGGCTAGCAATGTTTGCAGACGTTCCTAAAGGAAGTATAATTCACGTAGTGTGTCCTTTTAATGACTTCCTAATTGCTTGAGTTATGGCTACATCAGAATGCTCTTTCTCCTTTCTGATGCATTCAACCTCATTATTTCATTCTTCAAAAGATGCCTCAGTGTTTGGTTTTGGGTCATCTCCTGAGAAAGGTGAGAATTTGGAAACATATATTGATAGTCGAGAATGGTCAGTATTCTTAGACTGACTGTGCTGTTATTCCTTTTCTTGTTTCTGAAGTACATCATTTATAAGCTCTGAATTGATTGTAGTATGTGCTGAATCGCCTTCATTAAGTGTTTTTTTTGCTAAACTTTTTTTAGGCTCCACTTTATTGTTCTGGGTATTGTCTTTCTGTGAACACTCCCCTTTCATCAATTCTTCTTCTTTAGCATTATCTAACGACATGCGCTGTTTAACTCATCCCTTTGCTCAATTAAAGACACTTTAATGTCCAACTTCTTACAGGGTCTATTCTGGCTGTTATATCCATTTCTCTATTCTCTTAGTTCCGTTTCCAAGCTTTTGGATTGCCTCATCTTTTTCTATCAAAGAATCTGATTTTGAATTCAATTCTTGTGGCTCAACTAAGTGTTGCTTTGCTTCTTGTTGCTGTATTTCTGATTCTCTTTGCTTTAAACTCATTTCTTCATTGCTACTCTTCTGTCCCTTTTTGACTGTATAAAATACTATCATAGCATTCCATAGCATTCCATAGCATTCCGTTCCTCTTGGAAAAAAACTTGTGCATTTGCAAAGTGCTTGAATCCTCAAACGCAATCATGCGTTGTTCTATCTTCATACTTTCCTCAAAATATAGCTGCTGATTATGCAGTCTTAATTCATCTATAATGAAAACCTATGCACGTTTAGCGACTAAAATGAAACCTCTAGAAACTAAATAGTAGACAATGTAACAGAAGCGACCAACTTATCAGAGTTAGGTTATATTACCATACCCAGTCACCAGCTGGCAAAGTCATGTCCACTCTGTTTGAATTTAGTTTTAAATTCAAAGGCCTTGTTTGTACGATAATGAATCATATGTTGGCGGCTGTATAACTGTGGCTTGCTAAATATGAAAGACAGAGCAGCTGAGTATAAACAAAAAAAGTATAATACAAATGGATATCTTCCTCACAACAATGTTCCTAAGTACAGGCCACATTCTGTTTGCGTTACAACTTACTTCAAAGTCAACCCTTTTTCAGTCATGTCGGGACAGCCAGTTCTAGCAGTGAGAATAAAGTGTATTGCTCATGAAGACAACACGGTCCCTCCGGTGCATATCAGTTGACCTCGAAGTTGTAACTAGGCCAATACGAAACCACCTGATTAATAACATAATGTTATAAGCTGCACATGTAAACAGTAAGGGTTCCCACGTTTTAGCTAGAACGTTTTAACCATCACTTATTTATTTATTTATTTATTTATTTATTTATTTATTTATTTATTTATTTATTTATTTATTTATTTATTTATCTATTACCTTTGAGTATATATTGGGAGCCACAGAGGAAAGGTTTTGGGTTCAATGTGAAGTAATATTCAGAGGTATTAACAGCAAGTTTAATAGAGATGGGCATGTACTAAGCACATTCTGCTACTACAATTCTATGATAGTATGCCCCTCGTAAATTTCAACAGCACAAAGCTGCAAATATCTCTTAGATATGGACATGACAGATATCATATCTACATCGTCTGGTAAAAAATATGAATATGCAGATAAGCATTAAAGTGCATTTATCTTAATAGGAGACAAGATAAACTTACATGGGCCAGCACATGAGATATTTGTACTTGTCAAACAGGCGGGCAGTGAAGGCTAAGACGAGACTGCGCATGAGCGCAGTCTCGTCAGAGCCATCACTTATCGCATGCAAAAAGTATAGAGACAGAGGAATGCTAAAACCAAAGAGAATACCTCCATCATTGCTGGATACGTTAGCATGGGCGTTGAAAGGAGGCATTTACGTATATGCGATAAGTGCCAAAGTATCGTGTCTTGGCCCAGACATGTTTTCAACAAGAGATTAAGGGGGCTTTGGGTTAAAATCACAGACATTTCTGGTAGGTTTACTGCTTCATGAATTAATATAAATTCGGAAACTCCCGTTTTCATGGAGGTGATGATGTTTATAGGTGTCAGAGAATGAATCTTTTAAACTGAGGAAGGTCATTGTATGCAACCGGTCTGATAAAGAACACAATTAAAAGATAGTTTTTATTCTGAAGGCTTCGATGAGCGAATACCTAACCATGCCAATGCATTTACGAGTGGACGTTTTGTTCGGAGTGTTTTTACGGCACAAGAGCATTGTATTTGAATTGCTTGAAGGTTGTGCCATGATTTACAATTTTGCGCTGCACACACGGAAAAAAGTCTATGAATTGCGAACGTAATTTGACACTGCGATACGCTATATCTGAAAAGTGTACATCGGACATGACCCAAAAATTAAAGGGCGGAGCGGTTTCAAGCATACCTAAAAAGATTCCAAAATCAAAATTTGTTATTGCTAGTAAAATGCCATTAGTCAATAACCGGTGTAAGTACATTTTATCTGAAACAAGAACTTGACATTTAATGTAGACCACTAAGAAACCAAAGTAAAATGTCAAGTCATCATGAATGACATCAAAGTTTAATAGCTGTCATAGTCTGACCAGCAAGATCATGCGAGGACCCAGAAAATTCGTCCAGCGGGGTGGGGGAGGGGTCCAGACCCGTTTTTTTGGTTTGTTTGTCTTTTTCTTTTAAGTCATCAAGGTATTTCACATAGGGACGTACGGACCTCCCTCGAGAAGAAATTGAATTGACTGCTCCTCCCAGAATTGCTAAGGAAACCTATAGCCACTTGTAATTTTACAGGGAGGGGGGTCCAAAACCCATGTCCCCCTCTGAATCCACCTATGAAGATTCAAAGATTGCACTAGGCTAGCAGTGCAGCCAGTCCAACACACACACACACACACACACACACACACACACACACACACACTTTAAGAAATTAATTCAATTTCTGGAATGTCCATGGAATCATGAATACTTCGGGTCTCTTGCAAAGTAGGGCTTCACGTTAACTTTGCAAGAGACCTAAAGTATTCATGATTCGATGAACATTCCAAAAATTGAATTCATTTCTTAAATATAACCTCTACGCAGGGGGCCTAGTAACGGGATAGTAGACCGTTCTTTAGTCTACAAATATTAATATTTTAGCATCTGTAAGCTGATGATTTAATTTCCCATTCACTGAATCAGTAACACTTTCCAGTTGTGGATGCATGAATAATTCAAGCTAAACTACTAGAGAAATAGCTACGCTGATTGTTTGGTTAACCGGTAGCCATACATACAAAACTAATGCATTGTGGAAACTTCGTTTATTTTCGGAAATGATCATGAATACATTGGCAAGCACATGTATGTTGGTACTTATCACATATTCTTGTGTTTGGTCCTTATTTTGTAATGGTGTTCTTAGTGTCCTCTTAGTGTCATCTCACTGAGGAAGCTTTACTTAAATTGCGTACTTACCGTCGTATGGATGCTATTGCTCTTTTTTACTTCTTCATGGTGCCATCGGTTGGTCTGTGGTCTATGATTATGATATACCTGGTCATACTCACTTACTTTATAAAGGTATTCACAGTTATCAAGTGAAGCATCACAGTTATCAAGTGAAGCATCACAGTTATCAAGTGAAGCATCAAGGCATGAATAATTCAAACAAATGCAAGAGATCTAATTCTTAGTCTGAGCCTTCTTCTAGCCCTGAAATCATTCCACGGTTTGGTCCTACTGTTCTTCGGTACAAAATGGCTTTAGGCTTAAGAATAGTAAGTGAGTATGATCAGGAAATACCACAATCACAAACCGCAGACGACCCCATGGCACCGCGAGGAAGAGCCACTCAACCATCACGAGCCACCAAGAAGACACATTAAGCAAAGCAACCAGCTCTCTCTTCCCCATCAAGATGATTGCAATACTAGAATGGACATAAAGTAACGTACAACAAAACATAGAACAATTACAAACGTCCACAATGGGAGTAACAATAAACCAAAATTCAACAACAACAAAACCACCGCCTTAGAACGGACAGCAGCCTAAGCCACCGGGGGGGGGGGGGGGGGGGGCTAAAATGCATTTTACTGGTACCAAATCTTCGCCCTAGATTCTGCTGTTGTTGAAGGACAAGAAATGATCAGCTCGCATGGAGGCCTTCTAACTAATGCAATGTATCATCATGGAGAAACACTCCATTATAAAATTAGCACACCATGATGAAACAAAGAAAATGGCTCATGACTCACAGATAGTCAGAGCTAACGAAAAACTCAAGTTGAGCCACGGTGGGTCCAGCTACAGATAAGCATCAGGCACCAACCCACCGATTAAAGCTTTACGCCAGAGCCGTCATAGAGTGTGAGGCCTGACCCACCATCGTGCAACTAAAGAGGAAATCATAGCTATAAACCGTGATTGGGTTTAAAACCAGGCATGCAGACTGTCGCATGATATCCAAGTTATATCCAACCCTTATATAGCGTTTTACAATCTTTTTGAATTGATCACTAAAACTGGGGACTGGGTCAAAGTCCAAATGTCGAATAACGAAATACAAATTCGAAAATTGCAGTCTGATTATTGAAGTTAATTTTCATTCAAACTTCTTTATCTGGTACAATGTACGTGTACGAATGACAAAGTAGCACTTTGACTTAAAGAGCTTAGTAGTGTGTATATGCCTGAAGGTCGAATCACGCATATCGAGCATCAATTTTATATATTATTGTCATTCGGATTTGAATATTTGCACCCAAGCAAATTATCACACCGGGAAGACGGCAATCGAAAACGTATCAACAATCGACGAACGTGGATCAAAATCAATAGAAACAGTGTTTTCGATTGCCATTTGTCGCAAGTAGGGTGACAAATGGCAATCGAAAACATTGTTTCTATTGATCTTTGATCTACATTCCTCGATAGTATTGGCGTTTTCGATTGCCGCCTACCAGGTGTGATTATGATGCATGAAAAGATAAAAAAAATTATTATCTCTTTCATTAAAACATCTGCACAAAATTGGAAGCATTACCAAATATACAATTTCTTATGTGATATAATTCACCCAAACTGGTGTAGTTTACAGTCGGCTTGTGTAGTAAAGCGCATGTATACGGCACAACCAATAATTATATATGGAAGTTGCTATGTAAATCAGGAATTATTCTATAAATGTCTTATTCCGCTGAAACGCTTAAGAACATATTGTGCTGGAATCTTCAATAATTGTGATAGAAAATCTATTCTAACTTTGATGGATGTTCAGTTTTCTTCAGTCAATCCCCGGTCAGAAAGTCGCAAATATAGCTGTATTATTCACATATCTGAGGATACAGCAATTACAAATCATGTTGTTTTCTTGAGTTCGCCTTAGACTGTATTGGATGGTTCTCTACTGTCCTGCCAGCCAAGAATGACAGTGACGTCATGTTTTGTTTACAAGTTTTTGGGGCTTAGAATCGATATATCACTTGTGTATTAATCCTATCCTGGGGATAGGATTAATACACAAGTGATCTCTCGATCCGCGTTAGCTCAAATTGAGTGTAGAAGTTAATATTTTACTTAACATTTGTAAACAAAATATTACGTCACTGTCACTATTGGTTGGAATGACAGTAGATGCTTACAATCGGCACAACAAATGTTTCTGAAAGTAGTAAAAACTTTGTATAGGCTTTAGATCATATATTACAATTATAAAGGAATTCAGTGGGAACGAGCGCAGCGATTGAACCACTTAATTTCTTTATGATTTTATGATCTATGACCTAGCTATAGTTTTCTTCCCCCTCCCATTGGAAATGGCTGCATTGACCACTTCACGGATTTACTTCGTGATTTTACTTAATAAATATCACACATATTGACAAAATATGTGATTAAGTTGGCCAAAAATTTTAATTTCTGTGCAAACCGATTGGTTGTGAAGCACAGGAAGGGGCGGAGTAAACTGTTAATTTTCTAAATGAAAGCATCTCGAGACACTTCTAATGAGCAACTCAACTAGTGAGGAATTTCATGAGATTTTGGTACTTAACGCATATGCAGATCTGCTCATCCACATAGTCTCACCATAGCCTTCGCTGCTTGCACACACAAAATACTGTACATAAATAAAGGCTACGGCCATATTTTGTTTTTACGCATGTGCGATAAGTACCAAAATTTCACGACTTGGCTCAAATACAGTCTTTGAGAAATCCAATAACATAATTGAGCCGTGACATGTGATTTCCAACAATGTGGCATTTTACAAGTGTAGACTCAGACGAGCCTTTGCAGCCTCCTTTTAAGCTTAAAAGCTCTAGATTATGTTCAGTCAGTAGCTTAACAGTCATAGAATATTCAAGCGATTGGCAAAGGCTCTGATCAGACTCTGCGTATGCGCAGGCTGGTCTATGCGTCTGCTGGTCGCACATACCACATTGTTTGAAATCTCATGCCACGGCTCATATATGAGTTGTATAGTGATTTTACAAGTATAAACGACTTTGTACGGAAATGATTCAGTAATGGGATTTTCATAGCTTTTTTTGATTACTCGATATGATCTCTTTTGACAAGGCTGACTGTTGCCTAAATTTTGTCCTTGCAATTGAGCCTGCTTACTTTAAAACAATCATAAGGTCAAGCGCTCACTTTACACCGAGTCACAAAAATGCATGTCTCCTTAAAGCTGCATACTCTGTAACTATGAACATTTTTCGAAAAAAAATATTTTCTTTTTAAATCATTTGTAAAAGTAGAATAAAGTTATGTTGTCACAATAAATCTAATTTCTACAGTTGAAAACTGCATGAAAAAGTGAATTATCTTATAAAAACAGGTGTATTTTCTCTTGTTTGTAATTATTTGCGTCCCTCCAATAATTCTAGACAGTTGATTTTTAACATAAATGCTGTTGTTTTGGCACTAATAATTTGTTAATTATTACGAAAAAGGTAAAATATATACCTGAATTTTAGTATTTTTAATGTGTTCTTGAAAAATAGAAACATTATTTTTAAAATGAAAATCTCAAAAGTTACAGATCATGCAGCTTTAATATACAGTTTTAGTATTGTAAATATCAACCTAGGATAATATCTAATCTGCATACCAATACCATAGGTGATTGACCCTTTAGTTAAGTAAGAGATTCTGAATAGTTCTACTTAACTTGGCATAGAAGACGTGGACAATATTGTCATATTAAGGTTTATCATTCAAAACATGCTCCATATTTGATTTCAACTAGCTCTCTGATTTTAGGAGAACTATATTTACTTCAAAGGTTAAAGGTTAATAACGACCGTCGGCTGTTACCTATAGTCAAGTTATTCACATTGTCTTGGCTTATGGATGTTCCATATAAAATATGAGTAATATGTTAAAATGATATTGATGGCAGTCCTATATAAGCGACCTTGGCTTTTGGGTTAGAGGTCAACTTTGGTCTTAAGTACTTAGTCATTTTCCTATTAGGTCAACCATAACTACTGTGTTTCCAGGTTTGAAGTGACCCCAGTTTTTCTTTTATTTAACAACTTTAATCCATACTAATACGATCGACGTTTAGCATGTGGATGAAAATGTATACCGCGTAACTAAAACTTATTTTTGGGAGCATCCCTTAATTTGATCTAGGGCCAAAATGCCCTGCAATTCAGAATAACTTAGTCTTTTTCCTTAAGATATATACCCATTGCGCCTCTATATTAGTAATTGGAAGCATAACGCACGAAATTTAAACTACTGAACGGCAGTATATTTATATATTGATAAGGTACACTTGGGGACTGACGCAAAGTGTAGGAACAAAAACTCGCAGAAATTCCATCTAATCCCAGCCTATGTAAAAGCTCTTTCTTAAGTAAGAAAAATATTCTAATTACGCGGTCTATATCTAAATTTATTTCTGTAATTTATTTTTCAATTAAAATAACCATTAAGGAATAAACCGAGGGTCACGTTAAGTCTGGAAGCACAGTAGTAAATTAAACGGCTTTGACTTCATCAGTGAATGAAAAATCACTTTTTCGGGATAATCCCCATTTAAATGCATTAGAAAGACAAATTTGTCCTTCCCATGAAGTAGGTCAATGTCAATCAAGGATCCTCATTAGAATAAACTTGGCAGGTTGTACATACAAAGGTCTTAGGTCATGTGTCGGTTGGTTCCAGAGAAGAAGACTTTTGAGTTTTTTACCATATATGGGTGCGACAGCTATTTTGGTCATGTGACCATTTTATATATAAAGTTTCTCTATCCTAAAAAGTCTATCAAGGCGGTACTTCTTTTGTGGATCATTTGTGTTATTTATGTCTTGTGTTTTTCATGCTTTCGCGTCGGCTCATTGCTGCCTTGTGGTCACCTGCTGGGAAAGGGCTGACCTCTTGGCTCTTCATTGTGATGTTTAATTGTGTTTTTGTTACTTTCCCATGTGGTATCCAGGGTCAGGTGTGGTACTTAATTGTATCAATTCCTGATCTTTGCCGCATTTCTTACTTCAACTGGCACAGTGGTCTCTGAGAAAACTGTTTTTAATTTAATGGTGAGAATCCAATGTGAGTGATCTGAGCCGAAGGTCAAAGGTCAACCTTGACCTTTTGAAAGTCAGCGTCTTTTTAGGTTAAACATATATTGTGAGTATAATATAATGACTTTAGCTTTATAGTGTTGATATTTTTCATATTCTGGTCCTTCCGGAGTATTGGGTTCTGATGTAAATCAGAATACTGCTTAAGTCGGTGCTAGGGGGCGTTACAATGGTTGCACTTTCCATAAGTTCTCATGAACAGACTCAATAAAACGGAGTATGCTGTTAACAGTTTTTAAAAACTCAACTTTTCAAATGATTCCAAAAATTAAAAACCAAAGGAATCAAAGTGGCATCGGCGTAAGTAGATTAAGGTCAATCTAATAACATCACTTAAACAAATTTGGTAGATTCGACATCCTCAATACTACATACCAAGTCAAAAAGTCATCTGCTTACTGGTTTCGCAGAAGGAGATTTTTTAAAAAGATGGTCGCGGCGACCATCTTGGTCAAGTTACCAGAGCCAACCAATGTCGTTCCTCTATGCTATGGAGTCTCAATATGATTTTTATTATCATTATTTTTTTTATAATCTCCCTGTAACATGATCTGCAGATGGTCGGGGGCCATCCCTCTGTTCACATCTTACAATAATTTTATACAATTGTGTGTTACTCATTCTCACGCCTTTCGTTCTTCAGTTTATGTATATACATGTATAATAATAAGGTATGAGAAGTATTAGATTGTTTTAAGTACTACTAGAGTAAAGTTACGGAGAAAATTTATTTTAACTAAAAAAGAAAAATAGAAGGAAGAGAGGGTATCTAGAGAGTATACGGGATGTGAGCACGACACAAGCTATCAAATGCTGAGTTCTATTTAATTTGCTATTTTTAATATGTGGTTATTAAAATTTTTAGTCTGCCGTATTATCTAAAAAGTTATGGTAATTTTGCAAGTTTGTTTGAAAATTTTCATATTTCCCTGTTGAAATGGACAAGTACTTATATGTTTGGTATAGAAGTTTGAGTTTATGTTGTAGCACTGTGAGGTTCATGTTGCTCTTGCTGCATCTTGCATAGTATATAATATTTTATTTCTAAAAGAACTAGTTTATTAATATAACTTTTCTGATTTGGATCTATTCCGAATAGGAATGATTTCTCGTTCAATGTTATATGTATACCATGTTGAATGAGCCATGAAATTGTTTCATTTAAAAATCGTTTGACATGTTCACATTCCCATAAAAGACGTTCGATAGTTTCGTCTGTTTTATTGCAGAATTACATTTTGGATCTCCAATTTGTTTAATTTTGTAAAATAAAGTGTTTGTTGCTAAAATTTTATGATTTATTCTGCTTTGGAACCATTAAACTGTACTGTCTTTGGGGATTTTAAAAGGGTCAGAAAATACTTTTACCCACTCTTCTTCTTCAAATTTGTATTTTTTATTCCAAGAGATTTTTCCAGTGGGGATGTCTTTTGTTTTGTTTAGTATATTGTACATGTCTTGTGCTCCTTTTTTACTTTTAAGATATATTTGGATTGAAAATGGTATGATATGGTTTACCTATTTATGCTGTATGTTAGCTAGATTTAAGGTTTTCTTTCATACAAAAATTATCTTATCAGACCTGAATATTGTAGAAAATTAATTGTGACATTATATGTTGCCTATAGTTCATCATTTTTATAAATACTACCATCGTTTTATGTGAGATCGTTGATGAATTTAATGCCATTTTCGAAACTTGATTTATGATACACAGTTTTATCCCCTATTTTGATGTTTTTATTGGAGAAAATTGGAATGGTTTGGAATTGTTGTATCTCCGTTGGTGTGTTCTTTGTTACTATTTGTATATGAGATGAGAATAGGTCTCTCAAAAACTTGTTTTCTTTTATTTTAGGTAGTATTTTTGCCGTTAAAAAGTGTTTCCTTAGTTGAAAACTTTTTTGTATCAGTCATAAACTGTAGTATTATACTCTTTTGGCTGTTGCTATCTGTAATTATCTTTCTTAACCAAGTTGTTTTAAAAACAGCAATAAAAGCGTTTATGTTGACCATTTTCAAACCACCGTTACAGTATTCTTGGCATAAAACTGTCTTTTTGATTCTTCTAGTGCCTGTCCAAATAAAGTTCAAAAATAGTTCATTTAGGTCTTTCAGCAGTTTTTCATTAGGTTTGGGGAGTGAAATGAATGTGATTAAGACTTGAAAGAAGAAGATATTTTATGACAGTTATCCTACCTATGGGTGTGAAACTTCTAAGGTTCTTATAATTAATTATTGTTTTTATGTTTGATATCTTATCTGTAAAATTTAGTGGCAAACATTTTGTCTAGATCAGTGTCAAATATAATTTCGAATAGTTTAAATATGTCTACTCCCCAATTTAGTTTCCATTTGGTTTTTATAGAGTCAGTGCTATACTTCTTTGAACCTATCCATACCACATGCGTTTTGAGAAGTTTACTTTAAAGCCTGAAAATTATGCGTAATTATCTAGCTCACTTAATGTTTCATTGAGAGATTCTTCTGATCCGTCCAGTATGACTGATGTGTCATCAGCGTATTGAGTTAGAATGAATTATTTATTATTGATTTTTATCCTTTTGATTTTCTTGTTATTCTTTATTTCTATTGCTAGAAATTCTGTACAGAGTATAAATAAATATTGGGAAATTGGGTCTCCCTGTTTACAGCCTTGTTCTGTGTAAAAGAAGATTGGGAGATAGCCACCTTAATGAATAGCTACTTTTGTTTTGTTGTAAGATGTTGATATCCACTTATTTATTGATGGACCAAAATTAAATGATTTGAGTACGTTTTTCAGTGGGTCGTCTTTATCACTGTATAAAGTTTTGTAGAAACGTTAAGCTTCTTTTAAAATATCTTTTTGATCTGTTTATATGTGTCCTTCTGCTGTTTCTAACTTTGGTATGATTTTACTCAGATAATTATGCGTTTCTAAAGAACAAAAATATTTAGTGGGTTTTCTCCTTCTAATGAATTGGTAGCTGGGGATGTGATGACTGCCCCTTTTTTCTTTAATTTGTCTTAATTCTGTTAATTCTAATTTTAGCTTTTAAGTTGTCTTCTTTCAAGTTTTGTTTTAATTTAAGAATATTTGCAACTAGTTGTGTTTCTGTTTTGTCATTTTGTTTCTTTTTGTGTGATGAGTAGGATATTGCCCCCTCCCCCCCCTTATTTCCATTAGCAGTGTATCCAGAAAGAGTTGATCATTAATACTGAATTGTAGATCACTTTCAGGTATATTGTGTAAATTCATTGCGTTGTAAACTGGTAGACTATATTGTTCTTTGACTTCATGTATTTTTTTATTTATTGCATTTATGTATAAAATTTGTGTTCTTTTGCCCCAATGATGTCGGAGGATGAAAATGTTTTACAAAATTGATTGATGAGCAATGAACCTACGACAGCATTGGACGCCAGAGTCATTGGTAATATAGAATATAAACATTACAAATCAGTATTGAACCTGCACCGATATAGCGACCACGCTACCATCTGTACTACCACAATAACTCGTAAAAAGGTAACATGCACTTGAGTATACGTTTAGTGTATCAGTTTTGGTGGAACAAACCTTACAGTACACGATATATTCTAACCGCATTTCGAATTGTATAACCAATAATGTGCAAATATGTGATTTAGATATAAAAAAAATACGTTTCGGTTAAAAATTGTAAGTGAGTATGATCAGGAAATACCACAATCACAAACTGCAGACAACACCGTGGCACCGCGAGGAAGAGCCGCTCAGCCACCACGAGACACCAGGAAGACAAATTAAGCAAAGCAATCAGCCCTCTCTTCCCCATCAAGATCATTGCAATACTAGAATGGACATAAAGTAACGTAAAACAAAACATAGAACAATCACAGACTCCCACAATGGGAGTAGCAATAAACAAAAAGTTAAAATTCACGTCATAGTTGAAGTCTGAAAATTCACATTGAATAAAAAACATTCATTGGTTACAATTTTTAAAGGATTTCTATATGACTGTGTAGTGTGAAAAATTATCTTCCATTCTTTAGGGATTCTTTTTTTCCTGTGAAAAAAGTGATCTGTGAAAATAGCAGAGCTCTAAAATTATAGCATACTTTGCTCATTTTGGATTATTAATTTATTATAACGTAAATATATAATTTGCTAATTGTTCTCTGTTCTGGTACTTATTCCTCAGATGAAGGTTATGAACGATTGTTGTGGCTTTCGTTTATTTCTGGTATATAAAATGCATTTTATAGATCATTTTGAAGATTCACCAAAAAAAATTCTAAATGTATTTTCTGCATCTGGCCAAGGAAAATCAAAGCTCAATCTCCATATGGCCTGGATTATTAAATGCAATCGGAAAAATTCCGCTCAATTCGAGAATCATGCCTCGGATGTATGAAAGGCGTGGTCTTATGTGTGTGAAAAATCTCCATTTTATTAGCTGGAACTGGCGTTAGGAAAAATAGAACTGTAGCATCTGGGTCCAGTCCTATTTAAAATTCATTATTTTGATTATCCGAAACGTTTTATCAACAGAATAAATAAAATATTTTATTGAAAAAAACATAAACTTCATTTATAACCGTTTGTTTTGCTGCAGTCACACTTGTTATTGTGCTGGCATGGTTTCTGTGACGTCAGCGTCACGTTATGTAAAGTCAGCTTCACGTTATAAAGTAGATCCTCGATGTACATCGGAGGTCTTATTCCACGAAATTCAAGGAATTGCAGAGGCAGTTATGATTGGATTAAATGATATATTTATTTCAAAATGCGACCAACAATTGCTCATGTTGGCCTGGCACTAGTCTGCTACTCTCCTACATATGGTTATTATATCAGTTGGAATTTTACATTCGATATCCAACTTTAAGCCAAAAGTGCACGCGAAAATGTCTGGTGGATTAACAGTGCTCTATAAACAAAATCTTACATTTTCCGAACTTTGAGTTTCCTGACATAAACTATTGTCTTCAACTAAGTGCAGCCATTACATAGATTATACTGTAAGAATAGTTGCTGAGATAAATTACAACACAATAAAATATTTCTTGCATTTTTATTCACAGTGCAAAGGAACTCTTGCGACAAGGCGTACATTTCCCGTAGTTATCCAAGATAGCAAGCATTCTATTTTCAAATCTGCGTGTAATGATTGTTTGGTTATAGCTGATCTCTGTTATAGTTTCTCATCAACACAAACATTAATTCGCTTTAAGGACATATGCTACTAAATACTCCCCATGTTAAAATATGTTCAATACTTTGCATACAGTTTGTTTTATGCATGGGCTATCCATTTCTGAATTAAAAATGATATGTCACCGCGCTTATTTTTTCATAATCTCATATGGAAGTTTTCAGCGTTTGACCAATTTTCTAAAAATATGAAAGAGTTAGGCTAGTTCTAAATATCGAGCTAAATCTGTTGTAATCTTCAGCCAGCTTCTTTCTTTTAGCTTAAATTATTGCACATGACTTCAAACCTTTTAGAAAATGTGCACATTTAGTTGTTCTTCTATGCTGTGTCAAGATACTGCATGATATATTTTGGTAATTCGTCGAAAATTGGAATTTGTTTTTAGAATAAATCATATATTAAAAAATCTGATGTTGAAAATCATAAAAACAATTTTTATTTCATGGACTATTATAATATCTTTCAGAAAAAAGAATAAAAATCTGGGGTCACCGAACTAATTCTCCTTCAGGAGGGCCAAATTTAACCCCACCCCATAGGTTTCATGCTCAATTCAATATAAAAAGTTCAAGAATGACCACTTCGGTCGTTTTGATGATGCCATTTTACTAGTTTATGAAGCAATTCAACATTAAAATATTAAAAAAGAAAGAAAAACACACTGAAAATAGGTGTGCACCAGGGAATTGATCCAGAATATAGAAAATAGTAAATGAGTATGATCAGGAAATACCACAATCACAATCTTTATAGCCAGACACGCTGACCACTAGGCCACGAGGTCAGGTCAAGCGCGGCTCTAAATAACTGTACAAATAGTAGAGACTCGGCCACTTTCGGTTTTGTAACCCGTGTAATTGTGTACGTCGTTTGATTTCGTCAGAGCTACATTTATATGTCTTTGGTACTAAGAATATCAGTTCTGCTAAAAGTCAATAGATATTTCGAACACACTTTAATCATGTTTTATCACTCTATTTTGTCAAGAAAAGTCAACACACCGATATGACATCAGAATATCTGAAAGCCATGTTGATCCGAATCCATAAATGGTCGAAAAACAGGACCCAGACAACATTACCTGTTTCCAGACGCGGAAAAGGTGCGCATGGGAAATAGCCGCATATGTCTTTAAGGTGGTTAGCTAAGAATCCTAACTCTTATGATCTTATTTTCTAAAAGCGCAGCTGCCTCTTGAGGTTGACTATATTTCCTGTAGTCCAGAGCCCATAATCTGGAAGTGTCAAAAGAAGACCTTTTTACTGACCTCTTGGCACTCGTTTGTGATATTTAATTGTGTTTTTGTCACTTTCACATGTGGTATCCTGGGTCAGGTGTGGTACTTGATTGTATCGATTCCTGATCTTTGCCACAATTTTTACTTGTACTACAAGCTGATTTCTGTCACGCGTATTTTTGCGTTAATGTCAGTTCAATATTCAAAAATGCTCGAGGAAATCCAACCTGTCAAATACAATATGATGCAGCTGACAAGAAAACGGAGCTAAAAATCATTGCTGGGTACACGTAAGAGAGTAAAGTTCTTCAAAATGTTGACAACATTAAATACCTTGGAGTGCCAAGTGCAGAGGATTTGAGATGAAATACACATGTGAGCAATATTTGCACAAAGGTTAACAGAACCCTATGTTTTCTTAGGCGTAAGATTTATTCTTGTCCCCAAGACGTAAAGGAGGCCGCTTACAAAGGACAAGTTCTGATTGGGATCAACAAGGTGTTGTTCTTTAGGAATGATTAGAAAGCGTGCAAAAGCGCTCTGCCATATTTGTAACAGGAAACTACAACTATGACACTGAGAATTAAAATAGAAATCTCACAAGAATGTGGGGAAAGACTCATACTTTTATTTTAAGGATCAAAAACTAAAGCCAGTTTACCAACATATGACCTCATCCTCTTAACCCAGTGTGGGAAAAATCACCACACAATGACATTGCAGACTCCAACAGCTGGCACAGATATTTATAAATGCATCGTCTTTCAACTTGGGAATCCCTATAGCCTTGTAGAGCTGTAAAAGTGATCTTGAACTCATTTTCTCCGTTAGACTTACCTACCTTAATCTTGTTATGCTGAGTAACTATTATGGTGAACTTAATCAAAATTGGCAGCCAGTATGGGCTCATTAGCTGAATGAAAACAATGTTGATCTTGATCATATAGCTTTTTCAGAAGACAGATGAACAGCATATGTAAGAGTTCAGCAGGACAAGGATTAAATTTAACAAAGTCTTTCCAAACTGACTAATTATTTAAAAAATATGTTTCACAGCAACTCACCATTTCTAAAGCAGCCCCAATCCCTCATTTTATGTATGTACCGTTTTGATCATTAATTATTTACATTCCAAAAACATGAAGGCCTTCGAGTGCATGCGTATGAAATATGTGCACAAAAAGGAGTTTGTCACTAAACAGTTGAATTTCATGTATTTGATATTATTTTAGATGTATTCCCCTAGACCAAAGATACCTTTTGGACGACATCATGGTGCTTCTCACTCCATCTTAGGGCTAGGCGCTGGGCTAGGCTTATACAAACCGAAGAAGACATCAAACAACTGACAACAATAAACCGGTTTGGATTCCAAAATGTTCAGCTTAGAATGAATATCATGCTCAACTGTACAAATATGTAAGTCCAAGGGTTAATGCATGGAATGAATTTTTATTGCGGTTTATAAAAAGCATGCAATTAACAAGGGTTCTTATTCTGAACGTTATTATTAAGAAAATAGTAAAAAAAAGTAAGTGAGTATGATCAGGATATACCACAATCACAAACTGCACACACACCCGTGGCATCGTGAGGAAGAGTCACACAACAATCACCAAAAGGCAAACAAAACAAAGCAACCAGCTCTCTCGTCACCTTTTTAGTTCGCCATGGTTGAGCTAATATAGTGCTGCAGCAATGTGGCAAAAAGTAGCCTAATTTTAGAGGTACCCATACCAGCAGGGTAACAAGTACTACTATATACCAAATGAAAGCTTAGAGTCTGCTCATTTCAAAACTGCATGATGCCACTTCCAAAATTTTGTGCGATGTTTTTTACGGCCCTTCAAAAGTATACACCCTAAATTGTTAGTATTTGTTTTCTGTGTGCTTCCCAAGCAGGTATTATCCTCATATATGCATATAAAAATCTATTTCTTGTAAATTGTGGAGTGGAACATGAATAAATATAATTATAGATATTGAATGACAATATCCAGTCTGGTTTTCAACATTTTATGAGGTCATTGAGTACAAAAGTCACGAAAACCTATGACATTGACATAACTTTTATCTGGATGCAACTGCATGTAATCCTGTTCAATTTTGTAGGGATTTTCACTGTTAGAAATTGTTAATATTTAATCTATACTATTTTATTATTTTTGTCACACTTGCTTGTAGCTAGGGTGTGGCTTTTTTTTAAACAGGGTGTTACATAGGAGTTCAAATTCGCGTCCGTCATCCATCTGTCAACAATTTACACTATAGTGAATTTCTCTGCAGCAATGACAACTGTTATTTAACATTGCATAGTAACTGTCCTCTGCATATTCTTTGAGTAAACAGTGGGGCCTGCTGACCTTGACCTACTTTTTACGCTCCAGTGACTTCGATATAAATTGACGTGCGTCCGTGAAAAATTTACAGTAAAGTGAGTTCTCTGCAGCAGTGATAGTTGAGAGTGTCAAACCTTGTATACAGTGATTCATTTCTAATATTTGGCTTATGGGTCCTAGGACTCGCTGTTTCCCATATCATTGAGTCCAATTACAAACTTATGAGTCCAGAATACTTTTTTAATGACAAGTCTGCAATACTATTGCATCCAACTAAAAATTTTGCATCCCAGAGACAAAATGATGCGCGAAAGATGCAGGATGCGCAGGTAACAAAATCACTGCTGTATAGTAAGTGTCCTCGCATTCTCTTTAACCTTGCTTTGTGACATTGGCCTACTTTTTACGTTCCAGTATTTTGATTGTGACAGACATATATATATATGACTTTACTCGAGCAGGTGTGACACAGCGTTCCCGCAGAACTAATGCCATGTTGGTTTAGTATAACGTTTTATCAATATCAAAACAGGATGAAGCTATATTGCTCAGCTGTATCTGTCATACTCTTAAATGACTAGCATGCATGTGAGACACCATTACTTGTTTAAGACAAAGTGGAATTCTAAAAGACCATGAAAATGAGTTCTTCACCAAAGATATTTACAGTCAAATTGGTCTAAAATGCTTCGCAATAAAGGTGTAGAGTATATATCCTTTCATCTGTCAAAGAGTGATGTTAAAGCACATGACATTCTCTATTCCGAATCACTTGTGTTTTTCATGGATAATGTACAAAAATGTGTTTTCATGGAGCTATTTTGCGTTCATAGGTAAGGTTGTTAGGTTAGACCACATAGTTGTTCATTGTGAAAACATGTATAATGTACAGTTATCGTCACAGATACTGTTCTCGCAATAGCATGTAAGGTCAGTTAAAAGCTTTGGGGCAGCTGTTGAATGGTTCATCATCGTAGGGCGCACACAGTAAGTGTGTCATTATTGTATTCATCTATCTTTTGTCCATAATCATTTTGTAGGGTGGGCGGGTAGAATGTAGAATATGCAAATGGAAACTGTTATTTGTAGGTAGGACTTTTGTTGGTGCCTTTGCTAAGCTTACCTCGTTTAGGGATGTAGGGTCTAGTTTTTCATATATTGCTCCAACAGACTGAGTGCAAGTAAACTTTTGACAGTTTAAAAGGCCCATGGCCAAGATTTATCAGTCCCTAAAATTGCAGTGCACCTTGAATCATGTGTTTGAATATGGATTTCTTACCAACCCCAAAGAAAGCTCTGCCTATATCCCATCCAGCCAGACAGTATTTTATGATCAGTCTTGTGTGTTGTTCTTATGTAAGGCTGGTATATAAGATGTTAACAGGGATATAACGTCTCATATCGATATCATATGCCAATTCGACATGTAAGAAAGATCTCATTTGTAGCTTCTTTTCTATCTATGATGAGGAAGCTACATTAAGAAAAGGAAAATCTGTACTGAGACATTTTGCAGCAACTGAGGCATGTATACAGTCTTGTGTTCGCTTTCTCTTGAAGCCCTGAGATGTCCATACGCTCATCTTTGGTCGCTTTGATGGCTCTGTCCTTCAGTCCACCACTGATGAAGATAGTATGTTTCTGTTCAACTGGCTTTTATCAGTGTTGGTGTATTAAACTACAAGATTGCCCTTAGTTTTGCCTGCGGATAATAATTTCCTCTATTCTTTGAGTACTTTCATGTCTGCTTGTAGAAGCATTTTATGTCCCATTGTGGTGTTGCCTCTTTTTTTGGCATACTAGCGTATTCACACTATTCTCCCTATACATGTCAAATACAATGTGTATCTGTGAAACGGACTAATAGATGCAACTGACCTAAAGTATGTAGCCACGGAACTGTTCAACTATGGCTACAGATGTTACTTTAGCCGTTTTAGACAGTATTGGTAGCATCTGTATCAAAGCTGAAGCATCAAAGATAATGCATTCTGTTTTCTCAATAATGCTACTTTGCCTTCAGATATGCTTTTGAGTTAATGGATGAAATCTGGTAATTGATTCGAGCCATAGTTTTTGAAAATATTTTAAGACTCCTTGTGCATTCTCAAAAGACAAGATAACTCCCTGAAAGAGCAAGCTGCTTACAAACACAGACGCATCACCTAATCATTCATGGCTACACTGCTGTATCTTTGGCATGTCTGCCAATGTCTTATTGTTGGCCTTTTGCTTGGGTGCATAGAACATCTTCTGAGGTTTTTCTTGTCCATCAAGCTTTAAAAATCCTTCCTTCATGAATTATTTCCTCACTTCCCGTGTCTAAGGCACCAAGCAAGCTTGGATGATATAACGCATGTTGCATTTCCGTTAGAAGTGTGAGGCGTGGCCTCTCTTGGGTCAAATGGGGATCAATGAATCGACTGTCAAACATCTAAATTATTTTTTTACAAAAGAATCATATTAGTGCTTTTGTATCGGAATGATGTGAAGGTAAACTCTGGTTTGGTTTTCCTGTTCATATACATGCACTTACACATACATATCTTTGGAACATCATTGCGTACTTTGCAGTCACATGCTTGGCTCAGGAACCACGTGACCTAGTCAATGAATTGCCTTTTAAGGTTAGTCCGGTGATTCCTCTAGATCCTATTAAAACTTTGTACTCTATTGCTTAGACCACACAGTAAATCCAGGCAGAATAGAACTTGTCCTCTGACATTTTTATAGTACATAAGCCTTCATGGAAACCATTAATAACCTCTTCAGGAATGTTCTGCATTTGATGGATTTGATATGATATACATATATGTTGCTTGTAAACATCAGAGGGAATAGTTCAGCCTTTGCAAACTGATGCATATCTCAAAGACAAGGCCTAGTTGGGGAAAGGAATAGTTTAAAAGTAAGCAATACTATCTCCAGCGAGTCATTGCAAAAGTAATAATGTTCGAGAAATAGGTATTCCCTTTACCTGAACTCTGATAGCAGGTTAATCTGTACATCTTCACAAAAACGACCGGAAAGTATTAGTTAATTACAGTTATATGTTCATTTCTGTTTCTGATTCTTAGTCAGGATTCCTCTTCTAAAGAGTTCATGCAAATGACACTGGACATCATCAGAGAAAGTTCTCTTGTTCTTGCAGCACCACTTTCAAGTACTGTTTAGAAAATGTTAGTTTAAAAAATAAGTGAGTATGACCAGGAACTGCCACAATCACCCCAACAGCATGGTGAGGAAGAGGCAAGGCATGATAACTGACTCATGACAAAGCTCGTAAAGCAGCTTTGTCACACTTTTTCCAGACAACTTTTGTTTTACACTGTCAACAGCAGAGACATAAAAAAGTAAGCGAGTATGACAATCACAAACTGCAGACAAACTCAAATGACAGTTCTCCGAGTCTCGCCTTACCATGAAGGTATCCAATGCTAGCAAAACCTGTTATGAGAAGGTGCATTCCATCTTCACATAGAAAGATATATTTCATGTACATAGATTTAGCCCAAGTGATTTCTAAAGCTTTCGTAAATAAACCCATATCAAAATATGCAGACGTATAAATTTGAACAAGTACATTTATGCACGTTTGCATTTCCTTCAGAGTTGTATTATAACTGCTATAAACTGTTGGGTGGACATTATAATTGGATTAATTGCTACATTAAATGCATTTATATTTACTAGATATTGCAAGGAAAAACTCCTTTTATGATTAAAAAATGTAGATGTAGATCAAATGCAATAAACGTGACTATTTGTAAAAATCATTGGTTTTCGCAACTTTTGCACTCATTGACCTTTTAATTATAGTTGTCAATGTGCGTAAGTAGTATATCAAATGCAAACACAATTAATATTAACTATTGGATCATATACAACCTAATAACATGAATTTTATACAGTATGTATTCTTCTTGTCATAAAAAGAAATCATCATTCCTTTCTGAGCTATGATGACAGTACCCCTGTTTAAAGGGCCGTAATTTTTTTCGCACAAAATTCTGAAAGTGGCATTATGCAGTTCTGAACTCAGCACACTCTAAGCTTTAAAATGATGTATGATGCTACTTGTTACCCTTCCGGTATGGGTACATGTCACTTTTGGTGACCTCTGCTGCAGCACTAAATAGTATCAGTGTGGTTTGTTACATGTCTATGCGTGGACAGACTAGACGCTGCATTTCAGCAAGACGTATTTGAGGAGGAAACATGACCATACCCGCAGTTGGTAGTTACCCAGTTTTTTTTGTATACAACCACAGCGTTGCTAGATGCCAGTTCTAAACACTCCTCACATCTTTTTATGAGTGATGGAGTATGATGGAATGTTTTAACCAGTTATATACTGGAAACACCTAAACGAGTACCTGGGAAAACAGTGAAGACCCAGATGAATAATGCTGCATTTCAACAGGGTCTGCACTATTTGCCAAGATTAAACAAACTTTCAGTGACAAAATTACATAATAATAAAAAACAAATCTACATTGACCCCATAAAATACATAATTTGGCAGTCCCCTACTTATTGTTTCAATCAATATGCATGGGAAAATCTACCGGAGGATTAAACGACAGTAAACAAATTCGCGTGCAGCAAGCTAAGCTGTTATACTTTCTAGAAAATGTTGATCAGACTACGCTGATGCACAGGCTTGAGATGCGCCTTTGCTGTTTATTTGCAACACATTCAGGGTTTCTTGCGATGGGGCCCAAATATCAGTAGTTTGAATAAAAGTGATACGGTCTGTAAAAGTGGCACGACTACATCACTACATTCATCCCGTTCAAAAGATACGGTGTATAGGGTTTCGCTAAATAACCCTTTTTATAAGGACCTATCACTGACCATCATTTATTATAAGAAATATAGCTAAATTGGATTTTCATGCCTGATAGAAAACAGCGCGGTTCTTTTGCAAATTATTTTCTATTAAAGCAAGAAAAGGGAGAAAACTTGATATTTTAGATAAAATTTGGACGTCAGAGTAGCACAGTAGTACATATTTAACAATCACATGAGAAGGACTGTAAGTGGTGTTGAGAGATGTGGGGTTCTACCCATAGTAACGCTACAAAATCTGCAATTTTCAACTGTTTATGACCATAAATGTGTTTTAAGAAGTGCTAGACCGATTTTGCTGTCACACACGCGCGCCTCCACGCATGTGTGACAGTCTTTCGTGCGATAGGCGTTGACTTCATCAGTATTAGTAGACAAAATGGTTCGTCACTTTATGCCGTTGCCGTTTAAAATAGTGTATTACCAGATCGACTGAAGTAAATATCGTCACAAAGTTGATGGGTACAATTTTACAAAACTTACAGGGATGAAAAGCAAAATGAAATTAATTGCAATATACAATAAAATATTGTAAGGGTAGCCCTGCCGGAACTCAAGTATAATGTGTTCAAAGTGAAAGTTATTTTCAAAACATTATGATTCCCATTAACATTGATACTGTTTTAAATGGCAACGTCATTAAGTGACAAACACTTTTGTCCACCATCTGTAGCAACATATTCGAGGGCAGTTGAGTCAGTGAGTAATACCAGGAAACATCACACACTGCAGAACAACACAATGCACCCACGAGGAGGAGCCACAGAACATTAACAGTCACAAGACACCAAGAAGACAGTTTAAGTAAATGAAACAGTCCTCTCCTCCAATCATGAAAATTGCAAGACTGCATAACCAGACAAAAATCAAACACAGACCCCCTCCAAAACAACGGAATCAACAACAAAAGAACCACAGGTTTACTCGCATCGAGGCCCCACATATTGTTTTATAAAAGGTAAACGTGCTCAAGCAGAAACCAGTCTCAGATGAATTCAGAAACATTTACTGGGAAATATAAAAAGGTATATTAACAAATATGCAAACATAAATCAAATGGATTCTCACTAAACCTTCCGTTAATCATATACCCAACAAGTATATAGCAGTTAGACCATCAGACCCAAATTGTTAGTGAGTATGATCAGGAAATACCACAATCACAAACTGCAGCAAACACATGACAGCGCGAGGAAGAGCCACACAACAATAATGAGACACCAGGAAGACAAACTAAGCAAAGCAAACAGCTCTCTCTCTCTCTCTCTCTCTCTCTCTCTCATCAAGATGATTGCAAAACTAGAATGGACACAAAGTAACGCATATCAAATTGTAGAACAATTACAGAATCCCACAATGGGAGCAACAATCAACAACGAATCAACAACAACAGAACCACCGCCTACGGACGGACTGCAGCCAAAGCCATTTGGGGACTTAAATGCAGTTTACTTGTACCAAATCTTCGCCCTAGATTATGTTCTTATTTAAGCTAAAAAAATATAAGGCTCGCATGGAGACTTCCTAACTACTGCAATATATCATCATAGAGAAACAATTTAATCAAATTAAGACACTATGATGAAACACAGAAAAGGGCTCACGACTCACAGTAAGTCAAAGCTAAAGAAAACCTCAAGTTGAGCCAGGGTGGGTCCAGCCACAGACAAGCATCAGGCACCAACCCCATGATTAAAGCTTTAAGTTAGAGCCGTCATTTAGTCTCCATCAATAAGTGGGAAATTTATTATTTCAAAATAAAATCATCTCGTTTATTATAATCAAAGGTGAAACTATGACATTCGTTATGGACAAGTCCAAGTCCAAATACGGGGGCTTCAGTATCAGAAGAATTCGCCTTATTTATCTGAAGTTTAGTGGGATATACCTGACCTACCATTTGTTCAAAACTTACTTTGATTATCAATGTTAAGTAGTTTTATTTTTTATTGCGTCATTTAAATATCTGGTGGTGGAGTTAAAAGCTTCAATAATATCAAGTCGATTATTGTCTGACAGAGACACCATGAAGTCGGCTTGCAACAAGCATTAAGTAACTCAGAAAAAAGAATGGCTTTATGATATATATGTGAATAGGAAAGAACATATGTCATTATTTTTGAAGCATATAAAACAGTAGGAAATATGGCTAATAATGAAATTAGGAAACACAAGTTACCCTTAAACGAACAACTGACCCAGCAAATGAGCTGTGGTGATTTAGGTCATAAAGATTGGTGGAATACGTTGAGGCGAAATCTTAAATCATTTGATATTCCGATATCAAATATACAAAGCTGCAACATTTAACAACGTTTTCTCCCCACTAATCGTTGTTGGTGGTGCAAATGATGCTACATGTTCAGAAAACGACTCTGCAAATAACTCACGTAGAGTGACAGTAGATAGATTCGTACAGTTTTGAAAGTAATCTAATTATAACTTTCTTTCCTTTGTAACTAGCCCTTTCATCTGTCGTAGCCATGAAAATACACATGTCTCGTTTATTATGCTGACCTAGTTTCGTTTTCAGCTTTTCCAGTTAGCTAGGGAGCTATCATTATTCAACTGGCTGAAAATTGGGAAAAATTGGACATGGCAGTATGTAGATTCGTACACCTTTTTATCTGACTTTACACGTAAATCAGAGATGAAATCAACTAAAATATATATAATTCAACCAATTTTACTCTAAACTGCTAAATTGTATGGTTATTTATTCGCTAGAAACTTGAAAGCAACCAAATTGAAATAACGAGGGCTCCCTCTAATTTGTTGTTGTTTTTGTAAAGGGAAATAATCACTGTAGAATATCCGGAATGCCAGCTGCGACCAGAGGTCAGCAGATCGATAAAAATTGTACACAAATAAGTAAATGGGCAGAAATGTAAGTACCTGATATACAAAATAGGATTATTTTCTTACCATCTCGTGCTTAAATAAGCTTTGTATTGGTTGCGGATTGTGAATATGTACACAAACCGTTTACCATTCAGCACAATGTCTGTTTCGGTGGCCCGAAAAAGTCGTCTGCAAAGCTCTCGCACTGCCAAGCACGCGCGAATCGGCACTGAAAATGATTGACAGAAATGCGCGATTGATTGCTGGTGAAACTAATGGGCTTTTAATTTGCATAATAAAGGCAGCAGAGGGCTAGAACTGCCGAGTGTACGAATCTGTCTACTGTACGAATCTATCTACTGTCACTCTAAACGACATAGAAATATGCTGCTACCTTCAGGAAACAAGTGAGCATGACCAGGAATGTCACAATTACACATCAAAGACAAACCTACGGCTCTACTGGAAGAAAAATATAACACAGACACCAACACACCGTTGAAAAAAGTAAGCGAGTATGATCAACAACCCCTTGGCACCGTGTGGAAGAGCCGCTCAACCATCACGAGACACCAGGAAGACAATATAAGCAAAGCAATCAGCTCTCTCTTCCTCATCAAGATGATTGCAATACTAGAATGGACATAAAGTAACGTACGACAAAACATAGAACAATTACAGACTCCCACAATGGGAGTAACAATAAACAAAAAGTCAACAGCAACAGAACCACCGCCTTAGAAACCTGTCTAAAGTTACTAAAAACTGGCAAAGCTTCAGATCCGGATTATATCAATAACATAATTCTCTAAGCAAATATCTTTTCCCCTTTATGACCTAAATAATTATTCTTTTTCTAGAGGACAGTTTGCTGATGCGTGAAAACAGGCGAATATAAAACCTATTTTAAAGAAGAAGAATCCTTTAGATCTTACTTATAATCGACCAAGTTCTCTTATGTGTAGTTAGTAAAAGTTCTTGAAACAGTCAGTGTTTTTCAAGGAGATTATATCGTTAATCAGCTTAACTTAATATATACAATACGTTTCGATTGTAAAGCATTTGACGACTGAAAAAATGCACGCTGTGTTCTGCAATATAAACAAAGCATTCGATCTAGTCTGAAATAAAAGTGTTTTGTATAAACTTAACCATGCAGGCAAAGTAGGCAATCTACCCTCTTGGTTCTCTACCTATTTTACCGATCGTAACCAAAGATTCGTTTTTCCGTGTGTTAACTCCGGCTGGAAAAAATACTTGCAGGCGATCTTCAAGGTTCTATATTTGGTCCCCATCTATTCCTAATCTATATAAATTACGGCCCAGAAGGTACGTCTTTTGCAGCTTACACAAGTCTTTATACATTTGTTGATAATTTGGACGAAGAAGCCTAATTCCTTACCTTTCATTTGAAAACAACAGGTGAGCTAAAAGCCTGCTAGTCAGCTTCTAGCAATACACCATACACATCGTAATCTCTTCTGCAATTAACCTTACAGTTTATATCATTGCAACAAATGACGGTTTATACCATACTGTCTTCAAGGATGCAAAATGGACTATAGTGTATGTAATATAATAATTGAAAAGAGATGTTTTAATATTTTTGTCCATTTGTCATAGACTCAACATGGATGTCAAGTTTTTTTAATGGTGCCTAGATGATTCTCAAGATGACTGCCACAGTGGACTAACCAGGTAAGATAAAAGGTGAAAAAGATTGATAAAATATAAATCTTAATAAATCAATTCAATATGCTTGTTTTCCATTACATTCTGCCATAAAAATATGTTCTTGCATGAAATTTTCTTTCAAACCTACACTGCCCTAATTGAAACACGTTTTAAACCATGCACTCCAATCTGCTGGACTCCTGTTTATTTTAAAACAACATCTGACATAATTTAAGATCCTAGCAGGCACACATTGTTGACTCAACACCATGACGTTGAATCAACGTTGAATTAATGCTAGGTCAACTATATGTGCCTGCTGGGATATTTATATTGTTTTCAGCTACCCGTGCATAGTTTAACCAGGCCACAGTAGTTAACATAGTAGTTCTGGTGAGGATTTAGATTAGCCTGTATACCCATGCAGCCGGATGTGTGTGTGTGTGTGTGTGTGTGTGTGTGTGTGTGTGTGTGTGTGTGTGTGTGTGTGTGTGTGTGTGTGTGTGTGTGTGTGTGTGTGTGTGTGTGTGTGTGTGTGTGTGTGTGTGTGTGTGTGTGTGTGTGAATCATTATCTGAAACTTTATTAGCAGGCATAACCATATCAACCAGTTACAAACTTCAAATTTTATAGTTTTGTAATCTGCATCAATTCATATGTGGTTTACTTTTATTGCTATATAATATGGAGTGTTACATCTGTTTTACTGCTGCGATATACAGCAGTAAAACAGATGTAAAACACCAATCCTATACCAGGTTTCAGATACTCTAATTGATCAATAAAAGTCCTCCGAATCAACACTCTCTTCAATAGAACTGTCCTCCTCATAGAAATCACTGTCCTGTCGTGATGTTTTAAACTACCAACATATTCCAAAGACAGTCACCATCATCCCATAAGTCATCTTAGTCCAACTTGCATTGACTGAGTTTGGTCAGAAAATGTCAAAATCACACTCAATAGACCAACAGAGGGTATCGCTAGCAAAAGACACAGAACACAGACAGCCACAAGACAGAGAGAACACAATAGAAGGAAAGCAGCAACTAAGAACTATATTATAAAACAAGGACGTAACTAATAAAACACGACTGATAGGGGGGGGGGATGAATCAAATTATTGGTTTTGCCAAGTTTGGAAAAGACTGTACTGTATTTACAGACCTGTTGGCAGGAGTGACTGCATTTACGTAAATGTTGAGATATCCCATTTATGAGCAGGATTGAACCACAGGAACTAGTCACAAACTTTTAGAAAAAAAATGAGGACGTATATCTCTAAAAATAGTATATATACGCCTAAGGTTTGCGACTAGTTCCTGTGGATTGAACAGCTTATGGATGAATCTGAGGAGGTCACTTCATTTGCAGATAGCATTAATGCTGAGGATGATTACGGAATTATTTGACAAAATTATAACGTTTTACGGCAGAAATGAGATTTCAAAGTAATCTAAACGTCATACATAGAATCTAACATTCGTGTTTTTGTATTATTAAATTTATTAAACTCGTTGCGAAAAAAAAAGGATAAAATGCTCGACAAGCCTCGCATTTTATCTCTTCCCCAACTCGTTTGATAAACTTAATAAAACAATAGCACTCATGTAAGATCTTCTATACATTCATATGTAGTTTGGAGGGAGCGCAGTGGCTCAGTGGTAGAGTGCTTGAATCGAGACCGAAGGGCCGCGGGTTCGAGCCTCACCGGCGTCACTGCGTTGTGGTCCTTGAGCAAGGCACATTTATCCTAGCTTAGTACTGGTTCAACCCAGGAAGACTCGTCCCTATATAACTGAAAGATTGTTGATGGGACGTACAGAATCAAATCAAACAAACAAACAAACAATATGTAGTTTGGCTTCTATTTTGGTCTGTGTGTCGATGCTTGTAGGCCGGTACCGCGAGGAAACCACATAGAGCAAAAAAAAGTTATTGTGGCATTTAATCTGGATCTTCTCTTTTTAGTCAGGGGCGATAGGGAATCCCGTGCGAATTTGATGCCGATTTATGGTGACCTATACCAAATCAAACTTTAGGGGATAACTAATGAAAATCACCTGGTCATCCATCTGGGTTTCACGTCTGGACGTCATTATGACGTCATCAAAATAGCGTATATTGTATCAGTGCAATTTACACGGTATGTCCATTTTAGTATATGGGGATCAGGACTCTCTTGCATTTTGTTTGCCAATTTCAGTCGAAATGCACCAAATTTAATCTTAGGGGGTAAATAATTAAAATTAAAATGTCGCCCATATTGTCTTCGCATCAAAACAAAAAGATGACGTCATTGAAATGACGCCTTATACGCAAATACCACGTATATATGCATTTTGTAAATTTCCAACGCTTGGAAATATTCCTTTAATGAACTGGTCCCCTTATCATGACTGAATGCAAACTCTTTTAAATCGTAACATACAAAATATATTCAGATAGGGAAAAGTCAGTTCGAGGGTGGGACGTAAATGCCGTCACGATTTACGAATAAAAAGACAGTGGAGCGAATGAAAAACAAACAGTGTTTTTGATAATAAACGGAGTAAATATAATCTCTTATGCTTAATATAGATGTACTACTACCTCTGACCAATGACCTTTGGGTCTTTCTATTTCAAACGATTGATGCAGACTACGTAAAATGAGCCAGTCCGGCTAGAACATATGTGCATGTCAAAGCTTTTATAGTAAATGTAAATAAATGCCTGAAACTCTTATTAATAGAACAACATATCAATATTGTAAATAGAGTCACGCTTCAAAGCTTTTGGTTTATCTGTAGCTGCTTATCCTACACCCAAATAAAAGATAGTAGTAATAATCATTTGAATACACTATCAACCAAACTCATTATAGTCCGATTTTGACTACTGAAGGATCAAACGTTAGAAGAGTCTACTTAATAGTTCATGATATGGAAATAAGGATAAGTCCCTCCACAAGGCACCCATTGTACTTCGATAGCACGGGTAATAGAAAACTGTTACAATCTGATCTATCTTTCGCATGCTTCTAGGTAGAATCGTCTTCAAAGGTCAAAATCGGACAATAAGGCATTCTTGATGATACGGCTAAAGAAATATCTGAATACACATGAAAATAGTTGTTCAAAAGGTATTAGCATATTGATCACTGGCAATAGTTTACATGATTCCTCTTCTGCTCCACAGCAACACAAATCAGTACATTATAAATGGTTTGCTTTGTACTTACACCGAGATGTTTCGCATACAGACATGCTGCAACCACATTTTATCAGCTGCAGAGGGGTTTCGGGGGCAGGAGGCAACATGAGCGGATCCAGGAATTTTTGCCAGTTTTATTTAGTCCTCAGCTTATTTTACAGTTTAAAGAGGGGTTCCAATGGTTTTAATGCTGAGAAAACTATACTTATACTTTACAAAGGATCCAGAGGCGGTCCATTATTTTCCGGGGGCGGGGGGTGTCCAACTTTTTCCAGGGGGGGGGGGGGAGGTCCAAATGTTAATTTCTATAGAAACCCATATATGTACTTGTTATTTTCCAGGGGGAGTGTCCGGACCCCCTATTCCCCTCTGGATCCGCACATGGGCAATGTCATCATAATGGGACAATTTTATTACAGTCCGGCCTCTAACCATAATTGTCAGGCATTGATTTGTCAGGATTAATGACAGGTGAGGTTTTCCAAATGATTCACTGATACTGCTCTCGGTTGACACCTTCGAGAAACACAGCCCTTGGAAGTGGTAGTTCGTGCAATTCAGCTTTTTTTCTCCAAAACATCCACCTCCCAACGCAGTGAGTTGAACAATATCGGTGACTGGCTAATGCAAAGTAAGAAAGAGGGCAAAGATCAGGAACCGATACAATCAAGTACCACACCTGACCCAGGATACCAATGGGAAAGTGACAAATTCACAGTTAGACACCACAAACGAGAGCCAAGAGGTCAGAAAATGCTTCGTGGATAGAGTCTCCAGCATTAAAGCTAAATGCCTGCCAATAAGATTTCTTGCTCTTTCCTGACATTGATCTAGTTAATACCAGCACCTGAAAGTACATGGAATTCAATCAGAACCCTGTTTGTGGCATCATGGCACATTGACATCTTTAATAAGTGTCCTGATCTTAGAAACTTGATGATATATGCGCAAGACTGTTTAAGAAAATGTAAAATATCAAAACTCTGCAATTGTTTTATATGTGTTTTATTTAAGCGGCGAAAACAAAATTTGCTCCTCTGCAAAACTGGGGGTAGGGTTGTGCATTAGCTCATATAAGACAAAATATTTAAGATAGAAAAGCAAACTTTGGTTTTGTATTCGTCAATTTAGTATATGTTTGTTAAAACCAATCTAAAACGGTTTGAAACCAACTCAGAGCAGTCGTTTAACTAAATGACGATAGCCAAAATTACCACTTTTAAATTATAATTAAGTTCATGTAACGCACATAATACAACATGTAGCTGTGTTAATGTTAAACAGCTGTCATATGTAGTAAAGACATCCAGTAATTTGCAGACTATTAGAATGTTCATTGATTGGCTAGTTTTAATGTCTTCTTTCTGTACCTCAAACTTTCAATTTTCTTATTCTCAAATTGATAAAATAACATATGTAACAAGCTGATACAGGCTAACACCCATGCTTACAGTGTGCAAACATCTCCTATTCGACGCACCTTGAATCGGTACATACGATAGAATATGTCTAAAAGAGTTTGGGATGGAGCAGGTCATTACTCAGCTTGCAGTCAAAATCTTGTTTGATGTTTATTCTGGTTTTTATGATATGAGGAGGACAATTATTTTACCAGAGAAGCAGAAATAATAATCGATATTGTACATGTATGTGACTTGGATAAGGATTGGTTTGAAATACTTACATTAGAAAGGGACATTTACTAAATTGTACTGTTTAAATGTGAAAAGATTATTTGCTATGTTCCTCTAGGATGTATCTTTGTTTTAGAATTATTCATATTAAGAAATATTGAAAACAAATATTAATAACATCTGTAACAAAGGTACAGGGGCTTAATAATCATCAATAATTAAGATTTAGGCACCAGAGGCTAGAGACTTTAGCTAGGAAAACATGCGAATTATGCTCATTTTTTCCTGAAATATCATTTCTTACATCAAGTCAATGTCCTTGCTCATTTATTATGTCATGTAACATATGTTACAGCCTTTAACAAGTGATTCAATCTTGTTGTTTTACCTGCAAAATCTATAAGTATTTATAATATGAGCAAGACAATCCCAAAAATGCAAGATATCCAACAGCAGCAAACGTTTTCATATATTTTTTACTTAAATGATGCCTATCAAATTCGGCTCCTTAAAATTGGGTGTAGCCTTTGGGTTGTTTTTATAATTGCTCGTATAAGACACTTTATTTAAAGTATAAAAGCAAACTTTGGATTTTCTCTAACCCAAATGAGTTTGTTAGTATAAAATAATCAAAACATTTTCGAAAATGCACATATCAGCTAAAAAGTAAATGATATTGGTCACAATTTTCATGTTTAAAGGGTAATCTAATTAAAGTAACGCACATAACACCACAGGAAGCTGTAATTTTGCCCCAAAAGATTTTTTATATGTAGCTTAAGTAGTCAATATGCAGACCATATGAGTAATTTAAATAATTAGCCTTCTTTCTGTAGCTCGAACTTTTAAAAAAAAAAATTTCTAAATTTAATATGGTAACATATGTAACAGGCTGTCAGAGACTAACGCCACGGCGAACATAGTGCAATCATCAATTTAAAGACGCAGCTTGAAATTCTCTTTTAGATAGGATAAGTTTGCGAAATTCCCGAGTGGGGGCAATAACATTCTCAGCCATAAGTCTAAAGGTGGCCCGATAAGCTGGGTATTTATAGGAAATCTACGGTATTTTGAATGCAAAATATAGTGATTGAGAAATAATTCATTGTCAAAGTCAGGTAAAACATTGATGTAACCATCATATGACTAAAATAATTCATATTATGTTAAAAAAAGCGTTCGTGTTGGATAAATATGACCAAACCAACACAAACCATAGCTTTTATTAACGAGCAGTTTCTCATTATGGTCGCCATATTTATGACGTCATAATTAGCCTCAGACGCGGATTTGAGATAGGTGACCACCTTTAAATCAAAGGTAAGACTCCATTAAAAGTTTTGATATAGGTCACCATAAATCGGCACACAATTCGCACGGGACCTATTTTTGTCCCTAAGGGCCCTGACTATTTTGCCAAAGTACCCTTTTGGAGGGTTTTTGGGGTAAATAAAGCAATATCAAATTTGTTATGGCTCTTATTCACGAAGTTGTTATTTTCAGTTGAAAAAGCATGATATTATACAATTGATGCATTCTTTTGAGGTTAACGTCAGGATTTTCATCATTTTCGAGGGTTGACTAATCCTGATGTTAACCGAAAAAGAATGCGCCAATTGTTTTGTTATATGACACTGTCTCTCTTTTCCTTGTCTTATTTAAAGTATTTTCATATTTATATTTACTCAAGTCAGATGTCCCTAGTGCACTTTCACTATGAAGATTATTTCAACAATATACCCGCCAAATTACTGCGACTCTTATGAGATAAGCCAAATAATAGCATTTCTAACCCAATTATGCCTAGCGTCCATTTTGTGGGACATACATGTAGGCAAATAGTGCAGACCCAGATCAGACGCCCCAGAACGCGGCGTCTGATCGGGGTCTCCACTGTTTGCTTGCATAATTTTCCTTTAAAATTTGAATAAAAATGAAAAAATTCCACCGCACATCCCTTAAAACAGAAATGGACTGCTCCAATTGATAACGGTGGGAAATTCCATTCGTCATAAATGGGTTAATGCTGTTCTCATAAAATGAATTAATTCTGAATTCAACACATTTTACCTGCGAAATATACATAAGAAATCAGTCAGTGTTTCAATGTCTATTTTTAGCAGTCAGGCAGCGGTGAAAAAATCATGTTACCCTGTTCTATTTTTAGCTGTCTGTCAGCACTGAAAAAAACTTAATGTTAACCTGTCCTGAGCTCATCACTGTTTGACATCAATATCTGTCACTGCAAGATAGTTTCAGCCAATCAGAGGAGGTCTCATATATGAGTCATATAGCAAATGAAATTGTTATATGACTGGAGAGAATCCTGTTTCCTGGTTGGCTCAATCTGTCTTTATAAATCTCTATGTCTACCTGAAAACCGGCCTAAACTGGCCTACAAGTTAATATTGCATGAGAACCAGCTCAAACTAATTTCCAGAAGTTAATATTTTTAACACTTTTTCTAATATCACCCTCTGGAGAGCTAAAATAGCATGATAAGTATAAAACTAGCATGTGCTGCATGAAATTTACATGCTTTGCTGTTACACATCCCAACAGGTAAACTAAAGTATTTCATGAATTTTAACAACTGTTTTGTTTTGTTTTGTTTCATCATTTATCTATGTTTGAATAAACAAAATGTAAAAAATAGTTTTATGATCGAATTTTACATTCCACATTCAGAGAATTAATATACATTTCAAAATGCAAAACACTACATTAAAATCTTTTAATAACAGTTGATAAAACTTATGAGAAAGTCCTTAGGTTGAAGGTTGAACATGACTTCAACAACAAACGTGAAAGTAGAATATTTTTATTCTTATAACAAAACAGCAATTTACTCATGAGGATTTATCTATCCTTAAAAGTGATATTCACCTCGGCCTAGCGGCCTCGGTGAATTGTCATTTTTCGGGTAGATGAATCATCATGTCTACCTCATTGAAGTCAATAATTGTATAATATCGTATCCAATAATAAAAACTAAATAAATAATAATAAAGGGTCCCATTATGAATAATGTACGTACATATAGGGTTTTACAACCTATTATATATTGTCCCTATAACTATTTTTTAACAAAGTTAAAAAATAGTTATATGTTGTTGTTGTGGTTGTTGTTGTTGTTGTTCATGATGATAACGTTTTTTATATTTGTTTGGCCAATGAATTATATTTAAGCTCCCAGTGATAAAACAGAAATGATAACAGATAATGATAGCAAAAGCAAAATGTTGAAAAGTGTGTTTTGAACACTTAATGTTGGAATGAAATGATATTAACATTCATTAAGAACACAGAGGAGATCGTAAATTTTCAGAACGACGATTAGTCTATTGACATACTATGTACAAAACAAGGTGACATATGTATTTCCCACGTCGTCTCTCGTTTGATCAATTCTTACCATTATTTCGTTATTTGTAATTCAATCACTTCACAAAACTATATTTTGTTTGCTCCACAAACAGATCAGTGTCCGTGCGGCTTAACTTGAATGGCTGGTCGGAAACCGATATGCAGCTGGTTCTCCGTCTGAAAAGACCTTTGTCACAGAGATGAACAAAATATAAGAACCAGCAGCGGATATCAGTTACAGGATACTAATGTCGTATAGTTTTGCCGCATTTCGTGAATACGACATTAATCATATAATGGCGGGGAAAATGTTTATAAGATGTAGAGATTTTGTGCAAACTAGTCTGCACATATGTTTCATTAAAGATACTAAGTCACCATTTATAAAATTTTCTCAAGGACGGCAGCATAACACTGATTTAAATGTTGGCATGATGAGCTGATTTTGTGTGTATTTCATGGACCCTTTGTTTTTGAAAGCGTACCAAAAACTCATATCACTTTAAAAGTATCAATAACGGTATGTACAAACAGTTTGACTATCAGTCTCTGCAACTGCGCAGTCTGATCAGCATTTTCCTAGTCGTTCTATTACTGGCTAAGTACTGAAAGCAGAAAACACTCAGATCATACTGCGCATCTGCGCAGTCTGATCTGAGTTCTCTGTTGGGTGTAGATGTGGATGTACCTTTTGCTGAGTTTTGGCTCAAATATTGAATTATGGTTAAAAATATAGACAAAGTTATATATAAAGTGTTCATTCAATAACTCTATCATATATTAAGATGTTTGATAAATTAACCAATTTGCGCTTGAGTGTATTTACTTAAAAAGGATAAAGTGAGCAACGACGTACGTTCTCCTCTTTGTATTTGCTTACCAAATTACTCGTAAGTTATGAATTGTTTTTCATTTTCTGTTTTATCTAAACTATCTGTTTCAATAGATATGCATGGTATTGAAGTAATAAAATAGCACTTTCAGCTATTAGCTAGATGTTTGGATACAGTATCAGAGTGCACAAATATATACCCGATAAAAAAAGAAGTGCTTCTACGGCTACGCGGTTGTCGTTCGCTATATTGAGATTCACTAAGCTAAACTTGCTGCATGCAAAAATGTTATTGTTCTAACAACTGTCCTGCCAGCCAAGAGTGACAGTGGCGTCATGTTTGTTTACAAGTGTTAAGTAAAACATTAACTCGTAAGCTAACGCGAATCGATAGATCTTGTGTATTAATCCTATCCTCTGGATAGAATTAATACACAAGTGATTTATCGATTTTAAGTCCCTGATATCTTTTTAAACAAATCATGACATCACTGTCACTCTTGACTGACACGACAGTAGTCTCGTTAGCTGCGCAGGTTGGTTTGTCCATCTTTACCATCATGATGCACTAATACGTGTACCTTATAGCTGGGCTGAACTTCAGATATCGCAGGTTCATATAGTTTATATTTCTCAGTATTTTTAACCTGTATACATGTCGTTTGTGCTGGCCAAACTTTACATTAACATAATCAATATTATTTATTCCAGCCAAGCGCATGCACAACGATGTCCTTTAAGTTCAAGCCATATCTCATTATTTCGCGAGTTGTGCCAATCTCGAGATGTTAAGTGTGTCAGTACTTCTTATCATTAACGGGTTGCATTGATCGCGATTTTAATAAGTGGGATGTTTACTAATATTTTAGTTACTAACTTTTAGTTTCATTTGTCGAAGGATGCATTGGTACTAGGTAGGTATGAGCTAAAAAGGTCATGATAAAACATAAGAGATACACTTAATGTATTGGGTATGTGTCTATGTCCCATGTTTTGAAATTGCAAGTTATAGTTAAAGCTTGTCTAAACCTATGGATGACGTCATTATAGTAGTGTGAGCGAAACCGGCATTTGGTTCATGGAAACACCAAGCTAATACCTAAATATGGGGCTGGGGAGTGGGGAGTACTAGTTATAAAATGCGACTCTAGAGTACACCGAGAAACATAATAAAGAGTCCAGCAGAATTTAGGCGAGTTCTGAGAGGACATGATTTTATTCTTTTTCTTTGCTGATTCTTGTAGTGCATACTGTTGCATGTAAATCAATTCAAATATTCGTGGCGTTTCAAAATGAATGGCATATTGACGTTGCTTAATTGAAGGTTTTGATATGTCCAAGATGGCGTCCTATATGGGGGCCTATTGCCAACGAAAACATTGTGTGAAATAGAAAATGCAAAAAAAACCCACATTACTTAAAATGGTTGCTGTGCAGTTGGAATCTAATTGAAGACACTCAACTTGTAACACCTCTCCATTCCCAAAACAAAATAAGGGATTTTTTCTTAAGACCGACAGTGTCCAGGAATTTGCATTCAAGATATCTTGTTTATTTTTTTATTAATTCTTGAATGACAGATATCATGCTCGTAAATACACCGCAGTGATGCCATTCCTGCATCACTCAGCATTTGATGTATTCGATATGGTGTCCTGGATGGTAGCTGGCTAGTATTGCAAACCTGCGGGAGGGACACTACACCCGTATGTATGCCTAATGGATTTGTATCAGACTTGATGGAGCTTTCTCAATAAAAGAAGCCATATGCTTGGTGGAGTTGCACTCTACGACTGAGTGGCAGCAGTCATGTCTAGTCCAGCACATAGTCTATTGTAATGGTACCTCAGTAAGAGAAGCATCTGATTTCTAGGTATCATTCTTACATCGGCACTCGGCTATCAAAATGTCAGTTGCAGTAGCACTGGGCCAGCATGCATGGCTGATATTGAAGCATCACACTAACGAGCATGGCGCATTGAGTGGAAACAGATTAGTAAGCATCGACCTTACAGCAACACTCAACCAGTATTGTTTGAACAGCAGCGGCGTTTGTAGCAGTTGTACTAAGGCAGCAGACATGTTTGTTGCAGATATAGCGACAAAGCACTCTCTAAATCAAGTGGCAAGAGCCGAGCAGGCATATATATTGCATTGGCACCGTAGCAACAGATGTTGCATTGTGTTGGTTGGCATGTCTGATGGAAAGGCGTCGGTCGAGTATCCTTTCTCTTCGGTTATCGAAGAACCAAGAGGCATGTCTGATTAAATGGTACTGGTTCCACAGGCATATATGAGCCACGACATGAGATTTCCAACAATGTGGTATGTGCGACCAGCAAAGCCTCAGATCAACCTGCGCATACGCGCAGTCTGATCAGAGCCTTTGCTAGTCGTTTGAATATTCTATAAGTGTTGAGCTACTGACTGAAAAAGCTGCACAGGCTGGTCTGTGTATACACTTGTCAAAATGCCACATTGTTGGAAATCACATGTCACGGCTCAATATATAGTAGTTTTACCGAACAACAGCCATGTATAGCCACACGTTCATCAGACGTCATTACCATTACGAATGTTTAACCATGTGGCACTGGACCAGCACTCATGCCTTATAAATGGACTCGGGACCTGCAGACATATCTATTACAGTTGCATCGCACCAACAGTAATTGTTATATATGTTACAATTGCACCCTACTAGCAGGAATATCGGATTCTGATGCACTGTAGCAGTAGACATGTGTGTTAAAATGCAACCGACGAGCGTGCATGTCTGCTATACTAGCACCAGACCGGCAGCCATGATTGGCACCGGGTCAGCAGACATCCTTACTCGTATGTCGGTCTGACAGGCTTAACGAGCCTAAATAACAGCCATCATAGTCGCAAATTTTAATGTTTAAAAACGATCAATGATGCCAGAGTGGCATCAGTCGGATCCTTCAAGTACACTGTCAAAACAACAAGACTCGTCAAAGAAAACTAATGTGACAAAGAAAATCATGTTTCAGGTCATTCTGATTTTCTGACAGTCTATAATTACTATATTGTACTCTGGAGGACAACGGGAACAATGCGGTTTTCAGAATTGGACAGTTGCTCTTTAGAGACCAGCAGCAATGCTTTTCAGACCATTGCTTTGTATTATGTATGAAAAGTCATGAAATTGTTCTGAGACAATGACTCTGAAATGGAAAGCGTCATTATTTACAACGTTGTTTCGCCTACTCGCCTAAAAAATCTTGACTCGCTTATAAAATTTAGTATTATAAAATTGACCATTCTCTAGAAAAATTGTACTTGGAAACATAGATCCCATTTCAATTATATATATATATATATATATATATATATATATATATATATATATATATATATATATATATATATATATATATATATATATATATATATATATATATATATATATATATATATATATATATATATATATATATATATATATATATATATATATATATATATATATATATATATATATATATATATTGTAACCTACCAAATTACACAAGTGCTATATTATTAAACCGTTTTCGACTGATACATTCAACCATCTACTTTGATACAGTGTCGTATGGGTGGTCGAGTAAATAGTGCTAGGGTCGCAAGGTAGAATGTTCAAATTACTTCACATTTCTGTCCTTTAATATTGTTTTGGTCTTAGCGAACAGTGCACACCCTTATAAAATGTCACTTTTGTGGCATTTTATCTGGTTGTACTCTGTTTGCAAAAGTACCTGTGTACATATGTCCAGTCAACGAGTGGTTAAAAAGTAAGTGCGTATGATCAAGAAAAAAAAACTACAATCACATACTGCAGACAAACCCACGGCACCGTGAGGAAGAGCCACAGAACATTTATAGTAACAATACATCTGTAAGACAATAGCGGCAAAGCAACCAGCTTTCTTTTCCTTTCAAGATGATTGCAATGACCGAAATTATATGAGCACTTCGCGGGAAGACGTGCTTTTGTTGCATGCGAACAACCAATGCGCAGATCAGTATATACATCCACACAGTCTGATCAGCACCTTAAAAGTGTGTTATTCGCTTTTTAGAAATTATGAAAGCTAACCTTACTATATGCACAATTTCAATGTTCTAGCTAGTCCATGTACCTTAGTAGATATCGGCCTCGACGCGAGAAATCCTGTTTTCGGGGGTTTGCGAACAACACAGGCGCAGACCAGCCTGTTCATCCGCGCAGTCTGATCAGCGCCTTTGTTATTCGCTTTTTGGAAAGTATCATATCTAGACTTGCTACAGGTGAAATTTCAAATTTCTAGCTAGTCTCTGTAGCCGAGGAGACTGGTTTGAAACTCGCTTTATCGGAAACCCCGAAGACAGGTTTTGTCGCGACGAGGCCCAATTATGTTTGAGGGATGCCTTATTGTGCACCCAATACAGGTTTTCTCGCGGAAAGGGCCATTTGTCATCGAGCACCTGCCTTCAAAAGTATAATAGTTGACTGTCTTAAAATGATTTTTCAATATCGGTAGATTTACTCATATAAAGCAAACATTTGGTTTAAGACTTTTGAAAAGTGGCTACCACTTATTCACTGACAGCCAGCTAACTGCCACAAGTCAAACTATTTGAAATGTATATTTTGTGCAATTAAACGGGTATATTAATTTTATAAGGTAAACAAATATATAAAACATTTATTTTATAAAATGAATATTGATTTAAAGGATTGATACATTTCAATTGACGAAGGTTAAATTCGATCAATGATTTCTCAATTGAGAAGGATTTCTGTGATTAAAGGTCTTTTTGTCTGTTTGACAATGCAATTTACTTAGGTGAAACCAAGTTTTTAGTGGATCAAACTAAACGATGATTATGGAGAGTGTTATTCAAACTTTAACGATGGTAAGTCTCTCTCTCTCTCTCTCTCTCTCTCTCTCTCTCTCTCACACACACACACACACACACACACACACACACACACACACACACACACACACGTTGTTATAAATTTTGAGGCAGTGTGTTATTTAGTTTTTAGACCTGCATGCACGGTTATGAATTGGGTCTCGACGTTTAGTTTTTGTTGCGAACCATCAATTTGGTTATGTTAGCAGTAAAAGCTGTCCAATAAGATAAAACGACATCATACTTTTATAATGTGCGCAATACTAGATGTCAAACAAAAAGGAAGTTTCAACATTTGCTTGCCTTTTTTGACTTAATACTATATGTAATAGTTTACGTCTCTACTACTAATGGAATCAAATACAATCTCATAAATTCCGACAAGAGAGCAGTTTGCTGCATATTAGAATTTTCCCGTTTTGCATTATACCTTATTGTTAGTTTATACTCATGTCACGACTGATCCCAAAAATAACCTTAAAACAGTCAAAACATGCCTAATTACAAATAAGTTATCAGATTGGTGTTATTGTAAACATATCACTAACTACAAAATAAAGATTGAAACCCACGTGTATCTATTGATAGCAGTCTTGTAGTTGGAAGATTAGTATCTCCCCCTATGTGAACCAGTTTTGAACCGCTGTCTGATAATTTCAATAATTATATACTCATTCTTTTAGAGGTAGGATCATCAATGACATCGGTGCAAACATAAATGTACTCAAGGACTCCATATAAGATTAATATCTGTAACATATCTGTAGAGACTTATATTAAGATATATCTATCTGATGTAATTTTGCTCTATTGAAATCGGATTTGTTCTGTTGTTGTTGATTTATTGATTATTGTTGCTCCCATTGTTTGTGGATTTTTTATGTTTGCTCCTTGTTTTTGCGCATTATTTAGTGTCCTTTCTTGTTTCGCATAAAAAATGTGGCATTTTACCCTTAAAGCGCCAATCACGACTGCAGCTGACGACAAATTTTGAGACACCTTTCTCACACATAACTTTTTTTTTCTCAATTTTCGACAAAAATAAGGTATGCTATTACATGAGAATCGTCGTATCATGCCTTATTTGTTATTTTTGAAAAAGCGGCAACATTTTTAATTGTCGTCTGCTGCAAATTATAGGTGGCGCATTAAGGGTTAATGGTAATACTCACTTCCCTTTTTGGACGGTAGTACCGACTATTGAATTCTGGTGTTTGCAGTCAAAAGCAATGACGCACGGCTGCAGGCGTTTACATTATCCACCTACTAGGAAAACGCTGAAATCAAACATTCTCCTTAATCTCCCTTAATCAATTGCCACTTTAAAAAAATCCAAAAGCACAGCCAGCAGTGAATTTTGCCGTCTGCTGATGATATTTGCAAATAGTTTGGACCCAGGTCAGGCTCGACAGAACGTCAGGCCTGATTTGGATCCAAACTGTTGGTCACCGTTTGACATTCTGATAGTGTTCCTGAAAGAAGTTTTTGAATAAGGACCAATAAGTTAATTTTGAAAAAAAGTCAACCTTGAAAAAATTCCCGACATGCAAATAGTTAATATGACGTATTACACTATTATTCCCATTGTTGAGAACCTCTAACAATGTAGAATTCGAAAGCAAACAAAACTTTTGAAAATGACGTCAAATTTACATGAACGATTATTGTTTTTGGTTTTATAAGCGCCCGCTCCGAAGCCCTGTCTTCGTATCTGTGACCAGGTTGGACTCCAACCAGCTGAATCAACTACAGAGGCTAGTTAGAAAATTGGAAGCTAGAACAAATATTCTATACATGTAAATGAAACAACAAAGGTGCTGACCAATCTGCGTGTATTCACAGGCTTTTGTGCTTTTATTGCTCGCGTATGCCAAAACACAAAGTAATTACTAATCCAACTGACTCAGTAAAACGAACGCAGTATAGTCTGCGCATGTGCGCAGGCTGATATATGCCTTGCAGTTCGCGTACTTCGCATAAATGGGTTTCTCAATGCCTCGTATTGACTCAAGATTGAGCTTTTAAGTGATCTATTATTGCAATTGTTATTTTCTGTTTTAAGGTAGTGCGGGACCCATGTCAAAAGATAACCTTACTTTTACTTAAAAGTAAGAGTGTAAGAGTTATCGTTCCTGAATCTTGTTTTTAAAAGAGAATACTTATTTTCTAAGACGGTAGATATTATTCTCCCCTGACAACTCTTTGATGCTTGAAACGTAATTCTGTAAGTATTTTGCTTTCACAAAAAGAAGGAATGCAAGTATTAGCTTTTAAAAACATCACCCAGAGTATGAAGTCATTCAGTATTAGTTGCGGACCGTATAAATATACATACTATATACATGTCTCGGTTGCTATTTCTGCATGCTGCCACTAACCTAAGACCCACCCCCACCCCAAAAAGGGGGGGGGGGTGTAGACGTGCACATGCCTTGTATGTGACATTCTCATGTTTTAGGTCCCATGGAGGTACATGGTCACTAATGTTTTATGGAGAAATGACGTAACTGTTTCAATTACCTTATCACACCGGATAGGCAGCAATAAAAAACAGTCTAAACAATCGATGAATGCTGATAACAAATTGCTAGAAACAGTGTTTGTGATTGCCATGTGTTGCCTATCGGACTACAAACAACAATCCAAAATTATGTTACAATATTTAACTACGTTCGTCGATAGCATTAACGTTTTCGATTGCCGCCTATCTAGTGTGTTTTGATATACTGAAGACGTAGCCAAAACAATCTGATACAAGGGCTAGGAGTTATTTCATGTTTCTGTTGAAAAAATTATTTTGTTTCGTTGCATGTTTCATGATAATAAAATGGACATTTCTGCATACATTTTAATAAAATTAATAGGAACTGCATGTGCCTGAAAGGAAGATATATGACAATATAACATTCTTTTCTGTATATAAATGGTTGGCAAGCATGGTACAGATGCGCGGATCCAGGAATTTTCATCAGGGAGGGGGGAGGGTCCAGGTCAGTCTGACAAAAAAGCCCTGACAACGATTTTTTTAGTCCTCAGCTTATTCTACAGAAGTCAAATGGTCAATTTCAAAGAAATCTATCGTTTTTCAAGGCTCCAGATGGGGTCCAATTTTTTTCCAGGGGGTCCAACTTTTTCCAGGGGGTGTCCAATTGTTTATTCCCTATAGAAACCCATTTAATTTGTGATTTTACAGAGGGAGTCCGGACCCCCTGCCCCCCCCCCCCCTCTGGATCCCCACTTGGTGCAGCCCTCACAGCTTCATGGTTAAGGCTACTATACATTATCTCATTTGGGCTTGGCAAACGTTAATAGACAGAAGAATGTATCATCCTTTTATTGTTATATACCTTATAATAAGTGTTTACTATAGAAACTTGAGGTGTTTCAATCGCTGACAATTGTACATTTTATTTAATAATGTGTTATATTTTGGTTGATCGTTGACCAATCACTGACCGCGGGCTTTATTTCCGATAAAACCTTAATTGCCATTTCAACCTGCTCACGGATATCCTCTGCGAGTTAAGATACCGTCGCTTATGCTTTATTGAGAAATGACCAAAATATTCAATTATCATAAGATACGCTACTTTATTACATCGGATAGGCGACAATCGAGATCGATGAACGTGGATCGCAAATCGCTAGAATTTTCCATTTGTCGCCAGTCAGGCAAACAAACTGCAATCCAAAAAGTCTGTTTCTGACGGTATTTGATCTACGTTCGTCGATAGCATCAACGTTTTCGATTGCCACCTATCCGGTATGTGTATTGATACAATGAATACGTAACCAAAACAATCTGAAACAAGAGCTAGGAGTAATCTATATTTTTCAGTCATGTTTCTGTTGAAAAAAAAGTTTGTTTCCACACCGGATAGTGAGCAATCGAAAACACTCTTAACCATTGACGAACGCGGATCAAAACTCGCTAGAAACAGTGTTTTGATTGCAAAGTGTCGCCTGTTCGATGAGTGATGGTAATAAAAAAAAAACTATGATTCTAACTATTTTTGGTCTATAATCGTCGATAGTATTGATGTTTTCGATTGCGCCTATAAGGTGTGGTTATGTTGTATGCTTCACTATGTTAAAGTGGACATTTTTTTTAAATGCTTTTGCTTGAAAGGAAAGTATTCTAGAACTTTTTGGATACTGTAAAGGCGGCACCTCATGACTGCCTTATTAGTCTACTTTAGACATAGGTAAAATCTGAAAATGAGGCGTTATAACTACATTCGAAAGTGTTTGTTTATTGTTTAACATTAGTATAGAGGCAAACAGTGTGGACCCAGATCAGACTGCTCTAGATGAGCAGTCTGCTCTAGATCTACACTGTTTGTTTAAGAGGCTTCATAATATTTCAATAGACGATAAAAACATACAATTGTGTTGTAATATACGCTTTAAGGGTTAATAAAAGTGGGTTCAGTGCATTAACGGACAGGACTTTCATGAAATGCACGCAGACCTGCGCGGCTTAAGCAACTTTTAAACGCTTAACCAATGGATAGAACCTGATTTCCATTCTTGAGCAGTTGAAATAACCGAACCACGCCCAGATATGAAAATCAAAGTTGCCACCTTTACAGTACCCAAAAAGTCCTATAATATATTACAATGACAATATAAAATTCCTTTATGTATATTAACGTTTGTCAAGCCCTTGTGCGATAATGTGTTGCAGGCCTCACCGCTGTGTGGTTCTGGTTGCAACACATCACATTCAGGCTTGCCAAACATTAATACAAGGAAAAGAATGTTTTATCCTCTTATTGCATATTTGTAAGTCTATTCTTTAAATGACATTTAGATCTATGCATCAAGAAGAAAGCTATAATTTTAGCTTTTATCTACATAAATCCTACGTGTAAGAAAGCATCAAAGTATCAAGACATGCTATAGCCAAGCTTTAATGAGAATCATAAAGTAATGTGCTGGGTCACATATGCTAGGTATCCTAGCTTAGTACTGGTTCAACCCAGGAAGACCCGTCCCGCATACCTGAAAGATTGTTGAGTGGACGTTAAGAATCAAATCAAACAAAACATATGCTAGGTCAAAATCTTTTTTGTCACTTTCTACGCCCATTTGTCAGTGCTTAATCAATAATAGCTATGTCTCCGCCCAGTGATATACAATAGGGCGTAGACAAACAAAAAATTGGTGGAAAGGGGAGACAACACTTATTGTAGTCTTTATTTTTTTCACGATTTTTCAGAAAAGTCGCCAAAACAAAAAAACGAGCACGGTGACACATATTTTTTATTCAATCATTAGATTCTTCATGAAAATATCTTTGTAAAAATATGTTTTTTGTTGTTCCAGTTACATTCTCTGATATGTTTATTTTGAATATTAATGTTTTTTGGGGCATTAATTCGTTTGACTTAATTAGGATTTTGCTTAATAAATTGTGTAAATACATGTTATTTCACTATTTTTTGTTTTTATTTATATCTCTGGTGTGAGTAGTATTTGTTCTGAAAAAAACTGTATTGCGTTTCTTGTTAATTTGTTAACAAAATCTGTATTTGTTTATTTCAAAAACCTGCGATTTTGCAGTTTTTGACATCAAATAACTTTTAAAAAAGAACGGTGAGGTATTGTTTTTTTTGTCTTAGATTATAAGTATAAGTCTATATTATAATATATTAAAAGATAAAACACTTTTGGACATATGCCGGTGAGTCCCCTACTACCTTAATTGGTTTTAATGTATATTTCAAAGGGATAAAAGACTTGAAGACATTCTCAACTATGATTAAGATCAAATAACTTTATATCACTCATAGGAGTTATAGTACTGCAGATCTCAAGGCTGTCAGAGGGGTCTACTGGTCAGATCTTTGCAACATCTAGTGTTATATACCAAATGAAAATGTGGGGTCTCTAGTTTTTAAAAGTAGTTGATGACACCTCTGATTCTGAGTACTAACCGAGTTATCTCCCCTTGAATTACCCCACCCATTTTGATCATATTATAAGAGGTTATGATCATTAGCTTGTTAAATAATTGAGTTGAAGCATCCAGGAAGAAAAATATACCCATCATTACTCAAAACGGTACTTGAAAAAGTGAAAAAGTTAAGTTTTGATTAGAGAAATGGGCTTTTGAACTGTTTTGTTGGTATTTTAAAGTTAAATTATGTGTTAAAACTCCATTGAATAAAAATATATTTGAAACTTTCAATTTAAGAATCTGCCCATTAGTGTTATGTCCTTAGAAATGACTAAAAATTAAAAAAAAACAATTATTTATCTATGTTATCAGGGTTTCTAGATTCCAATTTCTGTATAAGAAATGCTCTGGGAGCAATAATAAGCATGTAAATACCCCACCCACATATTACTACTGCAGATCTCATGGCTGTTTGAGGATGACCTTGGTCATATTTTGCTAGGATCTGGTGTCATATACATGTACATATACCAAATGAAAATGTAGAGTCTCTAGTAAATAAAAATAGCTGATGACACCGCTGATTCTGAGTACTAACCGAATTATCTCCCTTTGAACTACCCCACCTATTTTGATCATATTATAAGAGGATATGATCATTAGTCTGTTAAATAATTGAGTTGTAACATCCAGTAAAAAAAATGCCCATCATTGCTCATAACGGTACTTGAAAAAGTAGAAAATTTAAGTTTTAGTCAGAAACATGGGCTTTCAAGCTTTTTTATTCGTCTTTAAAAGTAAATTTGGTGTCAACACTCGTCTGAATAAAAATATATTTGAAACTTTCAATTTAAGAATCTGCCCATTAGTGTTATGTCCTTAGAAATGACTAAGAATTTAAAGAACACTTCTTTATGTATGTTATTAGGGTTTCTAGATTCCAATTTCTGTATACGAATATGCTTTGGGGACAATACTTAGCATGTAAATACCCCACCCACCTATTACTACTGCAGATCTCAGAGCTGTTTGAGGGTGAACTTGGTCAAATTTTGCTAACATCTGGTGTCATATACATGTACATGTACCAAACAAAAATGTAGAGTCTCTAGTTAATAGAAGCAGTTGATGACACCGCTGATTTTGAATACTGACCGAGTTAAGTCCCCTTGAATTACCCCCACCCATTTTGATCATATTATGAGAGATTATGGGTATCAGTTTTGGAATATAATCGAAATAATGCATTCAGGAAATAAATATAGCCATCACTATTCATAACAGCACTTAAAGAAGTAAATAAATTAAGTTTTAGTCAGAGAAAAAAGGGTTTGGAACTATTTTCTTCGTATATTATCGTTATATCCTATTTCAAAACCCAGCTGCTTTGAATAGACATATATTAGAGACTTTCAACTAAAGAAACTGCCCGCTAGATTTATGTCTTTTAAATGAATAATAATTTAAAGATCAGTGCCTCAGTTATGTCAACAGGGTTTCTAGATTCTAATTTCTACAAATAGAATGCTCTGGGGCAACTACTAGCATGTAAATACCCCACCCACCTATAAGATGAGGTGAAAACGCTAACATTGATATAAGTCTTATAATACTATATCACCCAAATTTTTTAGCCTTAATACGAAGAAAATACTTTCTAACAGTGTAACTGTATTGAAAGTGTATTTACATGATTCACAATTTACCTTATAACTTGAATATATGTTATCCCATTTATACCTGAAACTAACTGGGGCTAATATACTTAGTACGCGAAACACAATTATAATGCATTAAACTATCTAGATATTCTAGCAAGAATTACTGCCCTTGATTATTTTTACCATTGTTTTGTATGGAAAAATGCAGTAAAATAATAATAGCTCAATAAGTTAAATTTTAAAACTTATTTTCTAAATAGGATTAAATATATCCTTAACCAATACTATGCCAAACTGCAGATAAAAATTTGTTTCTGCTACATATTTCTATTTTTTGAAACACGAGTTGTTGTCCCTTAATGGCAAGACTCACACATAGAAAATGGATCTATAAACAATTTTTCCTCCAATAACTTGCTTACTGAGGATCTGATTGCAATAAAATATACGAGACATTTGGTTTTACACATCTTTACAGCATCTTTATCCCAACGCTTTTTAAAAAAAGCGTCGTGGATATTGCAATCGCCTCCATCCGTCCGTCCGTCCATCACGCTATCTCCTCCTAAACCATTGGACGAAATCCGACCAAATTTGGTGTGAGAGTTGCTCACATGAATAAGGTGTGCAACAGCACATTTTTTTGCCCCGCCCCCTGGGGCCCTGGGGAGGGGCCAAAAGGTCAAATATCATTAAATTTCAATTACAAAGTCAATTTCAAAGATTTTTAAACCAAACTTAGTGAATCTTCTCACATATGAAAAGATATAAAACATATCAAACGGGATTTTCATTTGGCGGCCTGGGTCATGCCCCAGGGGTGGGACTTGGTGTACCATGGGGTGTGTGGGGTCAATTTTTTTTTCCGAAATTCAACCAGATTTGACGTGTGAGTTACTTACATGAATGGCACATGCGCCCACGCCATTTTTTTTGACCTGGCCCCCAAGGGGCCTTAGGGAGGGGCCAAAAGGTCAAATATCATTAAATCTGAATTAAAAAGTAAATTTCAAAGATTTTTAACGCAAACAATGTGTATCTTCTCACAAATGAAAAATATATAACATATCAGACTTGATTTTCATTCGGCCGTCTGGGTCATGCCCAGGGGTGGGACTTGGGGGTACCGTGGGGGGTGGGGGGTCAAAATTTGTTTTAACGAAATTCAACCAGATTTGGTGCGTGAGTTACTCACATGAATGGCACATGGACCGGCACTATAATTTGCGTCCCCGCACCCTGGGGCCTTAGGGAGGGGTCAAAAATTGTATTTTCAAAATATGGTCATGTGGCATATCAAATTGAAGGGGATGAGCAGTAGACCAGGATACACTGAAAAAGTTTAACCTACGATCAAACTGGTGACCTTGCGATGGGGTCAAAGGGTCAATTACTTTTAGATTTCCTAGAGAGCGTGGGGATTTGCGACGGCGCGCCATCGAATGTGTTCTAGTTTGTATTGCTTTAGCGATATAAAATACTGCATGGAACATGCATTATTGCCCTTGATTTTGCGCTTTAAGATTAAAAATCAATATAATAGGCCTTATAAATAAATGAATCAATGGTCCCACAATATTGGTGAAATATTGAAATTTCCTTTATTTTATAAAATTTGATGATGTTTGCATTTGTCTCCCTGTATCACCCAACATAAATGTGTATCTGTATTTTATCAGAGTAAATGATCATTGACAAAGTGGGTGAGGTACGAATATACTGACAATCTTAATGACTTCATATTACATCAGAAATGATGACTATTCTAAGTCTAAACAGTATGTAACTTTTAAGTTTTCTATATACAGATATTATGTATCATCCTCCTGCTTTGCTTAGATTTTTGTCTATGTTTTGGAAAACTCTAATGTCTTTTTGTATCTTGTTAGTTTAAGGTACCCTAACACTTTAGATAAACCAAATTAATTTGCTAAACATCCTTTTCAGGACGAAACTGTAAGACATACTGTAACCTACAGATTATTTCATTAACCTCAAATAATAGCCTTACTGACTCACATTTTCTCGTCAAAAGTCCGCTCTATAAATTAACAATGAGCTGTTTTTAGTCTTTCTTACTCAGAAATAAATGTACTTTAATTTCATACCACTTTCAATTACCTTATTGCAATTAAAGTTATAAATTATTCATATTTTTCTTAGAACATGTTTCTAAAATACACCAAATAAACAGGGTCTGCAAATGGTTGACATTTTTTCTATCAGATCTAGATTATAACACCAAAGATGTAGACAGAATATTGTTTGTGTTGAATCTGAAGTCATTGGTAGTGATGATAGTACAATCAAAATTATGTTGAACCTGTCCAGTTCTCAGAAAATTTAGCATATACAGTATGTATGATGTTTCTCTAATGGCAACGTTTATATAATGGAAACCTCACAGTACTTTGATGCTATTCGCGTTTGTATTCCAAAAAGGTGACAACAATAAAGCATAATAAAAGAGAACCACTAGACGATACTACATGGTTCTAGAACTAGTGGTTCCAGAGAAGATTTTTATGTTTTAACCATACAATCCAATGTAAAACATGTGATCCCCCTGGGTGGAGCCATTTTTGAATAAACTTGGCAGCTCCACGCCTTGTGGGTCAAACAAGAAGGGTTTTGTGTTTTATTTAAATAAACTTATATAGCCTTCGTGGCTTGTTTTTGTCTGCACGGCCATTATTTGAACAGACTCAGTGGAGGTCTACTTTGTGATGCTACATACTAAATATAATGGCGTTGGGCCATGTGGTTTCAGACAATATTTTTTTTATATATGCTGTAAAAAAAACTATAAAACCAAGGGCCATAATTTGAACAAACTTGGTAAAGTAGCACTAGGTGACGCTATTACTCTGTGAATATTGTTTTATGCTTTCCCTATTAAAGCCTATGTAAAACAAGTGGCCCCCAGAATGGGTCAATTTTGGCATATGGGCATAATTTTAAAAAACCTGGTGGAGGGGTCTACTAGATGATACTAAATACCAATTATTAAGGCTGAATGCCATGTGGTTCCAGACTAGAAGATTTGTTATGTGTACCCTATATAAACCTATGGAAAACATGTGAATCTGGAGCGGGCCACTATTGGGCCTGGGACCATAATTTTAGCAAAATTAGTAGAGGTCTACTAGATGATGCTACATATTTAATACCAACACTCAAATGGTTTCTGACAATATTTTTTCATTTTTCCCATTTAAAAAAAACAAGTGAGTATGGTCAGGAAATATCACAATCACACTCTGCAGACCAACCCACGGCCTATGTTCAACATGTGAACCTAGAGGCGGGACAATTTATGGCCCCATGGGCATAATTTGAACAAAAAAGAAAAATATCTACTAGATAATCCTTCTTAAAGTATCAAGGCTATCAGCCTTGTGGTTTCAGACAAGAAGATTTTTAAAGTTTTCGAAAATCTATTTTTACCCATGTGATCTAGATATACTATTTCATCAATTATTTGAGAGGGCCATATAAGGACCATTCCTGTCAGCCAAATTTGATCAAATTCAAGCCATTATTTTAGGGTGAGATATCGTTGAAGCAATTGTTGACAACGCACGACGGACAACGGACATCCAACGACCACAATAGCTCACTTTGAGCTTATGACTCAGGTGGGCTAATAAAATATACTTAATATTGTGATTTTAAATATGTCTATTTGACCTTGACCCTTGACATTTAAATAGGTCATAACACAAATTCTAACTCTGACATACAAAGAGTGTAGACTATTACTTATTTTGATGAAACAAAATTGACGAAATATGGCAATTGAACTATTTCAATATAGATAAAGATTTTTTTATGAAAAGTTTTGCATTTTTTTTGCATTGAAAATATTTGCAAACAGACACACGGACAAACACAGCTTTTGGTACATGTATTATTGGTATTGATATTTTAATTTAAATGTTTTTTTCCAACCAATACCATACACGTCATAACAATATTGTATTAACGTGTCCTTTTGAATAAATGCAATGCTTTAGACCAACTGACTGCAACATTTGCATAATCCTCTACAACATGTGTGTACGGTTCAAGGGCCGTAACTGTGTTAGTACTCATCTTCGACGATGTCATCAACTGGATTCTGAAGTCGTACATACAGACAAATATTTTGGTATATATGACGCTTGATGTTAGCACAATCTTACCAGCAAAATTCATAAGGAGAGGAATTCTGGCCAGTCGTATGTGGTAGTATAAAGCGGTTATTATCTTGACGTGATTCAAACTGAGGCCGTTACGGAATAGCTCACGCCTTGCTTGATTGGGGGTATTTATTCCCTTTGGTGGCAAAGGATATGTGGAATTTAAGTATGTAAGACTAGAACTTATAAGTTAAGCTTCAAACAGGCACAAACTATACTTTTACTAATAAACAGATATATGAAATACGCATTTTTGTGATTTGGGGGTATGCCTATTTGACCTTGACCTCTGACCTTGAGAAAGGTCACAACTTGATTTGAAGCTTGACCTAAAACGAGTGTATGCTGTTGCTTACCTTGATGAAAAAAAAAGATGAAACTTGCATTTTGAACTAAGTTATGGTTAAAAATTGTGTTTATGAAATATTAGCATTGCCCTTTTACATTGACACTATTTACAAAAAGACACACGGACAAACACACCTTTAGGTATCGTACATGTTGAAGCTATATTTCAATGTTGTTTTCTAATCCAATACCATATAAATCATAAAAATATTTCAATTATGTATGCTTATTAGAAATAAATGCAATGCTATCTGCCAACTGTATGCAAAATTCTAATAATGTGTTATAATGGGTATGTACGGTTCAAGGGCCGTAACTCTCTTAGTACTCATTAGCGACGATGTCAATAACCGGATTCTTAAGCTGGACATACAAACGAACATTTTGGTATATAACACTAGATGTTGCACCGATCTGACCAGTAAAGTCCTTAAGGAGAGGACTTTTGGCCAGTCGTCTGCTCTACTATTACTTTAAACTCATTTATGGTGCTATGTTATTGGTGTTAAATAGGTCAATGTCAGCGAAGGTCATCAGCCTTCTTGTGCTGGAGAAGAATATCGTAAATGGGTTTTTTCCATATATAGGCATTGCGGCCATCTTTATCATGTGACCAAAACCATTTGTATAAAATTTGTGTTCCGTTGCTGGGAATCCAATGTCAGTTACCTAGCTGAAAGATCAATGGTCGATCTTGACCTTTGAAACTTATTTGTGGCAATTGTATGTCTCATTGATTTAAGCATATCTAGAAACTAAAATGACTTTTGCTTCTATAGATTCAAAATATTAACATTACAATTTGTTTTCCATTTAAATGCATAAGGAAACAAAGTTGACCTAGGCGTTAAGTAGGTCAAGGTCAACCTAGGATCATCATTTGAACAAACTTAATAGGCTTTACATTCCCAGTGCTTCATACCAAATCGAAAGGTCACTGGCATTCTGTTTCTGGATAAGAAGATTTAAAGTGTTGTAACATATGAGCATGGCGGCCAACTTATTCATGTGATCATAACCAGTTGGATAAATTTTCGTTCCATTGCTAGGGACCTAGCTGAAAGATCAAAGGTCGAAATTGACATTTGGAACGTATTTATGGCAATTGTATGTCTCATTAGTTGAAACATATCTAGTAACTAAAATGACTTTTGCTTCAATAACTTTACAATGTTTTCCCAATTAAATGCATTTGGAAGAAATTTGACTTAGGCGTTAAGTAGGTCAAGGTCAACCTAGGTTCATCATTTGAACAAACCTGGTAGGCCTTGCATTTCCAATGCTTCATACCACGTCCCGAGGTCACCTGCCCTCTGGCTCTGTATAAGAAGAGTTTAAAGCGTTTTACCATATATGAGCACGGCGGCCATCTTGGTCATGTGACCAGGACCATTTGAACAAAATTTCGTTCTACTATCGTAAGAAGTATCAATATGAAATTTGAGTTCAAATGGTCAGGTGGATTCAGAGGAGATGTTTGAAAATGTTGACGGACGCCGGACACCAGAGTCATTGGTATACCATAAGTTCGCCCATAAAAGCATACACTCTTCCGAAATGAATATGGGGTCATTGTGGCTCAATGAAAGCGCTACGAGTATAATAGTTCCCGGAAGTGGCTGAAGTGAAGCCTATTCCCTGATGAAATGCCGCATTATGCGGCATTTCATCTGGGTCTTCACAGCCGCATTATGCGGCTTTTCATCTGGGTCTTCACAGTTTGTAAAAGTGCCCTCAAGGTGGCCAATCACGTGGTCAGCATGATTGGGTTCACGGATTTCCTGAACCAGAAAAATCGTTTATATCTTTCGTAATACTAAGTCAAATTACATGCGGTAAAGTGAAAAAAAATCATATTTTTCTGCACAAGACTGTGTCAAAGTTTCTCCTGGGTTGCTGGAGTTTATCAGATTACCTCGAACAACTGTAGAGCAAACGCAAAATTCTCCACGATTGGGAACACACTTCAGTTGTTCGAGGGTTTCCAATATACAAAGGGTTAAAGAAACAAACGTATCCAATTATCATGATTATCTATGCCATTTTTTCAGGTGGGGGCTCCAACATAATCACCAGCTAGATGCCTCCAGATTGTATTTACTTTCAGTTTATTTCTCTTGAACTTTAATAAAGAAGTTAAAGTTTAATTAAAGCTTTTATAGAACAGAATTCTCTATGAATGTATCTGTTTGATTTGAATGATTGAAGTATTTTGCTCTTACATACCCGTGTCTCAAAGCGATAACAATATCAAACGTATAGTATATTCAAAACATCGTGCTACAAAGTTTAAACAATTTATAATTGCATTCTAGTCCTTTCTAGTCCTTTCTAGCTTTGCAATCATCTTGAAGAGGAAGAGAGAGTTGGCTGCTTTGCTTTTATTGTCTTACGGATGTCTTGTTACTGTTAATGTTCTGTGACTCTTCCTCAAGGTGCTGTGGGTTGGTCTGCGGTGTGTGATTGTGGTATTTCCTAATCATACTCACGTACTTTTAGAAACATTAGCCCCCTACCGGATATAAGCTACGTATCTAAAATTATCCTTACCATTCCAAACGTTTTAGATACAACAGAAATTAAGATTTTAGTCAGACTGACAAAAAATAACAATGTACCTTTTATAACAATGATTGGCCTCCATCTACTCATAATGCTTCATGGTCCTAGCCCCAAAACTCATGAATGCACTTACAGTCTCAGGGCGCTTCAACTGAGCACTTCCACATAATTGGGCTTAGCTTCTTGAGAATTTGGTACTTATCACATATGCACATGGGTGACAGTTCAAAATTTCCAAAATCCTGAACTTTTGAAAGTCATATCTTAAAACTGTTCGGCCACAGCAACAGTATTATGTCTTCAATGTCACGTTTCTTTTGGCACTTGTATATTGCTATTATTATTGAAGGCCTCCCTGCCCTTGTAGCGCAGTCGGTAGCGAGTCCGACTACAGATCCAGGGGTCGCGAGTTCAATCCCAGTCGGGTTCAATACTTTTGTTGAAATTTATCATGAAATAAGTTCTACGGTCATTCTCCTCCTTCCGCTTATTCAAGAAGGATGGTTGACTGGGACGTAGAACCTCAAAACCATAATAACATATCTTTATTGATCAAGCTCAGATAACATGTTTGTTACATTTGAGCGGTTATACATAATACAACATATGTAGTGGCATCATGGCGGCAAGAGAGAGAGAGAGAGAGAGAGAGAGAGAGAGAGAGAGGCGAATCAGCATATTACGGCTTACTTTATAAAGTTGTCGCATACAGCGAACGCTTCGTCAGTCGTAGCAACGTTGTACAAAGCTATTATGTACTAATAGTTTTCATCGACGTTGGTACGTCCGAGCAACGTTAATAAGTGTTCTTTCATTTTGCTAATAGTTGTAGCCGTCGCTGTTTGAATACTAAGTTGTTATATAGCTGAATATAGAGACCATTTTACAGGATCCAATAAACAAACGTTCGTGCGTAATTTTGAAATATTTTCTCGTCCAATACTTTAAACATTTGCTTTGAGTGTTGAGAAGAGCAGTCTCGTCGAGGCAGTTCTTTTGAGCACACATAACAAATGTTTCTGTTGCTGAACGACACATAGGTCAAGATAAACAAACGCTTGTTCATAGATTCAGGTCTTATCATATCCAATACATTAAACATTGATGTTGGGTGCTGATAAGAGTAGTCTCGTCGAGACGACTCTTTTGAGTACCCAAATTCATATGTTACTGCACATGTTATTTACAACCCGAACGATCAACACAAACCAATTTATGGCTTCGTCAAAAGTTTACACCGTTAGAAAAATGCTTTATAAAAATAATCCTGAAAATAGAGATGCTTAATAATCACGAAATTCTACAAAAACAGAATAGAGCCAATGGCCTATTGTAAGTGATAAAGGATCATAGCTTAGTGATGACATACGCTTGCTCTATTTATCAGGAGCATCTGTCACTAAGAGTACTATATTCTTATTTTGCCAGGAACATTAGGCAATGTTTCTTTTCGATTTCTTGCCGGTCACGTTCCACAAAAATAAAATGCATCCTGGTAACCTATGCAAGATCCCATTCTGTTAAGCGTCATTATGGATGAAGAGAAACGGAATGTGTCACGCCTTGGTTACCGAGAATGAATAAAATGAAGACATCGGAATAAATCATTTATAAATTTTACAGCAGCAAAGAGGTCTTTGATTAAGCTGTAAAATATGCAATAGTTAGTTTAAACTTTTATTTCATTTTTGTATAACAACATGTGTACATATAATACAATAAGTTCTCATACCGATCATTTCGAAATATAAAAAATGGATTCAGAAGAAACTCTATTGACTTCTGTAAATCTGTTTCCCAGCTATTCAATATTAGAAATACAATAAAATATTAAGTTTTGCCATGGTTTGCCCGCCTGTACGTGGAGATAATCCACGAGCTTTAGCGAGTAGATTATCTTACGTACATGTGGACAACCATGTTTACCAACTAAATTAGTGTAGACCTTGCAAAAATACGAGATATTTTATGCTTAAGTTGGAAATGGTGGTATAAATGTTTGATATTCTTGCCCAATGAATGCATCTGTATGCCGTTGTCGATTTGATGGAATTCAAACAACATTTGACTAACGTATGAAATGAATTTGAAGTACCTGTTCTAATTGCTGAATAAAAAGCGAATAAAAGATAAGAAAACTTAAAACTTCATTTCAATGCTAAACGTTTCAAATTATTTTATTGATCCATTATGTATACCACTTGTTGAATAAAACTGACATTATAAATGAATTATTGGCTCTTACAACGTGACCTAGCGCGAAATGGGCTCTTCACAGACCTACATGTGAAAATGGAACTTACATGTTACGCACGTGCGATCAGCGAAGGACTCGGACAAGGCTGTGCTAATGCACATGCAAAGTCTTGCTCGAGCCCTTCTTTGTTCGCGCACAAAAAGAATGTAAGTAGTTGGCAGTACAGATCCAAACATTTAATGCCAAATCTCACTGGATAACTGCACATGCGCGTTTAATAGGCTTATTTAGCGTCTAAGCGTAGCGATGTCAATTTCATAAGAACTGAGCATTTTAATTTAAAGCTTCTTTACTGCCACTTTCCATACTTACCAAACTTATAATGTATCGATTAATGTGATTTATCAGTTTTGACGTACTTATCCTTTTATTTGATCAGCTTGTTAGAGAAAGGGTAGACCAAAAGAATTCAAGGCCTGCGTACCGAAGTAACCCTTAATCTTGGGACCTTCTTGTTTTTACAAGATACACAAAATGTACACTGTCATGAAAGCACAGTTTAGCAATGCCAATGTCTCAACACATGGGATTAAACTGAGATGCCATTACTATTGGCCTACTTTTTATAATAAAGCTGCGACGCGTGATTTCCATCAACGTGGCGTTTTGACAAGAGTAGACTTAAACGAGCCTGTGCAGCCGCCTTTAAAGCTTAGAAACTCCAAATGGTAACACACAGTGTTCAGTCAGTAGTCTAACAGTCATAGAATATTCAAGAGACTAGCAAAGGCTCTGATCAGACTGCGCGTATGCGCAGGCTGGTCTGAGCCTTTGCTGGTCGCACATACCAGATTGTTGGAAATCTCATGCTGCGACGCAATTATAAATGCTACAGAAAATGATCGTATCTATTAAAGCACCCTTTTGTAAACAGTCGAATCTTTAAAATTGAAACTTTTCTCAGTAGGCTTACCTGATTTTCATTCTAATCAAATCGCAGCAGTTTAGTATGTGTTTGCAAGTAGAATCCTTATATTGAAACGAGTTTCATTCTTATCAAATCGCAGCAGTCTAGTATCTGTTACCAAGTAGAATCTTTATATTGAAATGAGTTTCATACTTATCTAGTATGTGTTTGCAAGTAGAATCTTTGTATTGAAACGAGTTTCACTCATAACAAATCGCAGCAGTTTAGTATGTGTTTGCAAGTAGAATCCTTATATTGAAACGAGTTTCATTCTTATCAAATCGCAGCAGTTTAGTATGCGTTTGAAAGTAGAATCTTTACATTGAAATGAGTTTCATTCTTAGCAAATCGCAGCAGTTTAGTATGTGTTTGCAAGTAGAATCTTTACATTGAAATAAATTTCATTCTTATCAAATCGTAGCAGTTTAGTTATATGTTTGCAAGTAGAATCTTTATATTGAAATGAGTTTCATCCTTATCAAATCGTAGCAGTTTGGTATGCATTTGCAAGTAGAATCTTTATATTACAAGTAGAATCATTATATTGAAACGAGTTTCATACTTATCTAGTATGTGTTTGCAAGTAGAATCTTTGTATTGAAACGAGTTTCACTCATAACAAATCGCAGCAGTTTAGTATACTGAGGGACTTTAAAAACGCACCATTTTACATTCTCTTTCTCTTCCACATGATTTATTTGAGGGTGTTTTCTTGATCACTTTTTATCCTCTTGCAAAATGGACCATGATTTGCAATTATTTTGATTTGCTCATGCGGTTCATTCTGACGTAATATCGACGTAAGTGTTTTTCAGCAATTGTCGTCTGAAAAATGTGAATTTGCTTCAATTTGAAAAACAAACACTTTTAGGTGGTAGCCAGATGTCTTAACAAATGGAAAAACACAAAAGTTTTCAGAAATAATCGTTTTATTACACTCCCACTTGCAGCGTTTCTTTGCTAACGTCAGTCTTAAATTTTCTAACACCAATAACATACGGATGACGTCCGCGCATGTCGCGATACTTTTGTCTTTTATGCAACTGATTGAGGAGTATCTGTTGGCAACAAAAACATTTTGATTATTTTTGATCCTTAGGATATAAACGGCCAATTACGTCAAAAATCAATGACATCATGCAGACGTAATGAGCGTTTTCAGAGGCCTCAAACTTCATGATTTGATTTTGTCTTTCCTTTTGCTTTCAAGAACAAACATCGGTTCGAAAACTTTTTTTCGTTCATAATGGAAGGTATGGGGACTCTGTGACTTTTTTAATTTGAGTTGTTTCAGAATTATCGCGAGGTCACGGCAATCATCAGCCACAGCATTTCGATTTTCTTATTGAATGCAAGCTAAATGACGGAACTTGTCAATTTTATTTTTCACATAATGAAAATATCAAATTTTCGACATAAATTAGCATTTAAGCAGGTGGTGCGTTTTTAAAGTCCTTCAGTATATGTGTTTGCAAGTAGAATCCTTATATTGAAACGAGTTTCATTCTAATCAAATCGCAGCAGTTTAGTATGCGTTTGAAAGTAGAATTTTTACATTGAAATGAGTTTCATTCTTAGCAAATCGCAGCAGTTTAGTATGTGTTGGCAAGTAGAATCTTTACATTGAAATAAATCTCATTCTTATCAAATCGTAGCAGTTTAGTTATATATTTGCAAGTAGAATCTTTATATTGAAATGAGTTTCATTCTTATCAAATCGTAGCAGTTTAGTATGTATTTGCAAGTAGAATCTTTATATTACAAGTAGAATCATTATATTGAAACGAGTTTCATTCTTTAACAAATCGCAACTGTTTAGTATGTGTTTACATTGAAACGAGTACCATTCTTATCAAATCGCAGCAGTTTAATATGTGTTTGCAAGAATAATCTTTATATTTCAAGTAGAATCCTTATATTGAAACGCGTTTCATTCTTATCAAATCGCAGCAGTTTAGTATGTGTTTGCAAGTATAATCTTTATAATGAAACGAGTTTCATTCTTAACAAATCGCAGCAGTTAAGTATGTGTTTACAAGTAGAATCTTTATATTGAAACGAGTTTTAATTCTTATCAAATCGCTATAGTTTAGTATGAGTTTTTTAAGTACAATGTTGGTCCAGCTATATCTAATTAATTTTTTCGTCGTAAAGGCGAGTTTGTCGATATGCATTGCTACGAGAAGCAAGATGCTTTGGTGTAGTTTTGTTTACTTATATGCTACATTGAACAAAGAAAATGAGCCAATACGTGAAATTTTGGTTCTTGTCGCATCTTCGAGCAGACGGTCTGCGCCTGTGTTGTTCGCTTGCTACAAATTCAGGTTTTCTCCCATCGAGGACCATATTCAGACTTTGGGCCACGACATGAGATTTCCATCAATATGGTATGTGCGACCAGCTAAGGCTCAGACCAGCCTGCGCATACGCGCAGTCTGATCAGAGCCTTTACTAGTCGCTTGAATATTCTATGACTGTTAAGCTACTGACCGAACGCAATTTGAAGTTTCTAAGCGTAAAGGGGGCTGTGCAGGCACGTCTGAATCTACACCTGTCAAAATGCCACATCGTTGGCAATCTCATGTTGTGGTCTCTGGGCGTTCTATGTGTTGCCAAAATTGCAGAAAATGCACAAAAATGAAACATTTTCAATGATCTCCTATAGTAAATTTCCTGCGATTATGCACCTTTAAAAATTAATCATTTCATGAAATGTTATCAGTTAAACTGTGACTTTATATTATATTATATGTGTTTCAGATATAAGTTTATAAAACTCAATCTCTGTGAAATATAACATATTTTGTTTAAGGAACAATTAACAAATTGATATAAATAGCATTATCAGATTTCCTATGACAAAACCAGTCATTAGAGCACGTCGAAAACAATAGCGTGATGACAAAATATGAAATGTTAAAAATTGTCTACAGTTGAGAAAATGTGCCTTGTTGATTCCCACGAAAGCAATGAGGCCATTAATGCAAACAATTTGTCCCTTTATAGAAGTGACAAAATGAGATCAGCCTGTGTTAGAATGATTCTTGGATAGCAGGTTGAGCAATTTTAACAATTGCGTGATTTTTGGGATCATTTGTTTGCATTAATTCTTTTCATTCTGGTGGCCCCCGATTATCCCATACATAATACAATAGGTAGGGACGTGTGCATGTTGTATTTTAAGGAGATGCTAGTCAAAATACCTATAAACTTGTGCATTTCTTTCCCTGAAGATTGTTTTACCTTTGCAAACAGTGCAGACCCTGATGAAATATGCAATATGCAGTATTTCATCTGGGTCTTTACTGTTTGCCAAAGTATATGTTTACCTGTATCCAGTCTGAGAATGAAACGGGTTAATTTCAAGGACGACTAATTTTTAGAGAGCAGTTGACCAAATTTATTACCCAGTTCGTGTGCATTAGTTGATAGAACTAAACTTCGCAAAAAATGGAAAACGTATAGAAACTAAGTCTGTAACTATGAACATTTTTCGAAAAAAAATATGTTTAAATCATTTTTTTTAAATTCAATTAAGTTATATTTTCACAATAAATATGTTAATTACAGCTGAAAAATGCATGGAAAAGTGAATTATCCTATAAAAACAGTTTTTTTTTCTCTTGTTGGTAATGATTTACGTCCCTCTAATAATTCAGTTGATTATTAACATAAGTACTTGTTGTTTTGATAGTGATAATTTTCTTAACCTTTACGAAAATGGTAAAAATGTTTACCTGAATTTGACTTTTTTTACTTTGTTCTTAAGGAAAAACAGAAAACAGAAACATTATTTCTAAAAAAAGAAGATCAAAAGTTACAGACTATGCAGCTTTTGCATTTGTATTTATTTGCAATTCGAAGTAACTATCATTTCTTTTTAAAGCTTACATAAATTACATGCGGAACAGGCTATTTATTTTGGCATTTGGCACTGCCCACTGTGTGTCTAAAGATTTCTCTTATAATGTATCATAAAATGATGTGATCCTAATCAACATGCAGACCAGTCTGGGTTTGGTCACATTGTGCACATGAATGCCACCGAAATACATGGACTTTTGTGATTATCTATTTAATATCTAGACCAATGTACGTAAGTAAAAATCTTTTTTGCATATTTAAAATGTATGTCGCAATATTCCTAATTGATTTGGCCCCTCAATGGGAAGGGGGTGAAATAGGTCAGCTATAAGAATGCGACCTCAATTTGTCCTTTGCGATTTTAATAAACTGTACAATATACGATGATTTATTTCACTTATCTCATGCCAGGAGCCTTTGTCAATTTTAAACCAACCAAACTTAATCACGTTAATAAATGGAAAGCGACTATTGATTGGTTTGATTACAAATAGATGTTCGATCATCTTCAATGATAGAGATAGCTGCGATTTTATAATCGGATCTCATATTAAATGGCAAAATCAGGTAATTAAATGTCAAATGCTAACAGCAAAGAAACAGATCGGACTGTGCTAATAACATCAAAGAAACAGATCGGACTGTGCATAAGCACAGTCCGATCTGTTTGTTGCTGTTTGCTAACAAAACAGCAAAATACTGATGGCAACGCCATATAAAATTAGCTTTAAAAGGACTTGGGTATTGGTAACATAAAACTATAATTGATAAGACTTTTTTTCCCCGCAACAAGCATTAAATCTATCTTTTTTTGGATTTCAGGACTTAATCGGAGTTGCGATCAATAAGAGTGACTACTATGACGGAAGTCACACGTGCAAGACCAGTAGCGAGGCCACGCCCTCTTGGACTATTGAAGGATGATTCTCCGTATCACAGAATTACCTCGAAATTCCAGAATTCAAAGGTAGGGTCAAAAGAAAGCAACGAAAAGAGTAACAAAACGAGTCAACAGATCATTAAAGGAACGCTACAACACGCAGCTATTATAAACATTGTAGCCGCAGTCAATGAGTTTCATGACGACAAAAAGTATTTGGCTAGTGACACAACAGACTTATCAGACTCACAGACGGATTCACTCAGCAATACAATGGCGGTTGTGTCAAGTATAATGTCGCCGAGAGAACGGACTATTTCAATTCCAACGACGCAAGTAGTGTTTGCACTACCAGAAGAGCTAGTACAAAGAAAACCAGTGTATTACAAACATTCTGGGGATGAGGAGGTACATAGAAAAGAACTTGTTTTTTCTAAGGACAGACCAAAACTTATTATATCGAAACCGTTCATGCCATCTGAAAATGCTATGAAAAAGATGCCATTTAAAACCCCGTGTTTTATTCAAAAGACAGAAACTCAAAGTAAGAAAGTTGAGCCTGAAACAACTAAGATGGTTAATAATTGTAAGTCTTGGACACCGGTCAGAAGACTTGGTGCATGGAAGAGATCAGATTCGAGGACAGTACACCAAATTTCAAAATGCGAGGCTGTTGACATAATGGACGCTGATAGTATAAGGAGATCTCAGAATGAAATCACAGTGAATCCTGATCCAACGAAGATCACTTCAGATGAGAAGCTTAAGATTATGCCACCTACGCCTCCAGTTAATCCATTCCCTTTCTATAGGGCAAAATCGCTTCCTGTTGTTTTTCCAGTGAAAACAACGAAATCAACTCCTTCACAGACCCCTAGAAAACCTGAAAAAGTTAAACCAAGACCACTATCCAGGGGATACCGGTCCCCTAGTTTGGATGGTAGACAAGTGATAAATGTTTCTGGTGGTTTTGGAACAAATTCAGTGAACTCGGGATACAGGCTAAACACAGATCAGGATAATATAAGCTTGTTTAAACTGGATATTCCAAAAACAAAAATTGCTTTCCAGAGTCAATATTCCGTGACAGGATCTGATGTAAGCCCAGCTGAGATTCGAGGGAAAGCTTTTGGCCAGGAAACGCCAGGGCATGGACTATATGCTGAATCAACTATCGGTTCAGAAAATAGACTAAAGTCGAATAATATCTTGCAAACAAAGGAACATTTACATGCAGCGATAACATTTGCAATGACAGGTCGTCCAAAATCGACTAGCAGCTCTAGATCCACTGCATCTAGGTCTAGAAACATCACATCAGCAAATAGTAAGAAAAGTTGTATTTCTAACAAATCAGTGACTGAAAGTACGAGCGGAAGGCGCCCGCCCAAGAAAGTTAAGTTTGCAAGACGACCAGGTTGTACATCAGTTGTTAGTGTAAAGAGTGATGAACCCGTGGCTAAAATAAACGCTTTTGGTGGCTCAAGTATTGTTCAAACACAAAGTTCTAACATAACAGCGTATTCGCTAGGTCCACAGCCTATGTCCGCTCAAGAATTATTGCGTTTGAAACAAAAGTTTATTCCAGCGAACGTTCGCGTTGAGTTAGCCAATCAGCCATCGTATCATTTTCCTACTCATACAGGAATGAAGATAAAAAGCTTGCACAACAGAAGCTATGGGGTGGTACCTGCACTGTCTAGCAGCGATTCTGAACGTGAGAATTCGGAAGAGGATAGAGTTTATATGTCTAATGGCATTGCCAGGGGAAATCCTGACGAATACTCAGACGACGAGAGAAAACTCTCAGAATCCAAAACAAAACTTTTGTCAGATTTCGATAATGAAACGGAAGACATTTTAAGTGATGAAGAATTCTCGGGGTCAGAAAGCAGACAGGAGCTCAAATACAATCTTCTGAAGGCCGTCGATCTCGACTCGTACTCTGAATTTGAACATAAAAAGATGCGCAAAGTTTTAAACAGTAAGAACGAACTATCAAAGACGCATTCTGCGAAAGTGACACTTAAGGAAGGAGAATAATGAGACAGTTCATGAGAGTTTGGTACCTTTCGCATATGTTTAAAATTATTCTTAACCCATTTAAGTATAACATCCTTATTATGGGACATTGGCAAATAGTGCAGAACCAGATCAGACGCCGCAGAACGCGGCATCTGATCAGGTTCCACACTGTTTACTTATAGATTGTTCTTTTAAAATTGAGTGAAATTTAAACTTACTACCTAACAACTCTTAAATTCGAAATGGATACGTCCAATATATAAGGATGGAAAATATCATTAGACTTATATGGACTACTCATGCGCAGCTATCTAGTGGAGTAGGACGCCAAAAGTTTGGCCCAAGCACTTACGTCCCTAATTAGCTATCCAGGCCCACTGGATTCACTCATCATGTGAATTTAAATATGGTTTTTGCGCATATGCGATAAGTACCAAAATCACATTGACTGGCCCAAATAAATTCCTATAACGGTGAATAAGTTTACTATTGAGCAACCACATTGTCATTCAAATTTTCTTAGCCCATTTATGCCTAGCTACGGTCCCAAAATCAGTGAGTTTATGCTATGTCATATGCAGCAAAACAAAATTTGGAAATTGCAACTGGCACCCCTTTTTTCTTGATAATAGACCAATCGAACGTGATAAAACTTTAACAATGGAAGGATCTATCCGGCATAAAGGGGTTAAAAGTTATAATTAATCCTTCGATTGGTTGCATAATCACGGGTGGTAAACCTAGGAACTACCACGAAATTGTGTTAACGTAATTTTGTTCCCAAGCCACATCCGGGACACGTCGTGGTAGTTTCCAGGCCGAAAATTGGATAAAGAAAGGTTGGTGTCACTTTTATTTTTGTTTTATTTTACAACTTAGAACAAACAATGGTAAAATCCGACAATGTGGTTCCGTGTAGGTATGTCTCAGCGTCCCCTCTAGCCCAAAATTTTGTTTGAAAAGTTATTTTCTTTCTTTTGGTACGTGTTTCCCCACTGAGCATCGGACCAACTTTCCCCAAAGTTCGAAGGATTTTAGCCCATATCTGTCAAATTGAATGGAATTTGATATCATTTGACGATGGAAATGATAAAAAGACCCTGAATAAACATTCCTAAACAGAAAAAAAAATCTGAGCATTTACTCGTAAACGATTCATGCCCCGTTCGTCCTGTGTGGTAGTTTCCAGCTCATCGTGGTAGTTAAAATGCTATCGTGGTAGTTTCCAAGACTTTATAGGATACGTTTCTGAAGTGTTACAAAACATTATAGTGGTTGTTTGTTTCGCATGATAACCCTCGAACTCGTCAATTAATTACCACGGTAAACAAATAAACCACATTTCAACACCATGAGGAAGCTAAGCTGAGGACTCGAGATTCAATGTGATGCTTGACAGGTGGAGACCATGCCCTGGATTGCCAAACAACACCTCTGGAAATCTAAAGCAAAAGAAGGTCATCAGTTGAGCCGTGGTGTCCCAAGCAACAGACAAAAAAAATGATATAAAAAATTGCGTCACTCGCTACGTTGTTCCATGTTCAGTCAGTTTTAAGATAAAATGGCAGGCTAAGACTACTGGCCCATAGTATTGTTAGTACTTGCGCTTCGGAAAAAAGGGAAATATCCTCGGGTTGGGACACTTTTTATATACATGCGAGTGTGACGATGAACGGGCATGTTATTTGATAATTAAAACGCATGTTCATTCAAAAACAAAAAACGTGAATATCCCTTCTTTTCATTCCTCTCATCATTTCAATAGCCAACTAAAATTAAAATTCAGGCAGTCGTCATTTGTTATCTGACAAAAGGTTATTTGAAAAGGTCTTCGTATGAATAAGAGGAGTATTCAAGGTTCGGCCCGCACACCCTGTCTTTATAAAAATGAAGTAGCCCCTGAATAGTGGAAATCTGCTGATGCGAACTACTACTAAATTCCTACAAAGTCTTGGAAACTACCACGATAGCATTTTAACTACCACGATGAGCTGGAAACTACCACACAGGACGAATGGAGCATGAATCGTTTACGAGTAAATGCTCAGATTTTTTTCTGTGTAGAAATGTTTATTCAGGGTCGTTTTATCATTTCCATCGTCAAATAATATCAAATTCCATTCAATTTGACAGATATGGGCTAAAATCCTTCGAACTTTGGGGAAAGTTGGTCCAATGCTCAGTGGGGAAACACGTACCAAAAGAAAGAAAATAACTTTTCAAACAAAATTTTGGGCTAGAGGGGACGCTGAGACATACTTACACGGAACCACATTGTCGGATTTCACCATTGTTTGTTCTAAGTTGTAAAATAAAACAAAAATGAAAGTGACACCAACCTTTCTTTATCCAATTTTCGGCCTGGAAACTACCACGACGTGTCCCGGATGTGACTTGGGAACAAAATTACGTTAACACAATTTCGTGGTAGTTCCTAGGTTTACCACCCGTGATAATTGGGCCTCGTCACGGGAAACCCTGATTTTGTTGCATGTGAACAACAAAGATGCAGACAAGCCTGTGCAACCGCGCAGTCTGATCAGCGCCTTTGTTATTCTCAAGCTGAAAAGTACAATATATCAACTTGCCACATGCTAAGTTTCAAGATTATACCTAGTCTATGTAGCTGAGCAAGCTGGTTTGAGCCTCAGGTTTGAGCATGACCTGGTAACAAACCCCGAAGACAGGTTTTCTCGCGGCAAGCCAATATATGGCCTACCCTCTCACGTACCGCCTAACGTATTTCATTATGTATGTGTTTTTATCTTAAATTATGACAATGAAATATAGTCTTCCTCCGACGGTGGTCGTTTGTGTGCCGTTTAAATATTCAATCCTTACAAATGATGTCCGAAATTAATTTAAGGATATCCACAATTCATTTATGAAAATCCTCAAATGAATTGGGCTGTCCATGAATAATTATTGATATTCTGATTGTTTATATCCTATATCAATTTATTTATACCCATTAATCGATTGAATATCATTAATTGAATTTTGAATATCTTAGAATCTTTTTTGGACATCTTAAAATATACATATTTTAGATATCCTAGATTCAGCATGGTTTTTGGGATATCGATTTAAGGATATGCTAAAAAAAGGTCCACTGTTTTTTGGATATCTTAAAACCAAATAATAGATATCCAAAATCCATGCTAAATTTAAGGATATCCATTATTCGATTTTCGGATATCAACACTTTGATTTAAGGATATCCAAAATAAGGTGGATTTAAGGATATCCATAATTCGATTTTAGGGTATATAAATATCTCACCTCAAAAAAGTAATTCTTTTCTCTAATGATTTCTCTATATCTTTTTTGCATAATTATTTTGATTTATGGATACTCTATAACCAAAATAAGGATATCCTTAAATGGGATATATACTAGGCCAAAAAAGAAACGCCGCACATGAAGATTAAAAATATTGCGCGTTAAATGAGAGTTACAAAACTTCATCTGCTATCTATGTTTCGCTTCTATTCCAGCCACACATTGTTCCCATTGTTTGATTGAGCTCAGTCAACCCAAACCAGTGTACTGGCTGTCTTTTTATTTTCAAGTTTTTTACGTGCACATTCATTTTATTTAGATTTACACATGTAATAACTACTGAAATCACTAGTCTAATATCCACTTTCTTTGAAAACATTTTAAAAATTTAAAATTAAATTTACACATTGCTAATTTACGATGCCAAAATGGACACATGTTGAACGCGAAAAGGTGATAAGAATGTAACAAGCTAACGTGACGCCATCCATGATAACCCAACAACTTCGATGTCATGCAAGGATGACTGAACGTCTTAGGAAACGTTTCTGACAAATTGGAACAATGTCAGACCGTGCGCATTCATGACGTCATCACCTAATGGCTCAACGTCAAGATCGATAAAAACTTGGGTTTAAACTGGTGAATCAATTTCGTCCGGTGACAATGATAGCTAGTATAACCCCAGGAACTCATAATCCAAGAATCAGCGCTCAAACTGTGACAAATCGTTTGTGAGAGATTGGTGAAACTTCCCCCATATAGAATGTATGTTTTATATGCGGCGTTTCTTTTTTGGCCTAGTATATTTTAGTACATCCATAATTTGATAAATGCAATTGGTACAAGTAAGATTCATTTACCACCCCACCCCACCCACTAGTGGCTAAGGCTGCTTTCCGTTCTAATGCGGTGGTTTGGTTGTTATTGATTCATTGTTGCTCTCATTGTTTGTTGGGGCTCTGTTTTTGGTCCTTGTTCTGTTATGCAGTAATTAGTGTCCTTTTTAGTTTTGCAATCAACTTGATGTGGAAGAGAGAGCTGGTTGCTTAACTTTAATTATCTTCCGGATGTCTTGTGACTGTTAATGTTCTATGGCTCTTCCTTACGGTGCCGTGGGTCGGTCTGCTGTGTGTGATTGTGGTATTTCCTGAGTGGTGATGGTATAGACTGGAAATTTAGGCTACTAGTATCTTTTGTTCGTTTGTTTTGTTGCTAACAGCTAGGGTCATGTCGGGACGGTCAGTTCACCTAACCACACTTTATCCTGGGCAAGCTTGAACAAGTAGTTAACCAGTACTTCGTGCACATACTTTCGCTTATAACTGACAACAACCCTTCTTGGATGATTCAGCGGAAGGGAGGAGAATGACCGTAGAAATTATTTCATGATCAATCTCCACGAAAGTATGGGACCGGGCCGGGATCGAACTGGCGACCCCTGGATCTGCACTACTAGTATCTGATATAAGGGTAGCTTTGAGCTGTTTATTCGATACACGGGTCAGTTCAGAAGATATTATATTAGAAAACGCTTAAATATAAAGCATTTGTTTGCTATGGGATATATGAAGCACGCACAATTTACAACATAACAAATCCGACAGGTATCTATCTAACCTAAGGCCAGGTTTGAACTTGTTTGATCCTGAAGCTGACAGAAAATAGCCTATCTTTATTTTTTTTACCAATCTCTTAGTCGATAAGCTTGACTTCTAGGTCACTGATGTGGGTCGACGCGCCAGACCAGTATTTCACCATCCAACCCGATTCGTTTAGCACAGATGGCTCAGGTCAAGGGCATTTTGAGTAGAATCTAAGTATTGACCTGATTTCAACAGTTCCCGAAGGATTTGATCCAAACCAATGGTGAATCTCAACTAGGTATTTATTAGTCCTAACTCCTCAGTTCTGCAGTTTTCTGTTGAAACTGCTATATATGTAACTACAATATAGAAATTTATGCTAAGGGCAATAACTCATGTATATCTAAGGACATTCTAATGAAACTTCATATGTATCGCCCCACTTCATATGCAATTACGTTTCATGAAATTTTATGTTTTCCTTTCCAAGGGACGATTCATTGAAATTCAGGCAATTAAAGGGCAATAACTCCTCTATCTTAAACCAGTTTAACAAACTTTGATATACATCAACATACTAGTGCCAAAATAAACTTTAGCTATAAGTTTCGTGAAATTCCATCCATTGGTTCCAAAGTTATGGCTCTCAATGGACAAAATTCATTGATATAAAGGAGATCAAAGGGCCATAACTCCTCTACAACTGATGACGTCCTTATGAAATTTCATATGAATCAAAACACCATGGTCATATATTTACTCAGTAACTATAAGTTACATGAAATTCCATCGATTGCTTACTAAGTTATGGCTGAGGATGGAACAATTCATTGACATGTAGGCAATCAAAGGGCAATAACTCCTCTATTGCTAAAGACATCGTGACGAAATTTACTGTACATTACCACACTACGGTCACATATATTCAGTATAAGTTTTAGAATTCCCATCCTTTATTTACTAAGTTATGGTTCGGAATGGACAAATTCGTTGAATATTAACGTGCTCAAAGGGCAATTACTTTCTTAAATCCTCACAAAACTTCATATGCAACATCAAATAATGGCAGTGTAAATTTAGTATAAGTTTAATGAAATTCCATCCATTACTTATCATGCTATGGCTGAGAATAGAACAATTCATTGAAATTTAGGCAATTAAATGGCAATAACTCCTCTATGACTGAAGACATCCTGATGAAACTACACGTGCACAACTGCTCCAAGGTAATATATATCAAGTATAAGTTTCATAAATTTCCCTTCATTGGTTACTTAGTTATGGCTGTGGACGGAAGGACAGACAGATCAACAGATAGAAAGCCCCATGGACTGACGGACAGACAATTCCAAACCAATATCCCTCCCCCGAACAGGAAGAATAAAACAAAACAACATGTTTAACTTCTGTATTTCACATGTAAAAAATTGTACAGAAACTTCAAACACAATATACAAGTATAAAATAAATACATTCAAATCATATCAAAACAACCAAATTGGCACTAAAAAGATATTCTTAAAAATAAAGAAAAATCCGGTCTAGATGTTTTAAAACGTTTTTCAAGTCCAACTAAACTGTGCATAAAATTGACCATGCTCATAAATGTTAAAATGTCACCAACTGTTAGCATTTTATAATTAATGAGCAGGGTAAACACATCCGAGAGGGGAAAAGGTTGAAATTGTATGCTGAGTTGAGAATGAAAAATGTATTATTACCTTGGGGCCAGCCTTCAAAAGTATCAAGACTTTTCCTTGTATTTATCAAAGCAATGTCTAAAGCAACATTAGCTTTAACGAGTGAATTCCCTTTGTGGCAATGTGTTGGGTAAGGCAATCTATTGTGTAGGTGGGGGAATGGAGCACAAAACAATGAAAGACTGAAGTGTATGCCAGATGTGTAGCCATATTTGGCAAAGGGTGAGAAAAAGTCAGGATGGTTACAGTGTTTAGGTGTAAAGAAATATGCCTGTTTAAAGATGACTGTTCTTCAGCAATTTTCAACATCAGATCAAAGGTGATTAGAGTGCACCCACTAGATCACTGATAAATGACCAAACAAGGTATGGAGATGGAGAAATCTGACCAGTGGTTTTGGAGAATTGATTATGAATCAAATCAAAAGAAGACTGCAATGACAAATTTGAAGATTTATGCCAGAACTGAGACAGCTAGCCCCACTAGATAGCTGCATATATATGTTAAAAGAATTGCCTAACACACATAACACATACACATATAAAGTACATATACAGCTGACTTTTAAAAATGTTAAAAACCATATGGTGGCTTTGTCAAAGTTTGATAATCTACATTTATGGTACATTCCATTTTGATACAGATCAACATGCTTTTCTTCTGTTCCACTGAGAAAAAGTATGTTCACATTGGATGTGGGTGATTCAGACAATTACAATGTGAACTGACTCAAATAAGCCTCTACCATGAAAAAGTCAGCCTATGCCATATGCAAAATTGCAAACCAAAAATGCAGAACATCTAGGATCACACTCACAGTCTGATCATGCAGACAAGATAGAATTACCTAGACTTTTATTTGTTACATAATCCGTATGTTTGAGATTCTAGCTAGTCTATGTAGCCGTGCAGGCTAATTTAGTTCTAACCTGCTTGAATACACAGAACTAAGGATGGCTTGTGATGTGGTTTAAATTCCTCCAGAAACAAGTTAAAACCAGGCCTCAAGGTTATAAAACGTTTTCATGCTAAACTCAACTGATCATGAAATTTATCCTGCTCATAAATGCTAAAATGCCAACAACTGTTGGCATTTTAACATTTATATGCAGGATAAATACAACACCAGAGGGTTTTAAATCTTTAATTTTCACAGTTTTACCTTTTATGACAATTGATTTTGAAAGTTTGTGCTCAGTCAAATTGGGCATGATTTTTTATAACGATTGAGGCCTAATATCAGGGCAGCTATTCTATCAAAACCGGGACATTAGCAAACAGTATATACAGCTGTGAGATGCCACGAAAAGCACAGCATTTCATCAAAGCATGTACTATTTTCTAACACATAAACTGTCTACAGTGAAAACTGCAACTTCATTTTTAAATTCCAATATATGTCCATGTAAAGCGTATAATTGGCCACCTAAACCCGATCATCCAAAACTGGATGGAATATGCTGCCACAATGCAAAAGGACTGACTGAACATCAGCTAGACACTTTTGTTTTTCTCTCTATCTTGTAACATGTGATGATCTTCATGTTCTATATGCTTCTGTTCCTGTAGTAGACAAATAAAACCGACATTTAACATGTTTCATTTTATTTCAGTAAACTTTAATGATATAAAACCACTGAAAATGAACACAATATGAAACCTGTGCAACTTTGTACAGAATAAATATTATCATATGACGTTGCGTCTGGGAGTGAAATAACGCCATGCATTAAAATTGATAAACCACTCGTGGTTTTAAAGATTTTCAGAAAACGCCATGACGTCCGTAACAACGTTGCATACATGATAACAAAATAGTAACTTTTTTACGCAAGAAATGGGATTTCAAAGTAATTTAATGCCTAATGGTAAATAGAATTTAACTTTCGTGCTCTTGTATTATTGAATTTATTAAACTCGTTGTGAAGAATAAAATGCTCGGCAAGCCTCGCATTTTATTTCTTTTTCCAACTTGTTTAATAAAATCAATAAAACATGAGCACTCATGTAAGATCCTCTATTTTTGTACATTTCCTGCAACTGTAACAGCAACATTTTAAGATGTTTTTTTTTTTTTTCAAAACAGTATGGTACCTACTTCTTACAAGTGTTAGTAGAGTGGGTCTCAATTTCAATAGCACAATTTACAAAAAGGCAAATTTCAAAAGCACAATGTATAAAAAGTCAAATACCATGGTAAATGTTCAGTTCATTTGGTAATTTTAAATCTTTGCATACTTGGTAATTTTTCATGTTTCAAAATTAACTTGTTCTAAAACTCATTTCAGGAACACTATCAGAATGTCAATAGTTTAGATCCAGATCCGGACTGATATTCTGTTGGTCCTGATCTGGGTCCAAAATCTTTACAAAAATCAACAGCATGTGACAATATTCGCCGCTAGCAGGCAAAGAGATAATGGTAAATCAAGCCAACTGCTTCCATCTAATTTACCAATCCAACTGCTGATTCAAGTCGAGAACTAGTCATTTACAGGAAAAATTATATACCGCATTTACCCTTACCATTTGTATACTAATTAATTTGTCCATTAATTTGTATATTAATGTATAATAAATATGTAAAAAAAAACTTTAGAAATATTGCGCAGTGATATGACATTTTAAAAAACCTGTACATATCACAGTTTAGAATTTCTAAATTAAGAAACTTCAGTCATAAATATATCATTTTAATCTTATCAAACGGTGCAGACCCTGGTGACATGCCTTCAATGTTTGCCACAGAACCCCTTAAAGAATTGAAAGCTCACATAATATACATGTTGAATAAATCTGCATTTTAATAGACATCTAGCCATGTTGGCTGAATGAACATTGACGTTTAAAGTACAGTTTTGAGCATATGCCATAAATACTATTATTTCATATGCTGGTCCAAAGTTCTAAGAGAAGTGATTAACTATTCAGGGTGTGTATGCTATCATCTTACCCTGTGTTTCATCCAGGATAGGAATGTATTCCAGAAGAAAGTGATTGTACTCACATACACTACTCTCAACTTAGTTGGTAGAAGATAGAAGTTGATAAACTGAGCGGGTGGCCACACACACCAATCTATCTGAAATAATCAAAAATATTGGTTGGTAACGACACTCTGCCTGTCATATTTTTAATCAGAATAAATTCCAAATCCAGAATCTCTACGAATTAATCCTCATTATGGTTATATCTATTTTGCTGATCTTTTATTATTATTTTTTTTATTAAATTGCACAAAAACTGCAGAGCTGATTTTAAAACAACATTCTATACTGAACTATACTGAACAATCCTAGTATGCTTATCTGAAATATTTTGCATATACAATTACACACATACACTGCTCTCAAATCAGTTGGTTGGAGAAAGAAGTTAATAAACTGAGCAGGTGGCCAAACACACCAATCGGTCTGAAATATATTACATATACACATTTCACACATACACTACTCTAAAATAAGTTGGTAGAAGGTAGAAGTTAATAAACTGAGCGGGTGGCAACACACACCAATTTATCTGAAATAATCAATAACACTATGATTGTACACACATACATGTACATTACTCTCAACTAAGTAGGTAGAAGGTAGTTGATAAACTGAGCAGGTGGCCACACACACCAATCTATCTGAAATAATCAACAACATTATTATTGTACACATATACACGTGCACTACTCTAAACTTAGTTGGTAGAAGATAGAAGTTGATAAACTGAGCGGGTGGCCACACACACCAATCTATCGTAACGGTTTTGTATTACAAATGGCCCACTTTTACAGTATAAAATCGATTGTAAAGAAATCCCTCCAAAATATTACCAAATGATACCCAAGAGTCTCTAGTTTAATGTCCACGATATATTTTCCTCATCAAAATGTATTTTTATGATAAACTTTGGGGTTAAATGCATGCCCTATCAACCACACTTAACACTAAGTCTATGGTAAAACCAAACACCCTAGTGTACTTCGTGACTCAATTACATACATGTCCACATGCGGAACCGGATAAAACTATTTCTCATTTTATTGTGCATATAATATTACACCATGAAATGGTAACTCTGACTCGGTTCCGCATGTGGCAAATACCGTAAAAAGACTTTCTCTGCAAATTTTATCCTGAAATGCACTACTCAATTCATACTTATCAAAGCACTGAGATAACTAAAATCACTGGAGAGACGAAAGATTCCCGTCCAAAAATGGAATACAATGTACATATTAGCAAGCTCGTAACAATATTATTTCTTACAAACAGTCGTTGGATAAATTGCGTTTGAAAAGCAAATACAACACCATTTCAGTAATTGCGAGTCTTATTTGAGAGAGAGGGAAAGAGGGGACCAGTGGAGAGAGAAGGTGCAAGGAGAGAGTTTGATGTGTCCCCTTCTTTAACTGATAAATAGATTTCTGGAGACAGTTCTGTGGTACAATCTGCTTTTAAAAAGACAGCTTACCGCCACTTTTGTTTTGGCATGGCCCATTGCTTTGAATTAAGATTGTCAAAAATGGCAAATTATGTGATCATTCTTTGGAGCATGAGGAAAAAATAATCAATTATTGGTTTACTTATTCTCAAATTACAGGGCAGACACTGTTTAATATGGCCATACTAGAGTAGTTACGAATGGAAAGTATATAACATTAGATGGAGTTGTCCCCCCACCCACTTAAGGAGTTATGTGACGCTGGTGAACTTAGAATTAAGGTCAATACTACCGAATTCTAGTCATTCATTAAGGTCTTCCAAATGAATTATCTGTGTCAGTTTGGTCAAAATCTGGTCATTGGTTAGGAAGATAGAGTACAGACAAGCCTTTTTATATATGCCCCTGGTGACCTTGTAAATAAGGTTGAGGTCACCAAAATCTTATAACTCGTTTTGGCTGTCCCAGATAAGTATCTGTGCAAGCAAAAAGCTACTTCACAGCACAGATATAGGAATCATTTGATATGATTCCAAAATTTTGATAGAACTGTGTCAGTTTAATGGTAATATTATCAAAGTGAGGTTATTTGAACAAAAAGGAGCTGGTGTGATGTATACAAATGCACACTCTCAACATTTATTGTAACTGACCCTCAAAGCAAACACCTATCTAAGTTCGTAACTTCACATGTACATAAATGATGTACATTTGGTGGCGCAGATGTAGGTGGCGCAGATATTGGCGCAAATCAACCAATGTAATTCTTTGATTTAGTTTTGTTCTTTTCAATTCATTGTTATTTATGCAAGAAAGCATGTATAAAAACAGCCAATGGCCTTAATGCGAACGCCACAAGCATTATATTCATAATGAGTGTAATGCACTTTTCATGCTTACATGTGCACAATATCTGTGCTAAACTGTTTGTTTCCTCAGTGAATATCGCTCTCGTAAAGTGTTTGCTAAAATAATGCAGTATATATACAACAACCACTTATCTGCAGATGGTAAATAGTCACTGGTACCAACAAGCACATACATTAAATATTCAAGGATAGAAATAATCTACTTTAGATGTTCATTCACCTTTATCAAAACACAATGTAGGTTGTTCAAACGGTTCCGAAATCCCTGCTTTGACGGATGTTGTCACCCTTGAAATAGATGTCGGCACCACTAATGCTTGAAGCATGACTAAGTGTTTTAATGCTCTACGTCATTGCTCTACGTTACAGTGAACCATATTTCATTCATGACGTTTCCTCGGTTGAATATATATTATGCAATAAAGATGAAGGGTCTTGCACAATGACACAAAACATATGATTCTTTGGGATTGTGAACTGCGACCCCTTAGCGCTATTCCGACTGTTGGATATCTGAGCTGGGGCATGCGTAAAATATGGAGCAGATATGCATTCTGTACATGTAACCTTTGGTCGCCTGCTTTGACATGGCCTTAAAGTATTCATTTATTCTGCATGTTCATCCACAAAGGTGCACAGTTTTGTGAATTAATCTTATAATCGAATCAGGCGTTTGGAAGATACGTCACAGACACAAAAGTGTGACATACAGACGGACTGACAGATGAACAGACAGATATACAACACTCACATGTATCTATTTAATAATTGTGGCTGTGAGCAAAAAAAGTGTTCAAAGCTTTCATTATCATTTCTGTAGCTTTATAACTATCTATATTCATGTTTCATACCAATCCAGCAAAAAAGGTTGCGCATGTAATGCCGCGTTTAACATGTTACATGCACGCTTGTGTACGTGTCGAACTGTTTAAATTGATACGAATAAATCGGAATAGGCTTGTTTGAGCTATTGATTAACTGGAAAAGGCGAGAAAACACTAAATGTTCAATATATATTACACCTAGAAAACAACATATCATCAAGGTAATCGTAAACACAGTATTTAGCCAAGTTTTAGCATATTTTTAATTAATGATGGTAGTGTTAGCTCAAACTACGACATAGACATGAGGAGTATTAACACACGCATGTTTGGTATTATGTTTGAGGTCAGTATGCTTGTTGCATCTTTAGAAATATCTACGTTCATGAACAAACCTCTATTTATACACACTAGTGAAAAACTTTAATTCATGTGACTGCATATGCCGTCGTTAATTTAAAAACATGCTCATGTGAAAGGGCAAAGATCAAACCACCATATATTTAAATTTCAACCAAATCCATTGTGGGCCAAAAAACGGCCAAACCGTTACACGTCCTTTATTGCATATACAATTACATACATACACTACTCTCAAATCAGTTGGTTGAAGAAAGAAGTTGATAAACTGAGCGGGTGACCACACACACCAATCGATCTGAAATATATTAAACATACACATTTCACACATACACTACTCTCAAATTCGTAGATAGAAGGTAAAAGTTGATAAAATGAGCAGGTGGCCACACACACCAATCGGTCTGAAATATATTACATATACACATTTCACACATACACTACTCTAAAATAAGTTGGTTGAAGGTAGAAGTTGATAAACTGAGCTGGTGGCCATACACACCAATCTATCTTAAATATATTGCATACACAATTACACACATACACTACTCTCAAATCAGTTGGTTGAAGAAAGAAGTTGATAAACTGAGCGGGTGACCACACAAATCATTCGATTTGATTTATATTTCATATACACATTTCACACATACACTACTCTAAAATTAGTTGGTAGAAGGTAGAAGTTAATAAACTGAGCAGGTGACCACACACACCAATCGGTCTAAAATATATTACATATACACATTTCACACATACACTACTCTAAAATAAGTTGGTCGAAGGTTGAAGTTGATAAACTGAGCTGGTGGCCACACACCAATCTATCTGAAATAATCGACAACATTATGATTGTGCACACATACACTGACGGTCTTTGCTTCCAAAGGATAACCTTTTAAGAACATATTTAAAAACGCAAAAAATGAAAATAATTATTTCTTGCACCCAGAACATTTTTAGCAATCTTTAACGGGTAAAACGGGCTGGTAACGACACTCTGCTTCTATCAAAAAGTAATACCAATGTTTTTACAAACACTGGTCACCACCAGAGCTCTACGCATCGAGGGTTTACTATTTTTGCACGTGCCGTCCCTATGAATCAATGAAGCAAAATATTTTATCATTTCACATGTAGCTTGTACATTTATAAAAAACACTGTAGCATTAAATTTATGACTTTATTAATCATGCCACAGTTTTCCGAACATCAACGATTTGGGGCAATTGGTATGCTACGAGCTGGGTGCGTGTTTCTGACGTCATTGCCATCTGTTAATTGAACAGCACCTGAGAGATCGTTATCAGGCTACAGGAACAGTGAAATACCGACGCAGGTCTGGTTAACCAAAATGACGACACACCGTTAAGATGGCAATCAACTTACGTCGAGTGTATCGACGATAATTGCATCCACAATATCCGTTCCTACTGGCTACCGCCAGTGCCAGACGAATGGTAGAGCTCCGAGGGTAATTTGTATCCAGATTTTTAATGAAAATATTTTTATACAATTACTTTAAATCACGTCTGTTTTCTAGACAAATTTCAAATTGCTACTTTAGAATCTAAGGGTATTGCTAATCGATAGACCGTTGCCCTAAAATTAATTATTTTTTGGTATGAAATCTAAAAACATGTTTAGCTGACATTATTTCGATACCAGATCTTTGCACCCTTACTTACTTATGTTGATATTCATTGTTGCCAAAGTAAGTAAGGTTGCAAAGATCAGGAATCGATACAATCAAGTACCACACCTGACCCAGGATACCAATGGGAAAGTGACAAACTCACAGAAGACACCACAAACGAGAGCCAAGAGGTCAGCCCTTTCCCAGCAGGTGACCACGAAGCACATATAAACAGACGCGCACAAAACATAGCAAACACAAGACAGAACAAAAACATAAAAGATCCACAAAAGAAGTACCGCCTTGGAACGGTCAGTAAAATATTTTACTGGAGGGCTTAAACCGGTTTAACGGCGCCAACCTCACCCTTAATTCAGATGTGGATCAAGACACATAGATATTTGGTTTGCATGAAAGACCCCTAACTTATCAAGTCTCGATAAAATGGACACATTAAAAATAAGAAAAATTTATGAATTTCAGTTTTGCGTTTTTAAAGTCCTTCAGTGTACATGTAAATAACTCTCAACTTAGTAGGTAGAATGTTGAAGTTGATAAACTGAGCAAGTGGCCATACTCACCTATCTATCTGAAATATATTGCATATACATTTATACACGCAAACTACTTTCAAATAAGTTGGTACAAAAATAGAAGTTGATAAACTGAGCTGGTGGCCATACAAACCAATCCATCTGAAATATATCGCATATACAATTACACACATACACTACTCTCGAATCAGTTGGTTGAAGAAAGAAGTTGATAAACTGAGCAGGTGGCCACACACACTAATCGATCTGAAATATATTACATATACACATTTCACACATACGCTACTCTAAAATTAGTTGGTAGAAGGTAGAAGTTAATAAACTGAGCGGGTGGCAACACACACCAATCTATCTGAAATAATCAATAACACTATGATTGTACACACATAAATGTCCATTATTCTCAACTAAGTAGGTAGAAGGTAGTTGATAAACTGAGCAGGTGGACACACACACCAATCTATCTTAAATTTATTGCATATACAATTACACACATACACTACTCTCAAATCAGTTGGTTGAAGAAAGAAGTTGATATACTGAGCGGGTTGCCACACACACATGAATCTATCTGAAATAATCAACAACAATATGTTTAAACAACGTAGCCCACATGCATGTGCGTAAAAAAACGGTACACATTCAGGAAAGATTACCTTATGTGAAGATGCTGTTTCCTTTTCATAAGATACTGCTCTTAGAAATAAGTTTTACATATAAATTCAGCTCACTCTTGCTTATAGACGTTTATATAACAGACCAGCAGCCGCCAATCAATCTAAAAGTTGATATAAAGACAAACCAGCACAGTGATCCACAAAGTTATTCACTAAATTTCAGTTCAGTCAGACAAGTATTTCAGCAGACAAAGATTATCTATTAATGCTATGCAAACGTGTCAAATGCATAAAATATGACAACTGTGCAATTTCGTTTGTTTCTTATTTCGACTATGTCACTTGTATATAACAACAGAAGAGATTACTTGCGCTCATTTCTTTAAAAATGTTGTCAGCTCATTCATGAAAGTATAAGTAAAGTGCATCTGGATTTCAACTGCACAATAGTGTATTAGGTTGTGGTAAAATTCATTTTTTTTGGTCAACTGGCTGGTATTGATTTTTGTCGTCTGCTAGCTGTTGATATTAGACTGCATACATCCAATTTATCCGAATCATGGCAAATGTCTGTAATTTGACACTGGTGTGAAAACAATGAAATAGATTGCCTTTAGCATGCTCTTTAAATAGAATCACATTTTGGAATTTTTCAGAGTGAATCCCAAAATAGCTCGAAATTAGTGGTTTCAAGTTTTTGCCACTTTATTAAAATAGGGCATTTATATTGCCGCATAGTAAAGATCTGTGTGCTTCTGCCATAAGCAAAATGAGACTGTCATGTATGAATTGTGCATTTGAATGGTCATGTATGTATTTTTCAGACTCTAAAATCCGTTACAAACAGCAGGTTTATATAATGACTCATAGTGGTGTAATTTAAAATCCCTTTGCATGCTTTATCAGTAGTATATGGAATTTTACAAAATAAGCCCAGAGTAGCCTGAAATTAGAAAATTGATATACTCTGCTCACTTTATTTAAATAGAGCATTGCTACTGACAGAGTAAAATTGTCTATATTTCTATCACATAGGGATATGAGACTGACATGAACAATTGCGCATTTAAGTGTGTTGGTCTGGCCTACTTATGATTCACCATAGTGGAAATGTCAGACTCAGTGTTTTTGCATGCTACTTGCGAATCGCAAATTGGGCTTTAAGCTCTTTTGGGCCTGAGATCATTTTGAAGCTGTGGTTTTGGGTATGCTTTATTATGTTTTATATATGTGAGGTTGTGGAGACCCTATTTTTTTTATGTCTCCATGGGTTAAAGAGAAATTGCATTGTTGGTAAGAGAGTTGTATAAGGGTCAATCTGGTTCCTATGTTGTAATGGACTGACCCATCTTTTTATAAAGTTAAGAAATAAGCTTTACATATAGTTTAAAGTAAAGGAGCTTACTTGAAAATGAATTTAATAATATTTCCTATCTCTTTGATCCTTTGAAAATACTGATATTATCCAAATATACTATATTTTTATTTGGGAATTGCTTCAAAGCTAAAAAGAAGTTCAGGCAAGTCAGAATTTGACATTTACATACACTTTTTGATTCAATGATTTTGGGGGTTTTCGTCAACTAATTGTTGAAATGAAATAGGTTTTCATAAAAACTAATTAATAATTATTCATTAGGTGTATTAAGCTTATCTGGCTTCACTTTATTCAATAGTTTTAAGGACTATTTTGTTTCAGTGTAGGGGCATTGACCTAATCACACTTCAGTAAAGCATTACCATATAATCTGTTATAGTTAGACCACTTAGATTGTAAAGGACCTTATTTAGGGTTGTTTTGGCTAAAAATTTATTATTTTAGAGGTGAATTTGACTGTTTTATTGAGGATTCACATGAAAATACTGTTTGTATGCATTTGTTTAATATAGACAGTAAAATTTATTGATATGTTGGTAAAAATTGAGGTATTGCGCAATAGACAGGAAGTGATGTTTAATAATAGGTTTGGGTAATTATGATGTCATTTCCTTGTAAATCTTATGTTGAGTTCCCTGAGTAGAAATGGACTAGTCCAGCTAGATTTCAGGTAGCCAATGAAAACAAATTTATTTTGTCATGTGACTTTTGCTGTCTATAAAACCAGAAAACTCTTGCCATTTCCTCATTCTGTTGATTCTGAGGGGATGTGTGATGTACTAAAAATGCACTGATATTTTTGCAGAAATAAATATTTTTTATAGTTCTTATTTTGACATCTTTGGACTTAGAGCATATTTGCTTTGGGTGTTTTCTAAAACTAATATGAAATATGTGTATGCTATAGCAAATTCATTTAGCAGAATACACGAACATATTTGGGTGATGACTGACTTATAGTCATGTTAATCTGTTCGGCTGGTTTGGTACTAATGAAGGCCGGATGTACATTGGTTCTAGCCTAAATAAGGGTTTGCCCTGAATGTGCTCAGTCTGCTGAACAGATTCTGAAATCTCTAACTTCAAATGTGTTCTGCTATATGCTAAAAATTAGGCGAAATTAGATTTTTCCTTGATGTTTTGGGACTATGTTTTAGTAGGTTTTCTTAGCAGAATATAAGGACATATTTTGGGTGATAACAGACATTTGAGTCTGGTTAATCTGTTCTGCTGGGATGGTACTAATGAAGGCCGGATGTACATTGGTTCTAGCCTAAATAAGGGTTTGCCCTGAATGTGCTCAGTCTGCTGAACAGATTCTGAAATCTCTAACTTCAAATGTGTTCTGCTATACACCTAAAAAATAAATAATTTGACTTTGAGATTACAAAAAAGGTACATATAATTTATTGTTTTTCACGGTTAAGGATGAATTCTTTAAGGAGCATTGAATGAGGATTTTATCAAGGAAAATTATAGAATTAGACCCCTCTATCCTTCTTTCTTTGGTCTGTCTCTTGTCTCTGATATGGCTCTGATCGTGCATATGCTTGCCTTTTTGGGTGCCTTCCAGTAAAATCATCCGCAGGTTCTTTGTGGTGATAGTTGTTCACCTCTGAGATACCCAAGTTTGTCTCGGGAACCTGAATGGTGAACTTACTGACGTTAAATTTTATTGGAATTACTAAATTAGTGATTATTAGTAATTTTTGAGCAGTGCTTTGTCGTAGACTGTTCATTTAGCAAGTATATAAGGTGCAGGAAATCAGAGGGATAGTTCAGCTACACATTTGTGGGTGAACCATTTGTTTGAACCTGTCACACCCCCCCCCCCTTTTTCCCTACCCGTATGCAAATGAGCTGGCATTAGTTAAACAATTAAATATCTAAATCTAAAATTGATAAATTGGTAACTTTGGCTAAATAATTACATAGTTAATTAGTTATTTTAGGATATGTACTGTGCATGCATCATTGTCTGTACGCTGTAAAAAGAGGCTTTCCTATATAAACATCTAAAATTTATCCTTGCCTTTGTCATTATCTAAATTCCCTTTTTAAGGTATTTTGGTACACTGAGTATTGGCCATTGGTCTCTATCCGGCTATCAGGTTGAGCCGGGGCCCGTTTAGCTAAAATCAATCTGTGGTGTCATCCTGACATGTGTATATAGGTATCCAAAAGGGTTTGTGGCTACGCCCCCGAGGTTTTAAACCCAGTTTTACCACACAACCGCTAAACTGTTCATAATATATACCAGTGGTCAGACAGTTTTAAACTTTTAACGTAGAAAATTGCGATTTTGGCAGGAACAGTGACCCACATTTTGCATCTTTTCAATATTATTTTCCGGCTTTATGGAGCAGGACAGGATTTGATATTAACACTGACTCTAAACTTGTTTATCACATTTTTATAAACAAATGTATATAAGCATAAAGCTATTCTGTGAGAAAAAGATTTATAGAGGTTGCATTCTTTTAGATAAACAAAGCTTTTGAGCGTAAAATTGTTAATATCATCTTACCAATCAGTTTTATTATATGTTTTGGGCGCCAAAAGGAGCCGTCTCATTGAGACAGTTCTTTCCATTACCCCGTTAAACCCACAACATATGTTTTGGTTGATAAATAAGAAAATTAATTTTTTGGTACGCACTCTTAACTAAAGGCCTGGGTTGTATCGGTGGGTTGGTGCCTGATGCTTATCTGTAGCTGGACCCACCATGGCTCAACTTGAGGTTTTCTTTAGCTCTGACTATCTGTAAGTCATGAGCCCTTTTCTTTGTCTCATCATGGTGTGTTAATTTGATTAGAGTGTTTCTCCATGATGATACATTGCATTAGATAGATGACCTCCATGCGAGCTGAACATTTCTTGTACTCCAACAACAGTAGAATCTAGGGCGAAGATTTGGTGCCAGTAAAATGCATTTAAGCCCCCTGGTGGCTTAGGCCGCTGTCTGTTCTAAGGCGGTGGTGTGTTGTTATTGACTTTTTGTTTATTGTTACTCCCATTGTGGGAGTTTGTAATTGTTCTATGTTTTGTTGTACGTTACTTTATGTCCATTCTAGTATTGCAATCATCTTGATGGGGAAGAGAGAGCTGGTTGCTTTGCCTTATTTGTCTTCCTCTTGCGATGGTTGAGCAGCTCTTCCTCGGGGTGCAACAGGGTTGTCTGCGGTTTGTGATTGTGGTATTTCCTGATCATACTCACTTACTATTTTTGTGTAACTTCAAGATGGAATTTCACTTATTGTACCATTATCATTATAAAAGATTAGTGCGTATCTGCATGTTTCTTTGTCTATTCCTCTTGGTGCCATGGATTGGTTGAGCTGTGATTGTGGCAGATCCTGGTCATGGTCACTTGTTTTAAAAAAGTTTTAAAGGGACAGGCTTTTCATCAATTTAGCTTTGAAATTATCACACTTATTGTTGCCTGCCAAAAAGGCCTAGACAATCAGCGTAGACCCAGATCAAACTACTTCTGAAGAAGCAGTCTGATCAGGGTCTTCCCTTTTTGCTATTCTGACAAGCATTTTGTGAATTCAAGCCCTGATAACAAACGTTTGAGTTGATAACTAAAAGAGATAAGTGTTTGGAATTTTAGACAATTTACCGCAGTACCTACCAAATACACTGTCACAAACTTCTCTCTTACTTCATCCATTCCTTCTTTAAAAGATTTGCCTTCCATCAAGGTCATTCCTGGGAATAGCATGACCATACAATTATTATAACAAATGAGTATAAAACATCACCTTTTCTAATAACGAACATACAGCTTGATTTCAACAACAACATTGCTAATGAGTCCTATAGATGTACCACGACCTCTGATTAATGACCTTCAAGTCTTTCTATTTCAACAGATTGATGCAGGCTGCGTAAAATCAGCCAGTCGGGTTGGAACATCTGTGTATGTCAAAGCTTTTATAGTTAACGTTTTTACTAGAACAATATATCAATATTGTAAATACAAAGCGTTTGGTTTATCTGTACACTGAAGGCTATCAAAAGTTAAGAAAACACTAAAATTTGTATGCAGAGGCAGAGAGGAACATAAAACACATCAGTGTGGATGCCAGTTATCACCAATTATAGTTCTGCTCTTTAATCAGCAGTCATTAATACAACGTTTTGAAAACTGGGAAAATATCATTTTGATCTTTCTAGTATATGCCATATAATTACTATAAATCTATAAAAGCATGGTGTTTAATCACTCATCAATTACATTTTCTAATCTTAAACCTCATTCGATTGCTCACATCAGGACACAAGCACAAATCAGGTTTTCTTGTGAACAGGTCTATATGTATGCCCTCATAAGTGAGTTTACAACTATCTGGAAAACTACTTACCCATGAAAAAAGAGGAACAAAAGAATGGCGCAGCAACTGCCTGGTCAGCCAGGATCTTCTTAATTACGATCTTCCCTGTTGCTCCCTTCAGAAAGTGGTCCAGTATCTTGTACCAGCAATGGTTGAATGGGCCGAGAATAAACCCCATCTTAAACATACGCCCTACAAAATCAAAAGATAGTCACACATCTAGAGGTAGTCCAGATCTAGCAGTATGACATGTATTGCCACCAAGCTTTCAAACTAAAATCTGCAGGTATTATCTGCCGCGTACATGTACATTTTACAATCACAAGTAAACTTGACATTTAGTGAGGATAGTATTATTATGGATATTAAACATATTACTGTTGTTTGTATGAACTCCAGAATGTTAAGTTTTTTCTTAAATTCGTTAGAAGTAGTGTTTTCTTACTACTGAGAATAATTATTTCGCAAGCAGCGTCAGGAGTGTTCTTAAAATTAAAGATTACTCATATCAGGGCTAAAAGACAATCTAACGCTGCGCCACATCCGATGTCAGAATTTTTAATTGTTAAAACTTTCTTTATTTTCCTTGTAAAAACAATATAAGGATAAGAATAAAAGTGACACTTTGTGCTGCTCATTTAGTTCTTCTTAAACCGGAGGCTATAACCGTCAAAAGCACAAGCATTTTGATACTAGGTTTCTCAGTATAGTTTTAGCCATTCTAACTTGCCACATGTTCGGTAAATTAATTGACTCACGTACATTTCAATTCGATTCATAATTTCACGTAGTTTATGTTGCATTTCTAATGGTTTTATAGGTACAGATAAGCAAAAGTTGAGTCGCAACATGAGAAAACCAACACAATGTGGAGTGCGTCACAAGAAGACTGATAAGCCTAGTCATCAGCTCAGTTTGACCAGTCTTTCAGCGGCTGGCATGAAGAAAGCTTAGGTCCTTAGTTATCCACTGAGCGTACAGCGAGGACTCTGATCAGACTCAGCGCACACCCTTTCTGTTGATTTTGTCATGTCATGACTTATATGTTTGATTGAGAACTAAGAATATTAGTTTGCAGTTATGCACGCCTATCTTAACGCCTGGCTTTTTAAGTATTACTGTACCTGTTCTACCCCAGTTGTGCTTCTTTTTCGCTTCGTCCTCAACATCAAGCCATTCTATTCGCTGAGTAACAACATCGCCGACAGCAAGAAGTCCTCCACATGTCAGGGTATTTGTGACCAACAAGTACCGAGTGAATAATTTATTCACAACAGTCTTAATTTGATTCATCTTTCGTCAGGTCATCGCTAACAAATATAACCTTTGGTCCTAAATGAAACAAAATAGCAAATTATCTACATGTAAATATAATTCTGAATTCTGGCCCGAAAAATGGTATGATTTCCTCTAAAAAATAAGGATGTATTGTACACTGTACCTGTCAATTATCAAAAAAAAATGCATGAGCTCATAGGTAACATCTCGAGAGACGCTTCTGTCACACTGACAGCAAAGACAAGTCAGAATAGGTGGGTATCAAAGTTGATCCAAGGCTTAGTATGCAAAAATAATCATTTGTTGTTTTCGTTTGCATGCTCTGCCATGCTACATACACCTGTCCACATAGATAAAGACATCTTACATTTAGAACATTCGAAATAATTAAGTATGACATCTCAGCAGATCACAAACCATCCTTTGTGACATTGGAAGTTTGAACATAGACATCACCATCATCATCAGCAGCAGCATCATCTATATCACTGGGTCCCTTTCAGATAACTAGCTAGTTGTACGCATCGCAGATCTCACATCTGATCTCTAGGTCAGTGATTTTATTTGGGATTTTAGGATGCTACCTTTTCCTTCACATTTGGGAAAATATGTCATAAAAATTGGGAATACAAGTACTAAAATAAATGAAATTGGGAAAATAAAGACCATTTTGGGATTGGGAATGACTCCCATATAAGGCGGTAAAAATGTCCCAATAAAATCACTGTAGGTACTCCTTTCTCGAGGGCAAATTGTCTTTCACCGCAGTCATTGTATAAAATATTGTGAAACAGTTCATGAGCAGATGGTAAAAATCTATTTGGTCTATTAAACCTTCAGATGAGATACTAAATAATTTAAAATATAAATGTCTTCTATTATCTATGTAGTAGGTAAAGGTAGAAAACACATTTCTACCGCCTTGCGGTAGAAGCCGGCTTTAACAGCGACGTGGTAGAGTGTTTGCCTTTAGATACTGCGGCCCAGGTTCGATTCCCACCTCGGGCGGTTGGGATTTTTCTGCACCCTGTGATTTTGGTGGCCAGTATGTGGGGTCCATGGCTTGTGTTTCGGGCATCAGGATGGAATGTCCCAAGATAACAGCGTGGTTCCGAGTAGATTCGGGGACGAATCAATTCTAAGCAGGGAAATATGTAGTAGGTAAAGGTATAAAACACACTTCTACCTCGGTAGAAGCCGGCTTTTACAGTGATGTGGTAGAGTGTTTGCCTAAAGATCCTGCGGCCCAGGTTTGATTCCCACCTCGGGCGGTTGGGATTTTTCTGCACCCTGTGACATCTACATATATATAGTTTATCTACAATGTATGATTTCTCTATTCTCTATACTGCATTGGCTAATAATCTAATCATAGAAAAGCTAATTCAATTAATTGAACACAATTTTAACAGAAAGTGCTCATTTTATTTGGCTTGTAATGAGAAACACGCTTTTTTCACTAGATATAATTTGTGGCCACGTCAGAAAGTTGGACCCTCTCCATTTTCTTCTGGAAAATGCTTTACTTTCATCAGTAAATTATCTTGAATTATTTTTGTTGTTGTTATTATGTCCTGTTCCTGTAATGTTCTGTGTCTCTTTCTCGGGGTGTCGTGAGTTGGTCCTGGTCGTACTCACATCAATTTATCTTCGGACTGCTGAATAAATTGTACTTTTCTTTACGTTTTAATGATAGTCGCTGGCCTTTCGGGCCCGTGGGAATAGCTTGAGGTCGACCGTGGGGTGCCATGGGATTTCATGGGGTACCTCCGGGTGATCAGTAGTAAGTCACTATCAAAAGACATCGCTGGTGTAAAATAGAGTTTGTCGCTCGTTTGAGTATCTTTTAGGGGATGAAATTTTAGGTTTATATATTGGCAACACCATATTTAACTTAATCTGGAAATGATATTAAGCATGTACAGTTATCAAAGCAAAACAATACGTCTAACCTTCAAATATTGACCCTCCAGTTCATGAGATTTTTGTATAGCGAATTCGACTACAAACTAAACTTCAACCAGTTGTCAAGCTATAAGATCAGTAAAAATAGCGGCCTAAATTTCGTCAAATTCCATAGTGCAGTTTTAGCTGTCAATGTGACAAGACTCATATTTTTAATGACATTCGTTTGTTTGCTATTGTATAATAGTGCATTATATGCAATTTTGATATTAATTCTACCAGTGGTCATATTTTCTCAAAGACGTTTCTGCGTTTCCTACTTGAATCCCCCATCTAAAGTCATTCAGTCTGTACCGACCGGTGTAATTGCGCTGCGCATCATTGCAGTGACATTTGTATTGGGTTAGACTGAAGAAAAGTTGTACTATGAGATATGCTGAATCAATATACCGAAGGCAGTGGCTAGAGGTACGGATCCGTACCCCTAGCCTGGGAGGCTAGGGATACGGATCCGTACCCCTAGTCTCGGAGGCTAGGGATACGGACCCGTACCCCTAGTATATTCTACCATGTCAGGCTACAGGTACAGACATATAGCCATGATGAGAAATTCTAAATTATCATGATGATAAGTGTTAGAAAATACCTTGTTGTTGTGTTACGAAATACCAATCCAGTAAGTCTCCATTTGCAATGTGGGATAACTCTGTATAGTAAATATAAAAACGAAACACAAATTCGGAATTGGGACAAGTGGGGCGGGATTTATGTTGTGGTGTTGTTGTTATTATTTTTATTATTACTATCATTATTATTTTTATTATTATTATTGTTAAATAAAATAAAAACTTGTTTTTCACGATTTGTTTTTGCTGTTTACACTTTTGGTTTGTGTCATTAGCGAGGGTGCGAACAACATTCTGTGATTAATTGGTCGGCATAACGCAGCACAAAGACATCTTTAAACTTAAAAGAACAAATTACAATGATTGGCTGAATGTTTTTATGTCCAACCTAAAAACCATCAGAAGAACTTAAGAACGTCCTTAATTAGCCTAATCCGTACAAACAGTATCTAGACCTATAATTATACCTATTATAATTACTATTTGATGTAACCGCCTAATTCTCGCTGCTCATTTATAAAACTCCAAGAAAATTATGTTCACTCTTCTATATGCCTAGTGCGAAGGGACCGTGGCACACCGACATCTTATGTTCAGTCTCACTTTGTCAGAATGGCTCACATGCTGAACATAGGGGAAACGTTTGAGGACTTTTCCTCTTTAGAAATTGTCATCCAGCAGTATCAGAAGGGAAAAAATGTTCAATTCTTCAGGCGCAGTTCGCGAACAATTGAAAAGGCACAGCTTGCTTGTTTTCGTGCTTGCCAGACAAAAAACTTAATGAACGTCTGAAGTATTATGAGATATTGTTTCATTGTATACGCGGTGGCAAGAACTTTATATCCATGAGTACAGGAATGAGAGAACAGAGGTAATCTATCTATCTATCTATCTATCTATCTATCTATCTATCTATCTATCTATCTATCTATCTATCTATCTATCTATCTATCTATCTATCTATCTATCTTTTCGTTTTGCAGGTCATGACAAGTAAACCCAGCCAGCACACGGTATGTTGGACCCACATCGGTCCGCCCACAAAATGCCATTCAAATGGCATTTCGCTGGCGGGCCGACCCTGACCCGCTTTTTATGTTTAGCTTTGATGTTAGTTTTGATATAATGCGTAAATCAACTATTATATTTTCAGATAAACATTTTTGGTGCTCAAAAGAGTCTTCTCGATGAGACGGTTATTTTGAGCACCAAAAACTTACCTTAAAAGTGATAGAAAGTACAATTTTATTATTTGTTTTCGTGCATAGAAGTAACATAAGTACCTTAAGGATCTAAAAATATTAAGTTTGTCCATATGTCCATATGTCTAAAGGTCCTAACTAATAAACCCGGCCAGCACACAATGTCGGGCTAGCAAAACGTCATTCAAATGGCATTTCGTTGGCCGCATGGCGGGCAGACCCTGGTCCGCTTTTTTATGTTTAGTGGCATATATAATGTGTAGATCAATTATTCTCTAGTCATTTCAGGCATATAGTTGGTGCTAAAAAGAGTCCTCTCGATGAGACGGTTCTTTTGAGCACCCAAAATCAACGTTAATTTAGAAAATACAATTTTACACATCTATCTATCTATCTATCTATCTATCTATCTATCTATCTATCCGTTTTGCAGCACATTCAAAAATGGGTGTAGAGCGCATATCACCGCTCGAGCACCATCAGATGGACAGATGCTTGAAATCAAGTCTTCTGGGTGTTAAGAAAGTGGTTTGGGATGGTTAAGAGGTGGTTTGGGGTGTTTAGGGGTGGTTTGGGGTGTTTCCACAGAGACTGAGAGGTCGTATCATTTTACAAAAAAATATTTCCTTTCGAGGTTAATCTTCCTTTAATAATAATAATAATAATAATAATAATAATAATAATAATAACAGCACAACATAAATCCCGCACCACTTGTCCCATTCCCGAATTCGTGTTTCGTTTTTTTATATTTATTATAAAGAGTTATCCCGCATTGCAAATGGCGACTTGCTGAATTTGTATTTCACAACACAACAACAAGGTATTTTCGAACACTTATAATCATGATAACTTTTCATCAGTTATATGTCTGTACCTGTAGCCTGACATGGTAGAATATACTAGGGGCACGGATCCGTACCTCTAGCCTCCCAGGCTAGGGGTACGGATCCGTATCCCTAGCCTCCCAGGCTAGGGGTACGGATCCGTATCCCTAGCCACTGCCTATACCGAAATTTTCAGGCGCTTTAAGGTAAGTGGTAAAACCCGTTTTCCAGCCTAAAATTGCCGATCTATATTTTCTATAGTCTCTGGATTCAACCCAGATTATTTTTAGAGTTTGAAGATGTTCCTTGCAAATATCTACATAATTTTGACCACGTTTTTGTTAGGTAACCAACCATGTCGCGATCCATGGTTGATGATCGAACTCATCCAAACATGGTCTTCGCTTTCCTGTGAGCACTCCGATAATGCAGGATACCAGCTTGCTAAACTATCTCGGTATGTTTAAACTGCGAAAAGAGTTCCTTTTTCAATATCACGAAAAGGACTTCTATGATAGACCCACGTTTATTTAGTTAAATACCTATCTGAAGATGCCGATCATAATTAAATACAGGGAGTGATATTTCACGAACATGGCAGCCAAATTGGATAATGTGAAAAAGATAAAATACATTTTAACTCTTCGGCTGCTAATCGCAACTGAATCTCGACTGCGGATACATTTAAAGCATCTCTGTAGCAATCTGATCAGGGTCCACTTTGTTCGCCTGTAAGAACTCATTGTGCGCTTATATTATAAGAGCATGTGCACATTAAGATGCTTAAACTTACAGTTGAGATGGTGAGTATATTCCTGAAACATGTACATTTATATACAACTGTTTCGTTTCTTGGGGTACTGTCTTGGAATGTATTAGTAAAGCTCAATAAAGAACCCAACACAGCGTGTTGTATACATACATCTACTTTAATGAGTACCTAAGTAAGAACTGGCAACAAACAAGAGAAGCGCGTTACTCAAGCATGCAGTATGTAAATATGCAAGGTCATAGGTAAGCTATAGCATTGATGCTATACAAAACGTTACAACAACACGCCGTATATGGACTTCAGCACACACAAGCAAGGTCCAGTGTCAATTAATTACGTCAAATTATTGCATTACAACTCGGACCCAGGGTCCGAGATTACAACAAAGTCAGCTCTTGTCATAACGGAGTATGGTGACTGTTTATTTCACGAATTCAACAGTCCTTTTCGCATTATCATATTTAGAGCTTAGTAAAAACTTACTCAATCCGTTTTGGAAAGATTGTCTTAACTCATGGTCAAATTTTGTAATGTCTGTAAAGTAGAATCAATAAATCACATTCTCTGTTCATCTATCTTGTTCAACAATAATTTAAACAGAGGGCAAAATTTATATATTAACAACTGGTTCAGAAAGGGAATTAAACATGTATCAGACTTATTAGATATAAAATAGTAAGTGAGTATGGTCAGAAAATAATACCACAATCACAAACTGCAGACAAACCTATGGCACCACAAGTAAGAGCCACACAACAATCACGAGATACCAGGAAGACAAAATGAGCAAACCAACCAGCTCTCTCTTCCCCATCAAGATGATTGCAAAACTAGAAGGGACATAAAGTAACGTACAGCAAAACACAGAACAATCACAGAATCCCACAATGGGAGTAACAGTTAACAACAAGTCAACAACAACAACAGAACCACTGCCTTAGAACGGACAGCAGCCTAAGCCTCCGGGGGCTCAAATGCATTTTACTGGTACCAAACATAGTAAATGAGTATGATCAGGAAATACCACAATCACAAACTGCAGACAACCCCGTGGTACCGTGAGGAAGAGCCGCTCAACCACACGAGACACCAGGAAGACAAATTAAGCAAAGCAATTAGCTCTCTCTTCCCCATAAAGATGATTACAATACTAAAATGGACATAAAGTAACGCACAACAAAACATAGAACAATTACAGACTCCCACAATGGGAGTAACAATAAACAGAAAGTCAACAACAACAGAACCACCGCCTTAGAACGGACAGCAGCCTAAGCCACCAGGGGGCTTAAATGCATTTTACTGGTACCATATCTTCGCCCTAGATTCAGCTGTTGTTGAAGTACAAGAAATGTTCAGCTCGCATGGAGGCCTTCTAACTAATGCAATGTATCATCATGGAGAAACATTCTAATCAAATTAACACACTAAGATGAAACAAAGAAAAGGGCTCACGACTCATAGATAGTCAGAGCTAAAGAAAACCTCAAGTTGAGCCATGGTGGGTCCAGCTACATATAAGCATCAGGCACCAATCCACCGATTAAAGCTTTACGTCAGAGCCGTCATAGAGCCTGAGGCCTGACACACCGTCGTGCAATTAAAGAGGAATACAGTGATGAACACCACAATTGCGCCATTCATAAATACAGTATGTATCAATTCTAATTCCAACAATTTAGCGAGAAGTTATAAAATTTGCAAAAACAGATTTCGATTTACACCAGGCCAAATAAGTAACCAGACAATGCTCACATTTCGACTTTAAATGTTTGGTAACAAAACTCTTTAAGAAATAAATCGCTAATCACACTGATTGACCCTTTACAATATATGGCAATAAAATGCTCTTTTATTTAGGCCTAATGAAATGTTAAAATTGGTTGGTTGCAGTTAGGTTACGCCTATCTCATATTAGCGCTTTAAATAATGGTTGTACAGTCGTACAGAGAGAGGGAGCTTGGGAAAGCCAATCTAGTTTAAATTCAAACAGCAAGGGATGCCTCTGTGACCTCTACCAAAAACAAGTCAGTGAGTATTTAGACTCATACACAGACGAGGTATTAATGTTATATCAAGGGACGTCATGCAGTCTAATGAGTCTATAACGTGTGTTAGTACGCAAATACAGTCTTCCAGTTTGGTAGCCCACGAAAATAGTACCTTTAGAAATTAGCACTTGCCGTTTCTGGGCCCTTTATGGCGTAAATGGGTGCTTTGTTCGACTTTATTGTTGGCTCTAATAACTTTTCAGCGCAGTTCATTAAAATAATTTCCCATTATAAAAGATTGGCTATAACATTAATGTATTACAACAGACTGCATGCTTGGTAGTCAACCCAATCACGGTTGGCAACTTTGCTTTCCTCTTTAATTGCACGCCGGTGGGTCGGACTTCAGACTCTATGATGGTTCCGACTTAAAGACTTATCTATCGATGAGATGGTAGGGGCCTGATGCTTTGGCTGTTTGTCGGGCCCACCGGGTTTACCTGTTGGATTTCTTTTGCTCCGGTATTCAGTTTTAATTTACTGTTGAGTCCTTATCCTTGCTTCATCTCCTTGTTATATTTTGATTTATATGTTTATGGAGATGATGCATTGATAAGTTAGGGGTCTTTCATGCAAACCAAATATCTATGTGTCTTGATTAGGGGTGACTATTGTGGCCAAAAATTACTATTGCGATAGTATTGACATTGCAGGAAGTACCATTGCGATACTATTACTATTGTGGACTACCATTGCAATACTATTGTGATACTATTGTCTGAAACATTTATGCTTGTTTTTAGGAGAAAATTAAGAATATGGTTGGACTTTTCTGCACGTACAGGCACCAATTTTTGTATGGGAACAAGAGAAAAATTTCACAATATTGTCAAAGTCCACTTATTTTGCTGAAATGCATGAGAGGCAACAACATATACATCCTATTGCCATTTAACAATTTTTTTGTGTCTAACCAAACAATTTTAAAGAGAAAATTTCTATGTCTAAAAACTATTGAAACTATTGCGATGTTGAAAAGACTATTGCCGATACTATTGACATTGCCACTTTCCTACAATTGCAGTAACATTGACTAGGTTACTATTGTGATATATCGATAGTCCGATGTTACATCCCTAGTCTTGATCCACATCTGAATTAAGGGTGAGGTTGGCGCCGTTAAACCGGTTTAAGCCCTCCAGTAAACTATTTTACTGACCGTTCCAAGGCGGTTCTTCTTTTGTGGATCTTTTATGTTTTTGTTCTGTCTTGTGTTTGCTATGTCTTTGTAAACCTGTCTTAAGCGGCCACACAGGAAGACCAAAAATTGGTTTTCCAGACAAATTATCGCTTAGTGAAGGTTTTAAGTATTGCTGAATGCTTTAAGGGTAGCATTCTGCAATACTTTTGACTTTCTGTGTGCCTTGATCCACATCTGAATTAAGTGTGAGGTTGGCGCCGTTAAACCGGTTTAAGCCCTCCAGTAAAATATTTTACTGACCGTTCCAAGGCGGTACTTCTTTTGTGGATCTTTTATGTTTTTGTTCTGTCTTGTGTTTGCTATGTCTTTGTGCGCGTCTGTTTATATGTGCTTTGTGGTCACCTGCTGGGAAAGGGCTGACCTCTTGGCTCTCGTTTGTGGTGTCTATTGTGAGTTTGTCACTTTCCCATTGGTATCCTGGGTCAGGTGTGGTACTTGATTGTATCGATTCCTGATCTTTGCACCCTTACTTACTTTAAATGCACATGTGATTCAACATTGGTCTATGTTTGTCAGGCTGATGCAGAAGAATGCATCTTTGTGTGGACTATTTTGTCACAGACTCCCCAGCGCACTCCCCAGGTAAAGTATGACCCCGGTCGGATTTCAGTCTGAATTTTTTGACTGTTCCTCAAAGAACAGAGAAAGCTGAGAAAACGAGATTATCAAGGTAGGTTGTCTTTTCACTTTTTTGATAGGTGAATGACAGATCTTGCCATTCACAGGCAGAAAAAAAGCCAAAGCAGTGTCCTGGAAAAATTTGCAGATGCTCGAATTCTGCCTTTTTACATGGAGTTGAATGGGACCGATTAATTGTGCACTGAACCCAACTGTTGCCTGTTGTTGTATGTCGTAGTGTTCCGCCGTTTATTTGTCGGCATACCCCTTCAAGCCACAAGACAGGAAGGGTAGTTTCATGACATGCCCGCAGGCAAAGTGCCTGGTTATAAAAAAAGTGATAAAAAAGGGTTTACTATGTACAATCAGCATGCTGGTACAGTACCAGCAAGGCAGTCATGGCCTGTTTGAGTGGTGGGGAAAGCCAGAGTAACCGGAGAAAAAGCACTTCAAGGTTGTACGGAACAGGCAAAACCGTGTAGACATAACTAAGCAGAGGTGCAAAGCCACAGGTTTACCTGTTGGGATAGGGAACCCCAACAGACAAGCTGCCCAAGAGAGAGAAAGCAACGAGAACTACCCAGAGGGTACAATATATCATTGTCCGTCAGTGTCCTGAAATGGTGGCGTGCTCCCAGCCTCCCTATTTCAGAAACGTCAGGAATATTCGACGCTATACAGCAATAGTGCAGCACTCACTTCCCCACCACTCAAGCACTGACTAACTAAATAGGGAGCAGAGAGAGCTCTTGCTCGATATCTGCAAAATCTTGCTAAGTCCAGCACTACCCCACCCACTCTCATCCCGCTGCGAGAAACTCAAACACCGGAATTTCCACCTAAAACGTGAAATACTTAATAAAATCCTATTTATAATATTAAAAATAAAGTTAATGCCATGTCTGACAATTAAAATAGATTAAAACAACCACCAAATTATTATAAATTAAGTGAAAATTCACGCAACCACAAAGCGCATGTCTGGAAGTAACACACGACATACTCGCATACTTGAAATTTCGTCGTTTAGGTGTACCATATTCTGGTACTCGGTTTTATATCGACCAATAACTTGTAACATAGAACAGAAAACCATCCATGGGTTATGAAACGGGACAGTCAGTTTTGCACGTGAAAATTACATGATATTTTCAGGTAAAATTAGGAGGTTTTTAAGGTACAAAGAGCTTATTCTAGATTGTTTTATACAATTAAGTGGCTGGTCTGTAAATTACTTCCTTCGGAAAAACTGCTTAATCGCAAAAATAGCCTGAGACCCTGTTTCGATTTTTGACCTGAATGCGTTGAAAATGTAAACAAAAACCTGTCATCAGGTTCTGTTGATCACGATTTCTAAGGAGGTCTATACTTAGGAAGTATAGAGATTAGATGGGATTGAATGAGGTTGACAATTATTTGTATATGGATACATTGTTGCAAAATTATCTTAGACAGGGGCGAAGAGGATCATAAAGCTTTTTATATCAAAATAATTTGCAATGAGAGGATTATGGGATTCAAATTTCTTTAACAAGCTAACTCTGCTGTATGGGTTTTGAATGTGTTTTTCTTTTGCTCAGTTTCAAATGGCCTAAGGAAGAGTTGAGAGGATATAGGAGTCTTAAACCAGCTACCTCTGCTGTATGGGTTTTGAATGTGTTTTTCTTTTGTTCAGTTTCAGATGGCCTAAAGAAGAGCTGAGAGGATTATGGGATTCTTTAACCAGCTGCTTCTGCTGCTGTGGAAGAACTTTACACTGAGAAAGAGACAAAAGGTTTCTGACTTGTTATTTTATTTTTCTGTTGTTCATTCATATGATAATAGTTTTGGCCATTTTTGAGGCATCAAGATAGAACCAGTTATCATTAAAAACGTTTCTTAATCAAACAGAGCTCTCACTAGGATTTTGAAAACAGGAGTTCAGGACTCCCATCTGGCAAAAAGTAGGAGTCCCACTGGAAAAAGTGGGAGTTCCTCCCAAAAAAGTTGGAGTCCCACCAATTTGTGCATACCGTATATATTTTCCATTTTAGCCGGAAGTGATACATTTGAATAATTTTTAGATTGACTGATTTTAACCCTTTAAGCATTAATGGATTGTTCCTACTTAACAAAACAAAATATTTTGCTATTTTTTTTTTCATGTAACCTCAACACACATTTTTTTGTTTGGCATTATCAAAATAAAAGATTAAACTGTTGGTACTTGTTTTATTCATTAACATGACAGACAGACAGGCAGGAAGGCGGACAGGCAGGCAGGCAGACAAACAGCAGTCCTCTGTTTTGTATAGACTTATGCAGATGGAAGTCTTTTTTCTTTAAAAAACGCATCTCGCTAGTGTCTACGGCAATTGCAATGGATATACTGTCATTACTTAGCCATTGAACATTTAGAATGAACGATTTTACTTGCTGAAAGTGATTACTTGCTGAAAGTGATTTGTTTGTGTTTGTTCATCTAGACAATCGGCTTGAACCGATGATATATTTCATTGCACGGCTTGTAGTGTAGTCTAGCTTCATGTGGAACTTTTATCAGTCGGACGTTACCGTATGTACCGGTTTTTTCCCCAACAATTCTCAGACTCTTGTTTGCCGTAGCAATGAACGAATGACGAAATGCAAATCCGTAAACTTTTTTTTTCTTCTCCAAAATCGCAAACGAGTGCAATTAAATATGTTTTCTCTTTCATCCCTAATCAAATCAGTCGAATTCGGAAGTCGGTAGTCCAATGTTGTTTACAATACCCTATGAGGTAAATCAGGTAGCGCATCTGTTTCAAACAATTATCTGATAATCCTTGCTTAATTACTTTAATAATCACCTCGTAATAATCACATTGTCCCGCATCGGTAATCCTGTCAATCACCTGTCAGAATTGCTACACTGCAGTCCGAGTTTTACAATTGGTCAACAGAGACAGGACGCTCGAAAAGCGTGTCGCGATCAATAATATCAAAGGGCTTTTGATCTCCAGGTGTTTATTTATCTGTCAGCTACTGGATTTTAGCGCGTGCCGACTAAAAAAACATGCGTACGCGGAACTCCTGCCTAGCGAAAAACATGCGTCCCAGGGAAAGAACGTGCGTACCAATACGCGTAATTCTGCGTTTCCGAGAGCTCTGTCAAAGCATGTTTTGTGGGTACTTAAAAGTACCTTTCTAAAATTTAAGATGCTTTTTCAGTGATTCATTTTCAATTTTTGGCTTATGGGTCCTTGGACTTGCTGTTTCCCCTATCTGTGAGTCCAACTGCAAACTTATGAATCCAGAACACTATTATCCATGACAAGTCTGTAATACCAGTGTATCCTGGGACTTGTTTAAATCACTGCTTTTTAAGCTCCCAACATGTGTTTAAACTGATGTATTTAAAGAAAATAATGACCAAACCGGGTAGGCGGCAATCGAAAACGCCAATACTAATAAGAAACATAGATAAATATCATTAGAAACAGAGTTTTTGATTGCCATTTGACACCACACTGGTGACAAATGACAATCTTAAACACTGTTTCTATCGATTTTTGATCCGCATTTGTTGATTGTTGATAGCATTTTCAAATTGCTGCCTACCCAGTGTGGTGACAATTTCTCGCTTATCTGGATTTTTGATATTTACATGTATTATACTGGACTGCAAAAGAAGCACATGATTTCCAATGGCTTTAAAGCTCTACTGCCATTGCAATCTTTTTTGTCTGCCCTTAAGCTTTCCTTATATAGCCAACTTCTGATATCATTGGGTCCTTATTTCTGAAATTGTCTGGTACATGTAAGTTCCTTAAGTGGTGGAATTGTGCTTCTTTGATTTTGACTCCTCACTGACCTGTCTGTGATCTACAATGGTGGTTTTCTCAGCCATAATCAGATGCATAAAATTGTTATTATTATTTATTTGGGTTTGGTTTGTTGGTGTACATCCCAGTCAACAGCTATGGTCATGTCAGGACAGTTAGTTTACCTACACACACTTTTTTCCTGGGCAACCTTGAACAAGCGGTTAACCAGTAGACATACTTTCACTTGTAACTGACAACAGCCCTTCTTGAATGAATCAGCTGAAGAGAGGAGAATGACAATAGGAATTATTTCATGATCAATCTCCATGAAAGTATAGGACCTGGCTGGGATCGAACTCGCGTTCCCTGGATCTGTAGTCAGACACGTTACCGAATGCGCTACACTGCCCCGTATATACATGTAATAAAATTTGTATATGTTAATTTCATGATGTAAATTTCACTTAAACAATAATAATAACAGTAAATATGTATTTTTCAGTTAAGACTGGTGGCAGAGATAGTATTTCCTCTAGCACTGTTTATGATCCTTGTGATTGTACGAACAACAAAGCCAGATTTGAAAGTGAAACATCCAGAATGTAAGTTAGACCTTAAAGCGCCACCTATTATTTGCAGCAGACGACAATTTCAATTTTTTTTCCCTTTTTCAAAAATAACAAATCCGGCATGATATTTCATGAGAATCGTCTGCTGGCAGACGATACTCATGAAATATTATACCTTATTATTTTTCGAAAATTTGAAAAGGTGTGGAAACATTTGTCGTCTGCTGCAGTCGTGATTAGTTTCAATATTTTGGTTCTTTTGAGATTTGTAACAGGGCTCCGTTAGGCGGACGTACGCCGTATATTATGTCCAAAAATCGGCTGCGTACACCGAAATTACACATCAAAGACGTACCGCGGACTTCTAAAAATTCCATAGTACGCCCGAAAATAGATATCGAGACGTCCTGTCTGCAGAAAAATACCCGCCCACTTTTACCAGATTACGTGATTTATGTCCCGCCTTCGTATTGGAAACTCATTTATTTTGTTTATTGACCACACTAGGACGTCTCACTTGACTGATTTCGAGAGTTTTATTGACAGCCAGTGTCACATGTAGGCTTCAGTCGGAAGCGTAATTATATAAACGTGTCATCCAACAGGTGTGAAATTTTACATCGGCACATCTTGACAACGGCCTTAGAAACCATTCCCGCGAGACGGACGTCCAGTCCCTGAGCAATAAAGCGAAACGGCCAACAGCCCATTCACTATCCGTTTTGTTTGAAGTGCTGACGTGACACTTTGCACGCTTGTGAAATAACTTTTATAAACTCTACACGTCTGCGTCGTAATTAATTGTGTAGATTCTGCGCATGCGATAATTTAGTACTTGAACGCTCCTTCTACACAGGCACTACACAAATGAACATGCAACATATTAAAAACGAATGTTGTTTTGTTGCAGTTTTTACGCTGTACAAGTACAAGCTTATAAAAAATAATTGGTACACAAAATAAGTTCAAGCGTTTAAAATAAAAATTGCTATCTATCTATCTATCTATCTATCTATCTATCTATCTATCTATCTATCTATCTATCTATCTATCTATCTATCTATCTATCTATCTATCTATCTATCTATCTATCTATCTATCTATCTATCTATCTATCTATCTATCTATCTATCCTACCCTTCCCTTCCCTACCTTACCTAACCCGACCCTACCCTACCTAACCCTACCCTACCCTACCCTACCCTACCTTACCCTACTCTACCCAACCTAACCCTACCCTACCATACCCGACCCTACCTATATATGCATTGTAAGGAACAAAGAATGATCTCATTCTGTATAAGTACAAGCTTATAAAAAATAATTGTTACACAAATAAGTACAAGCTTTTGAAATAAAAATTGCTACACAAACACCCTCCCAAACAAATCTATCTATCTGCCCTACCTCTACCCTACCCTACCTAAACCTACCCTACCCTACCCTACCCTACCTAAACCTACCCTACCTAAACCTACCCTACCCTACCCTACCCTACCCTACCCTACCTAAACCTACCCTACCCTACCCTACCCATCTTGTAAGGAACAAAGAATGATCTCTGAAATTTATATCTTATTTTTCAAAGCAAGTTTGACAATCCGCCACACCGCGACGGTATCACAGAAAAAAAGTGGGACTTCCAAAAAAATTCAATGGGACTTCCAAATTTCAAGGGTAGGAAGTCTGGACTTCCTGGATTTGAAAGTTAACGGAAGCCCTGTTTGTAAGTGTTGGATGAGAAAAAATTCAAACATCTCTCATTGTATGTTAATAAACAATCTGATTAAAATTGGATGTTTACTATTACAGTAACTAAATTGAAAAGAAAATATTAAGATTGGATTTTGATTGGTTTGTTTGATTTTTTGCTTTATGTACGAACTGGCCTACATGGCCTAGGAGGATTTTAATTGGATTTCATATCTTGTTTGGGATGAACTGCTATGAGATGGGTGGTTGCAGAGTGAAACGTCCTTGCCAGTATGATCACAGGCTTGAAAAGTATTTGAATATACAGGACTGATTTGAAAAGTCCTTGAAAATTATATTTGCCTTGAAAAGTCCTTGAATTTTACCATTTACATAAGGATTCAACAGTGTTTTTGGAGACCTAAATCAGTATGAGGATATAAAATAATCAGGATGAGTTCTAAGGATATAAAATCATCAGGATTCAACCCTGTTTTTCATTCTTTGAGCCTAGTAGTCAATGGTATTAAAAAAGGGAATCATATAAAATAAAGTCCTTGATGCAGACTTGCTTTGCAATAGATTAAAATATATTTAGCATGAGAAGGGTTATCTCTTTGCATGTTGTGTATTTTTTGTGATTTTATGTCCTCTGCTGACTTTTTTTCAGAATTAAAGTTTGGGAGCGCAGTGGCTCAGTGGTAGAGTGCTGGACTCGAGACCAAGGGGCCACAGGCTCAAGCCTCGACCGTTGTCTCTGTGTTGTGTCCTTGAGCAAGACACATTTATCCTAGCTTAGTACAGGTTCAACCCAGATCTGTCCCTACATAGCTGAAATATTGTTGATGTGGCATGAAGAATCAAATCAAACAAACAAAAGAATAAATCTTTCAGGAATACCATCAGAGTGTCAAACAATTTGGATAGATCTAGTACTGGGTCCAAACCGTTTGCAATGGCAATAGCAGGCAAAGAGTTCATTGATCATAAGGATGTTAAGCTATTATATAGGAAATATTTTGACAGGTTAAGATAAACAAAAAATTGCAACATAAAATTGTAAATATTTTCTTACCCATAGTTTTTAGCATATGTTGTGGGTGCTCAAAAGAATCGTCTTATTGAGACGGTTCTTTTGAGTACCCACAACATATGTTTTAGTTGAAGAATAAAAACGTTATTTTTCTGTTACACACTCTTAACTAAAGTCCCGGTGCTACCCTGTGTCCCACTGGTACTTTAATTTGTGGTGAATGTTTTATTAAGTGTGTGGATGAGTTGATTTGAGGTGTTGATGTGAATGGTGGGGTTTAAGACCATTTGTATGTGTATCAACCCTTTTACTGGGTAATAGGGAGCGCAGTGGCTCAGTGGTAGAGTGCTTGACTCGAGACCGAGGGGTCGTGGGTTTGAGTCTCACCTGCATCACTGTGTTGTGTCCTTGAGCATGACACATTTATTCTTGCTTAGTACTGGTTCAATCCAGGAAGACCCGTCTCCACATAACTGAAAAGATGTTGACTGTGATGTAAAGGATCAAATCAAACAAAAATTTACTGGGTAATTTTGCATGCTTTTGTCATCTGTTGATTTTTTTCACAATCAACTTTTTCAAAAAATTCTTTAAAGAATACCATCAGACTGTCTAACAGTTTGGATCATGATCAGGCCCAACATTTGTCGGGCCTGATCTGGGTCCAAACCGTTAGCAAAGGTTATCAGCAGATGATACTGGTTGGTAAAGAGATGAGTGTACACCTATAATTGTATACATATTATCTAGTCATTCGAAGTCAGATAAAATTTGTTTGAATACCCTCTGGCACATCCATACTGGTCACCAGGTTACAAGATCACACCTTAAGATAAATGTGATCATAAAAAATTAAGGCCAACTCTTAAAAATTGTACTAATAGATCCATAGGTTTCCTTTTGCCCAGCAATACCACATGGCTTTTTGGTATGCCAAACAGACATTTAGATAGCATTGGACTTAATTTTCTGATTTCCTGACCAAATGTATGTTTTGGGTAGTTGGTACTCAATAGAACCTTCTCAATTGAGGTCTCAAAACAAATGTATAAATTGGTGGGAAGAAAATATTCGCAATTTAACGCCTCACAATTTAACGCTAATTTTTTGGGTAATCAGGACCTATTGCAATTTTTTTTTCTTTCTTACAAGTCATTTACAATTAATTTAAAAAGGTAATAGCAATCAGGTGTGTTTCTTTAATAAGAATCAAACTTTTAATTATGAATTCAAACATTTTACTATCAAATTATATGGTTATTTTATGGGTGACTTTTGAGAAGCGTGGTGGCTCAGTGGTAGAGTACTTGACTCATGATCAAGGGGTTGCTGGTTCGAGCCTTACCGGAGGCACTTTGTTGTGTCCTTGAGCTAGACACATTATCTTTACCAGGTATACTATATTCATTCAAAATAAACCAAAAGCAATAATGTCATTATCTTAACATTTGATCTAGACTTTTGATACTTGTATCGACATTTCAATGACTTTAGGCAGTCAGGCCAGAAGAGTCATGGACTGTTTTCTGATGACAAAAATAAATGAAATTAAAAAAATATTCTCATGGTTATACAAAATGAATGAATTTTTTTAAACTTAAGTTTTTGTTTCAAGGCAGGCACTATAAGCATTAGTAATGGCCATAAATTATCAGAGACAAATAAGAAACTATCAATATATATATAACAACTAGATATAGGTTAAAAGAAACATACTTTGTTTCTCTTTTGTGTGCTAGACATAATATGAGCAAGTGCATGAGATTTCCAACAATGTGGTATGTGCGACCAGCAAAGCCTCAGACCAGCCTGCGCATACGCACAGTCTGATCAGAGCCTTTGCTTGTCGCTTGAGTATTCTATGATTGTTATTCTACTGACTGAACATCATTTGGAGTTTCTAAGCTTAAAAGGAGGCTGCACAGGCTCGTCTGAGTCTACACTTGTCAAAATACCACATTGTTGGAAATCACATGCACTGGCTCATATTTTAATTCATAATCATTAGACTACATGTAAGAGGGTCTGGATGGGGTATAAAGATTAGTGAATAATGGCCTTTTTTATAATGAATAGTGAATAATGAGCCAGAAGACAATGAATAGTGAATAATGAGCCAAAAAACAATGAATAGTGAATAATGAGGGCCTAAAAATAATGAATAATCCTATTTTTTAATGAATGAAAGAAAAAATTAATGAATAGTGAATTATCCGATTTTAGTAAATAATGAATAATGATAAAAATCATTTTGTTGCATCACGGCCCATTTTATTCTAATATAATAATTTTAACTAATAATTGGTCTTATTTTAATTAATAAACAAAAATTTTTAATGAGATGAACATTGGGCTAAATTTTTAATGAATAGTCAATACCGGACCGCCCCGTCCAGACCCTCATGTAATTTCATCTGCTTTTTGGAAAAATGACATAAACCATCTCATCCATTTGTCTTTTTTTCTTGTGACGTGAAATCATCCGTCATCTTTGACCAAGGTTGTTCATATTTGATACTGTTAATGCCTATGTCGGGTAGAGTACAATTTAGGTTTTAGATCACAGATATGACCTTGAAGTCAAAGGTCAAGGTCAAAATACTAAAAATTCCGGTTTTATGGTTTGTAAGGCAAATATTTCAGACATTTTGGTGTGGGTGGCTCTTAATTTGCACACCAATTGCCTCATGCTTTTGTGCCTATAACATCTGTTATCTGTTCCGGTCACTTTGATGGCAAAGCTCTACATAGTGCAGATGATATACCATTCTTTCGGTCATTTATTTGTGCCTATAATATCTCATATCTTTCACAGGGCTTTTGCTAATTTGTATTCTACCATTTTTATACACATATGTTTACCAGTAACCTTTGATCTATCTGTAATCTGTTAAGCTCATTTTGATGGCAAAGCTCTGCCCAGAGCTGATGTCCTACCATTCTTACAGTCATAAATGAGTGCCTATAACATCTGATGTCTTCTACAGGTAATTTTGATGGCAAAGCTCTACCTAGTGCCGGTGCTTTACCATTCTTACAGTCATATGAGTGCCTATAACATCTGATATCTTTACAGGTCATGTTGATGGTAAAGCTCTACATTGTGTCGGAGCTTTTCCATTCTTCTAGTCATATATGAGTCCCTATAATATCTGTTATCTTTACAGGTCATTTTGATTGCAAAGCTCAACCTAGTGCTGGCATATACCATTCTTACAACCATATATGAGTGCCTATAATATCTGTTATCTTTACAGGTCATGTTGATGGTAAAGCTCTACATAGTGTCGGAGCTTTTCCACTCTTCTAGTCATATATGAGTCCCTATAATATCTGTTATCTTTACAGGTCATTTTGATTGCTAAGCTCAACCTAGTGCTGGCATTTACCATTCTTACAGTCATATACATGTATGAGTCCCTATAATATCTGTTATCGTTAAATGTCATTTTGATTGCAAAGCTCAACCTAGTGCTGGCATTTACCATTCTTACAACCATATATGAGTGCCTATAATATCTGTTATCTTTACAGGTCATGTTGATAGTAAAGCTCTACATAGTGCAGGAGCTTTTCCACTCTTCTAGTCAAATATGAGTCCCTATAATATCTGTTATTTTTAAATGTCATTTTGATTGCAAAGCTCAACCTAGTGATGGCATTTACCATTCTTCTAGTCATATATGAGTCCCTATAATATCTGTTATCTTTAAATGTCATTTTGATTGCAAAGTTCAACCTAGTGCTGGCATTTACCATTCTTAAAGTCATATATGAGTGCCTATAATATCTGCCTATAATATCTGTTATCTTTACAAGTCATTTTGATGGCCAAGCTCTACCTTAGTCCTAGTGCTGGTGGTTTACCATTCTTACAGTCATATATGAGTGCCTATAATATCTGTTATCTTAACAGATCATTTTGATGGCAAAGCTCTACCTAGTGCTGGTGGTCTACCATTCTTCCAGTCATATATGAGTGCCTATAACATCTGTTATCTTTACAGGTCATTTTGATGGCAAAGCTCTGCCTAGTGCTGGTGGGCTACCATTCTTACAACCATATATGAGTGCCTATAACATCTGTTATCTTTACAGGTCATTTTGATGGCAAAGCTCTACCTAGTGCTGGTGGTCAACCATTCTTCCAGTCATGTATGAGTGCCTATAACATCTGTTATCTTTACAGATCATTTTGATGGCAAAGCTCTACCTTGTGCTGGTGGTCTACCATTCTTCCAGTCATATATGAGTGCCTATAACATCTTTTATCTTTACAGGTCATTTTGATGGCAAAGCTCTACCTAGTGCTGGTGGTCTACCATTCTTCCAGTCATATATGAGTGCCTATAATATCTGTAATCAGTACAGATCATTTTGATTGCAAAGCTCTACCTAGTGCTGGTGGTCTACCATTCTTCCAGTCATATATGAGTGCCTATAACATCTGTTATCTTTACAGGTCATTTTGATGGCAAAGCTCTGCCTAGTGCTGGTGGGCTACCATTCTTACAACCATTTATGAGTGCCTATATCATCTGTTATCTTTACAGGTCATTTTGATGGCAAAGCTCTACCTAGTGCTGGTGGTCTACCATTCTTCCAGTCATATATGAGTGCCTATAACATCTGTTATCTTTACAGATCATTTTGATGGCAAAGCTCTGCCTAGTGCTGGTGGGCTACCATTCTTACAACCATATATGAGTGCCTATAACATCTGTTATCTTTACAGGTCATTTTGATGGCAAAGCTCTACCTAGTGCTGGTGGTCTACCATTCTTCCAGTCATATATGAGTGCCTATAACATCTGTTATCTTTACAGATCATTTTGATGGCAAAGCTCTACCTAGTGCTGGTGGTCTACCATTCTTCCAGTCATATATGAGAGCCTATAACACCTGTTATCTTTACAGGTCATTTTGATTGCAACGCTCTACCTAGTGCTGGTGGTCTACCATTCTTCCAGTCATATATGAGTGCCTATGACATCTGTTATCTTTACAGATCATTCTGATGGCAAAGCTCTACCTTGTGCTGGTGGTCTACCATTCTTACAACCATATATGAATGCCTATAACATCTGTTATCTTTACAGGTCATTTTGATGGCAAAGCTCTACCTAGTGCTGGTGGTCTACCATTCTTCCAGTCATATATGAGTGCCTATAACATCTGTTATCTTTACAGATCATTCTGATGGCAAAGCTCTACCTTGTGCTGGTGGTCTACCATTCTTACAACCATATATGAATGCCTATAACATCTGTTATCTTTACAGGCAATTTTGATGACAAAGCTCTACCTAGTGCTGGTGGTCTACCATTCTTCCAGTCATATATGAGTGCCTATAATATCTGTTATCTTTACAGATCATTCTGATGGCAAAGCTCTACCTTGTGCTGGTGGTCTACCATTCTTTCAACCATATATGAATGCCTATAACATCTGTTATCTTTACAGGTAATTTTGATGACAAAGCTCTTCCTAGTGCTGGTGGTCTACCATTCTTACAACCATATATGAGTGCCTATAATATCTGTTATCTTTACAGGTCATTTTGATGACAAAGTTCTTCCTAGTGCTGGTGGTCTACTTTTCTTCTAGTCATATACGAGTGCCTGTAATATCTGTTATCTTTACAGGTCATTTTGATGGCAAAGCTCCACTTAGTGCTGGCATTTACCATTCTTAAAGTCATATATAAGTGCCTACAATATCTGTTATCTTTACAGGTCATTTTGATGGCAAAGCTCTACCTAGTGCCGGTGTCCTACCATTCTTACAGACATATATTTGCACTTTTAATAACACCTGTTATGAAACTGTCACACAAGATGAAAGACAGGACTCTCTTGGAAACTTCAATCAGTCAGTGTAAGTTAATCCTTTTTTTGCATTCAACATTATGGTAAATTGCCTGCCAAAACGTTTTAGACATACAGGGCAGACCCAGATCAGACTGCTTCCGAAGAAGCAGTCTGATCTAGGTCTTCCCTGTTTGCTATTCTGATAAGCCTTTTGAGAATTCCAGCCCTGGTAACCAACAATTTTTTTGAAAACCGAAAGAGACAAGTGTTTTAAATTTGAGAACATTTACCGTACTTATGTAAGCCTCACCTGTCTTCTTAGTTGATAACATGTAGTAAAGCTAATAACCACCTCATGGGTGAAAGTTTCAGGATAATTCCTGAATTCAACATTTAAAAATAACTTTCCAGCTTAGAAATACAGCATCAAAATACTAAATTAGACAGATTATGATAGATGCTCAGCTGATCAAAATAGAGACCAGAGCCAAAATAGAAATTCCTTAAACAACAACTGATTCATTGGCCTAGAATCTAACCAATTACACACAAATGTTGCTCTAGACTGGCTTCAGTATTTATAACAATTTTTCATCAATGTGTCATATCATATACTTGTGGCTAGTCTTACTCTGATGGCTCTGTTTTAAAACAGAGCCATCAGAGTAAGACTAGCTACAAGTATATGATACGACATCCTGATGAAAATTGTTTTAAATACTGAAGCCAGTCTAATGTTTATCTTCCATCACCTCAACAATTATCTGGGTCCATATCTTTTTGCCCTCTATCAAAGTTACTAAAATTATTCCATTCAGCTTACAAACGTGCCTCAAGGGCTTAAAAATCAGGTGAGTGATTCAGGGGCTTCATGGCTCGCTTGTTTAAATAAAATATCGGAATTTAATGCAGGCCTGTTTACTCCTACGTTTTTTGCGTATTTTCTATGCTTTTTGGGCTCCAAAATACGCACTACGGATCACTATTACTGAACTACGCACACACGAAAGTCCGGATTTTTAGCTATGTTTTCATTCATTTTGATGTTTAATGTCTGCAATGACCCATAATCGCATGCCTAAGTACGGTAAACAAGCAAGTGGATTAGTCACGCTGTATAAGCAAGCTAGTGCCAATTAACACTAAAACTGCTCGTGTATAGCAATAGGCTTTGTCATTGATTTCATTTTCACAAATAAGGCTTAATTTAAGTAGCATTTGATTGCATATTGTGATTGTAATGGGTTTTCGCGACCTATTTTTTACCGTCGCAAGCATAGGGTGTATGTTATTTACAAAGTAATAAAACTGATCTTATAGTGATCTATAGTAAAAATGATACAATATGTCATACATATATCATATAAATCTTCTACTTTCAAGCATTATAAATCAGACAAATAAAAATGTAGTTTTAAATCCAAAGGAAGCTAGAGAGTCCCACCACACTGGCACATGGGCTCTCAATGGATCACACGATGCATTTGACGTATGTATCTTTTTCATATCTAAGGTTAATTTAGGGGGAAAGTTGTGCATTGGACGCAGACACTTAGTCAGGACTCTTGTAGTCTAATGAGCCAATGCATCACACCCACCTTTTCCCCTTACTTCTGCCTTGCCCATATCTTTAAACAGCCCCGTGTAATGTGCAAAGAAAATGCAAAATTCAGGGGAGCCTATGCCCAATTTTTTTCTTAGTTTTGGACTTCGTTTTTTTTTTTTTTTTGGACTAGGGGTAGCTGATCTAAAGTACTCTTCAGCTATTTTTTTTTATTGCCCCCCCCCCCCCCCCCCCCCCAACCCCTACATTATTTTGATAGACTACACATACATACTAAAATCTACACCTAATAACATCCTTGACTACACAAACACGACTTTCAATGTAAACAGGTCTGTTAATGGTGACCAAGAAAATATACTCCATTATTTGTAAGAGGATCGTAGATGGTATAGAAAAATCTGTCCCTTATGATCAAAGTGGGACAGATTTTTCTATCCCTCCCTCACACTCATGATAGTTTCTTATATTCTTGAATTTCAGCCTGACAGAGCTGATAACAGAGTTGGAAGAGATACTGACCAACAGAGTTGATGTAGAGTTGATCTCAGACTTGCTGGAAGATATCAATATATTAGCTGACATTTGGCCTAAACTCCTTAATGGCAGCACAGTCGGTAAGAAACTGTGATACGGTCACAGCAGAATTTACAAGACTTTAGTTAAACCTTTTCCCGCTATTTACGACAATTGTCATCTGCTCTGTTTTCTATGTATGTACTTTGGAGGCTTATATTGCAAACAATATGGACCCAGGTCAGACTGCTCCTTAAGGAGCAGTCTAATCAGGGTTCATAGTGTTTGATTCTGTGATAAAATTTGTCTGAAGTGCTTTTGAATATTTGTAGCAGACATGATAAGCAGACAACACTTTCTGGAGGGAGCTCAGTGGTAGAATACTTGACTCGAGACCGAGAGGCTGAGGGTTCAAGCCTCACGGGCATCACTGCGTTGTGGTCCTTGAGCAAGACACATTTATCCTAGCTTAGTACTGGTTAAATCCAGGAAAAACCATCCCTGTTTAACTGAAAGATTGTTGATGGGATGTATAGAATCCAATCAAACAAACAAAACAACATTTTCTGGGCAAAATATTAGCAGGATACAGGTGAATGTCATTAAAGTCAATGAGACAAGAGTTTTCGTTTTGAGGTACCAGTGGTTTGTCATGGAATGTGCAGACTGCTTTAGGGCATTCAGGGTTTTCCCTTTAAGTTTTGATACGGGGGTCAAATGACCCCTTTTCTATAAAATAAAGACAATAAAAACTGTTATTTAAAGGGTCATTTGGGTAAAGATGGGGTCATTTACAGTTACTATATACCGTTAAATAGGGGGTCAGGGAAAACCCTTGGCAATTTATCAAAACATGAAAAATGCTACCAATACATTAGGATTCCATTTCGATTATTATCACTTACACTCAAAAAGGCTCAGACAAGCTTGCACAAATGGCTTCAAGGTTTTTATACTTTTTTCATGCTCAACTCAACTAAGCATGAAATTTCAACTGCGTATAAAACTAAAATGCTGAAAAATAAAACATTCTGGCTTTAAAACTCTCAGATGTTGTATTTATCCTGCTAATAAATTTCATGCTCATTTGAGTTGAGCATGAAAAAAGTTTTATAACTGCAGGGCTTGAGCTTTTCCTTATCACACTCAAAATGTAGGGATGTAGATGAAGGCCCAAATGAAAATTTAGGCATTCAGCTTTATCTTGATATTGGTCATGCATGTTCAAAAAATGATGTTATTTATATACAGTAAGAACCAAGATCTGGCCCCTAGGTTATAAAAAGATTTTATGCTCAACTCAACTGGAGTAAAATTTATTCTGCTCAAAAATGTTAAAATGCCAACATATGTTGGCATTTTAACATTTATCAGCAGAATAAACACAACTTCTGAGTATTTTAAGCAGCAAAAAAGTCTTTATTATTCAGTATTTTAGCTTTTATCAGGCAGTTGAAAATTCATGTACAGTTGAGTTGAGCATGAAAAAGTTTTATAACCTAGGGGCCCGATAAGCTGACCCATATTTTTTGTTTCTTCTTCAGGAAATATTACTCTTGGAGGTGACAACATCATTGATCCAAGTAGCATAAGAAATCAAATTGTGAACCAGGATTTCAATCTCACATCTGATGTCGTAGACTGGTTACTCAATGCTACACTCAATAGAAGGGTAAGTCATAGACTGGTTACTCAATGCTACTCTCAATAGAAGGGTAAGTCATAGACTGGTTACTCAATGCTACACTCAGTAGAAGGGTAAGTCATAGACTGGTTACTCAATGCTACTCTCAATAGAAGGGTAAGTCATAGACTGGTTACTCAATGCTACACTCAATAGAAGGGTAAGTCATAGACTGGTTACTCAATGCTACACTCAATAGAAGGGTAAGTCATAGACTGGTTACTCAATGCTACACTCAGTAGAAGGGTAAGTCATAGACTGGTTACTCAATGCTACACTCAGTAGAAGGGTAAGTCATAGACTGGTTACTCAATGCTACACTCAATAGAAGGGTAAGTCATAGACTGGTTACTCAATGCTACACTCAATAGAAGGGTAAGTCATAGACTGGTTACTCAATGCTACACTCAGTAGAAGGGTAAGTCATAGACTGGTTACTCAATGCTACTCTCAATAGAAGGGTAAGTCATAGACTGGTTACTCAATGCTACACTCAATAGAAGGGTAAGTCATAGACTGGTTACTCAATGCTACACTCAATAGAAGGGTAAGTCATAGACTGGTTACTCAATGCTACACTCAGTAGAAGGGTAAGTCATAGACTGGTTACTCAATGCTACTCTCAATAGAAGGGTAAGTCATAGACTGGTTACTCAATGCTACACTCAATAGAAGGGTAAGTCATAGACTGGTTACTCAATGCTACACTCAGTAGAAGGGTAAGTCATAGACTGGTTACTCAATGCTACTCTCAATAGAAGGGTAAGTCATAGACTGGTTACTCAATGCTACACTCAATAGAAGGGTAAGTCATAGACTGGTTACTCAATGCTACTCTCAATAGAAGGGTAAGTCATAGACTGGTTACTCAATGCTACACTCAATAGAAGGGTAAGTCATAGACTGGTTACTCAATGCTACACTCAGTAGAAGGGTAAGTCATAGACTGGTTACTCAATGCTACTCTCAATAGAAGGGTAAGTCATAGACTGGTTACTCAATGCTACACTCAATAGAAGGGTAAGTCATAGACTGGTTACTCAATGCTACACTCAATAGAAGGGTAAGTCATAGACTGGTTACTCAATGCTACTCTCAATAGAAGGGTAAGTCATAGACTGGTTACTCAATGCTACACTCAATAGAAGGGTAAGTCATAGACTGGTTACTCAATGCTACACTCAATAGAAGGGCAAGTCATAGACTGGTTACTCAATGCTACACTCAGTAGAAGGGTAAGTCATAGACTGGTTACTCAATGCTACTCTCAATAGAAGGGTAAGTCATAGACTGGTTACTCAATGCTACACTCAATAGAAGGGTAAGTCATAGACTGGTTACTCAATGCTACACTCAATAGAAGGGTAAGTCATAGACTGGTTACTCAATGCTACACTCAGTAGAAGGGTAAGTCATAGACTGGTTACTCAATGCTACTCTCAATAGAAGGGTAAGTCATAGACTGGTTACTCAATGCTACACTCAATAGAAGGGTAAGTCATAGACTGGTTACTCAATGCTACACTCAATAGAAGGGTAAGTCATAGACTGGTTACTCAATGCTACTCTCAATAGAAGGGTAAGTCATAGACTGGTTACTCAATGCTACTCTCAATAGAAGGGTAATTAATATATTTTACTAAACCCTTACCATACTGAACACTCCTCTACATGTTTTCAATTGTGTGATCACAATTATTACAAGTACTGTGTAAATCAGTGTAGATCCTGATCAGCTGGCTTCATTAGAATGGATAAGTCCAGATCAACAGGCTGTGCAGATGCATTATTGTTATGGACATATATAAAGCTATTGGTATTATCACAACTTAGCTCATTTAATTCTTTCTCTTTCTTTGCTAGTGGCAACTTGTCGTCTGCTGATGATCTTTGCAAACAGTTTGGACCCAGATCAGGTCCCACAGAATAACAGTCCTGATCTGGATCCAAACTGACATTCTGATAGTGTTCCTGAAAGAGTTTTTTTTTAAAAAATTATTTTTGAAAAAAGTCATTAGAAGACAAAAATCATGAAAAATAACTCAGCATGCAAAGGGATTATTTTAACCCTTAAAGCCCCAATCACGACTACAGCAGACGACAAATTTTGCGACATCTTTCCTAATTTATGAAATAAATAAGGTATGATATTTCATGAGAATCGTCTGCCAGCAGACGATTCTCATGAAATATCATGCCTTATTTGTTATTTTTGAAAGAACAGCAAAATTTGAAATTTTCGTCTGCTGCAACTTATAGGTGGCGCTTTACGGGTTAAACTCTTACCTTTCAGTTCCTGAGAGATGGTGTGGACGAATTATCTCTACTTACAATCATTGGTGATTTCATGCCACCTAACTACGCCTCCATGACAAGGGATCAGGTGGCCCAGTATGTGCGTGCCGAGGTGTGCAACGAGACGCGACTAAAGGAGATCTTCTGGTTCCCAAACAAGACTGTCTCAGATGATGTCCACAGCGAGCTCTGCGGTTTATCTACAGACCAGTTCATTGAGCTTGGAAATGATTTTGTCAACGCATTTAGTTTGCCAGAATTTTTAATTGCGGTATGTCTTGTACATGATTCCTTAGCTCTTTCCATGATAACCGGGCCGCATAGCGCAGTCGGTAATGTGTTTGACTACAGATGCATCTCTGACTGCAGATCCAGGCGTGGCGAGTGCGATCCTGGCCCGGTCCCATACTTTCGTGGAGATTGGTCATGAAATAATTTCTTCGGTCATTCTCTTCCCTTCCGCTGATTCATTTAAGAAGGGTTGTTGTCAGTTACAAGCAAAAGTATGTGCACAAATTACTGGTTGACCGCTTGTTCAAGTTATGAATGAAGGAGTTAGTTGCAAAAAATATAATTTTTGACAAAATGGCAGCTATGAGAACTTACACAATTTTTCCTCACAATGGCCTATTAGGCCTAAATGAAATACTAAAACACTATGTTTACTCTGTTTCAAATTTTCGGCCACTTGGCCTTTATCAAGAAACAAATAACTGAAATAATGTTATGAGCTACATCTCCGTTGTCTTAGCCAACCAGTAAATATAAATAATGTTATGATATTGTCATGGGCAATATGACGTCACTTCCAGTACGCCAAAACAAAAAGTCCTGAAGTGGTAGTGTCCCATTTTGGATGATTTCTTTGGATCAAAAAAATTTAATTTCAAACGGTTTGGAACCAGATCAGGCTCAACTAAATGTAGGGCCTTATCATGATCCAAGCTTTTTGACTTTTTGTGCTTGACAAGTAGTAGATGTATATTATTAAGATGAGAGCAGTGCAGCAATTTATTTCTCTATAATGCTTATAATGAAAATTTTATATTATTATTATTATTATTATTATTATCATTTTTTATTTTTATTTTATTATTATTATTATTATTACTATTGTTATTATTATTATTATTTTTTTTATTTTTATTTTTTATTTTTTATTATTTTTTTATTTTATTATTATTAAATACTCATTTTTAAACATTTATTATTGTATTATTTAATTAATTTATTATTTATTATTCTTATTTTAGTTTATGCATTTGTCCAGGTATTTGGGGTGTGATTTTGTCTGGTAAGTGATATGACGTCATTTGGCGCTTATGCATCAGGACGTTTTGTTTTGGCGTACTGGAAGTGACGTCATATTGCCCATGACAATATCATAACATTATTTATATTTACTGGTTGGCTAAGACAACGGAGATGTAGCTCATAACATTATTTCAGTTATTTGTTTCTTGATAAAGGCCAAGTGGCCGAAAATTTGAAACAGAGTAAACATAGTGTTTTAGTGTTATTAAATTCCCTTTGGAATTTTTATTGAGATATTTAGTGCTAAATGAAATATATGTGTGGTTCCGGTTGCCGACCGTGCCTATTTAAAAACCTGCGACCCTAAACATTAAAATGGTGTTTCTGTAAAAAAAAAGGAAAATTTTTAAGTGACCGTTTTCCGTAGCTGGTGCCGCCACCATGTGCTGTGTTCAATCTATATGCCAATAGGGCTCATATAATCTATAAAAGGGGTCATTCAGAAAAAGAAGGGGACTTGATTTAAACAGGTGATAAAACAGTCAAAATTTACATGTTTTTTTCCGAGTTCATCGGAACTCGATTGGTCACGAAAACTAATGACATTTGTAATTTGCCTTCAAAACAGTAACAAAGATCAAACTAATGTGAAGTAAAGTAATTTTTAGATACATACCAACCTTCTTCATCTTTTATTACCGATAAAAACACGAAAATAAATTGTTACTTTACAGAAAATAGATTGCAAAAAAGCTGATAATCATATTTTCGTACCGCGCAAGATTCGTACCGCGCGATTTCAGCCCCAGTATATGTGACCAGCCATGAGATTTTGGGTCCAAATGAGGTACCTAGTCGAAATTGAGATATTGATATTTTCTGATATCTATATATCTCTGGAGTATACATGTGAAATTTCAGCTCGATATCTTAAGCGGTTTCTGAGAAATAGGCAATAGTTCATAGGTCCCTACGTCATGGAATTGTATATAAAGTATTTGCGACGTCAACGTTAATTTTCTGATAGTCAGCTTGACGAGTTTATTTCAGGAGGTTTGAAACGAATTGATTATTCTTTTAAGAAAGTCGATTTCACTTCAGAAATTCATGATTAGAACAATTTGGGATCATAACGTGAGCGGATAAATCGCCAACATTATTTCTTAAAAAAATATATACGTATTTCGTCATACGGCTTATTTCTTAAAAGTTTGAACATTAAAGATTAAGCATTTTCCAGGGTTCGAAACTTTTGAAATTAAAATTCAGATAATATTGCAACAGAATGAATTGTTAGAATGCGGTCTTTTTCGTGATGGAAATGGGTATTTATACAAATCAGAAAGTTGATCATTAACTTGTTTAAAAATGGTGATCGGATATGATTCCGCGCATCATAGTTTAATCTATCTACTCATTTCTCTCTTTGTTTAAATAGTCATCTCATCTGTAATTCTTCCACCTCCATGATTGAAATAGTCGCATGTATCAATCATCTAATCCATAATTAAATATTTCTTTGCGAAGAATTTGTAAAATGTTTGCACCTCTTGGCTTTAAATGATGTTAACTATTGATGCTTAGCGACGTACAAATTGTGCAACAAAGTGCAGTTGCGTAAATTACGTCACTTTTGCAGCGCGTTTTCCCGACGTCACGTTTTACCGCATTTGGTCACAAAATGTCATGGCGCGTCACATATATCTTCTTTACTGGCATCGATCAGTGCTGGTAATTACGCCTATGAGTGCTAATTTTGAAGTTTGGAGAATAAACAACAAACTTTTTGTTGTGTTTGGATTAAATGAGAGAGCCTTCATCTCCTCTGTTGTGTGGGTAGTGACAGCATCCGGAGAAATATTTCAAAGTGGGAACACAGTGACCTATAGGTCACTGGGGAACAGTAAGGGGAAAAACTTATTCTTCAGGACATAACTATATTTCTGGGGGCGTATTTCTAGTATCCAATGTGATAACCTGGTAATTTTCAAACTGTGGGCAGGTTTTAGTTTGTGTCTTTTTCAATAGACACAGCACCACAATGAACCCTATGGAAGAGAAGGAAAGAAGACCAATACCCACAATGCAGGCCTCAAGAGATAACCACTCAAACTCATCAAGCATTTTGCTAAACACTACTTGCATTTCGCCATCTGCAGGATCAACAGGCAGCCGTCCTCAGAGCGTTGTCAATTTAATCAAAGTTTTAGAGTGTATGTGGGTTTTTTCGGGAGCGCAGTGGCTCAGTGGTAGAGTGCTGGACTCGAGACCGAAAGGCCGCAGGTTCGAGCCTCACCGGCCCCACTGCATTGTGGTCCTTGAGCAAGACACATTTATCCTAGCTTAGTACTGGTTCAACCCAGGAAGACCCGTCCCTATATAACTGAAAGATTGTTGATGGGACGTAAAGAATTACTGAAATCAAATCTGTATGTGGGTTTCAAATCAGTGCTGCATACTCAATATTATAGGCAGAACCAAAGTTAAACAAATGTTGTGTTTTGACAACAGCAGAATCCAGGGTGAAGATCTATCCTTGTGGCTTCAGCTGCTGTACATTCCAAGGTGATGGTTCTGTGGTTGTTGATTCATTGTTTCTCATTGCTCTCGATTTTTGTGTGTTTTTGTGTTTGGTCCCTGTTTTTGTAATGCAGTACTTAATGTCCTTTCTAGTTTTTTTCACTGTGGAAGAGAGAGCTGGTCGTTTTACTTTAATTGTGTTCTTACTGTCTTGTAGGGGTACATGTAAGTAAGTTATGTGTCTTCCCTCACAGTGCCGTGGGTTGGTCTATGGTCTGTGATTGTGGCATTTCCTCAGTTTCCTGGCCTTATACCCACTGTCTTGCTTTTCTGTGTTATCAGTGATGGTTATACCAATGTATTTTATTGACTGAACATTTCCAAAGGTTGGGTTGTGTAATGAATAATCAAAATGAAATTGGTTGTGATGCTTATTCCTAGTCACTCTCATAGAGTGACATCTCGCTTCATTAAATTTCATTTGCCCATCAGCTTCCCACTGTCCTAAGCTAGTGAGTTAAATTCTTCTTGCAGGATGAGACAGTCCTGAAGTGAATATATTTTCCTATACAGAACCCAGTTATCTATGAACAGAAGACCGGTAGACATCCAAAATTGCGCCAATTGCCTTTCAAATTGGCAAATGGGGTGTTCTAGATTGAAAATAATGAGTATGAACACGGGATACCACAATCACAAACTGCAGACAAACTCGTGGCACCGTGAGGAAGAGTCACACAACAATCATGAGACACTGGGAACACAAAGCAAAGGAAACCAGCTCTGAACACTGCATCATGTGATGAGAAACACAGCACAACTGCATATAGAGGCATCACCAGGTTTCATAATATGAAGTGAGTCAATTCTATCCATAATCCTTGGTAACATGCGTACAAGGTAGTTTTCTTTCCTTTTCTTATTTAGTGGACTCAAATGACTGGTTTCAGAAATGCACAGTTAAAACAAACAAAATAAATATTTCTGACATAAAATATTAATTTATCTATAATATATCAAAATATGTTTATTGACTCCCTTGTACTACATGTATATTCAGTATCATATTTTAGACCGTCACATGATTTTAATGTTATGTCTTAATTTAATGTTAGGGCCTACCTACCTACCCTATTTTTTTGACAGCAAACAGGAACCACACATATATTTCATTTAGGCCTTAGTATAAATTGCTGTAACGAAGTAATAAAAATGTTGTACTTGTACTGTAAGGCTATACTCAACAAATGATTGTTAGAAAAATTATATTCATAAAAAATATAGAAAAAAAATTTCATCCGCGTCAAATTCAGGTCTAGAAGCTTTCAATTTTACAGACCATTTATAGCAGGTCTTATTTTCACAAGATGTTCGTGTCATGCATGCTTGACTTCCTTTTGCATGATGTCACACAACGCTACAACAACAATGACCGACTGTGAAATCAATTTCCGACATTGCCAATAAGCTAGTCAATTTTCTACCAACAGAGTGGATGAAGACTTGTTTTGAGTAAAGGTGCCTAACTTTATTTGAAACCTATTGCCTTTTGAATATATAACACACACTACATAGTGTTGCATCTAGCGAAATGATGGGAAAATCAATGTCATTGACCATGCAAAAGTTATCAAAACATACCGAGATCTTCTTTCCAGTTTGAGCGATTACTAATCTGCTATAAATCAGAATTCAAGGACTTATTTTCGATTAGCATTTTGGCATTGTTTAGCCAGCCCTAGTATGCATTGACAGTGTCTTCACAGGCTGATCAACCCATACCACAGCCTTTACCAACATGATGAAGACATATTGAACATATGCATGAAGGAGTTTGGTGCTAAAAAATAATTTTGACGATATTTTATGTACATTTTTTCTTACCAAATGTTGCAGATTGTTATCTTAAAGATCATTTGCACAGATTCTACTGAAACCTAGTTTTCAAATGTAAGGTCTTAAGGGTTTGAAGCATAACTTTTTTTCACTGACCCTTACTGTGCAGTGTTATCTAATAGACATTGTGAATATAGTCTTACATGGGTGATAGTCTTACATGGGTGATAGTCTTACATGGGTGAAAGTTTTCAGGATTAATCCTGAATTCAGGATTTTGAGGCTGAATTTCCACAGAAAGTCAGCCTCAAAATGCTGAATTAGGGAGATCATAATAGCTTCTCTGATGTATTTACAGTCTTTTTAAGGACATTGTGATTGTGCAATTTCCTGATCATACTCACTATTTTTGCTTATTGACTTTTTTCATTTTAGCTTGAGGAATTTATTAAAGCCAACACAGGTGAAAACAGAACTCTCAACAATGCTGATGAGGCTAGGATTGAACATATGATTCTAACTGGGGAGAAACTATTGTTAGATGTAAGTACCCGGCCCAGTCAAAGAACAGCATCAAACACCAGCATACCAATAAAAGTTGTAGATCAGGGTCATCATTTAGTCTTAAGGCCCAATCCACCACTGTGAAGAGTAACCATATGAGCCGTGGTATGAGATTTCCAATAATGTGGCATTTTGACATGTGTAGACTCAGATGAGTCTGTGCAGCCTCCTTTTAAGCGTAGAAACTGCAAATGGTGTACAGTCAGTAGCTTTACAGTCATATAATATTCAAGCAACTATTAAAGGCTCTGATCAGACTGCGCATATGCGCAGGCTGATCTGAGGCTTTGCTAGTCACACATACCACATTGTTGGAAATCTCATGTCACTGCTCAATTGGGTTTATAACAGGCATGCAGACTGTCACATAATATCCATATTATAAACCCAGATAAGACTAAGGATGGGATGGAGATGATAGTGTCAATCCTAATCAGGAATGACACTGATTGCCAATTTATAATTTCATTGCTACATTACACACGCACATACACACATACACACACACGAGGTAGACAATTAACCTCCCTGGAGGAGCGCTGTGGCTCAGTGATAGTCTTACATGGGTGAAAGTTTTCAGGATTAATCCTGGATCCTGGTACAATATTTCTAACCCTAAGCCTACTATGAAAATAATGCATCTGAAAATGCCATCTTGTCTGCTGAGGTTGTCTGCTGCAAGTAAAATCTTACATCAAGGACTAATTTCAGCATATATACAAATGGTGTAGACCCAGACCAGTCTGCTCCAAGAAGAGCAATTTGATCTAGGTACACACTGCTTGGTATATACTTTTTAAAAGGACAAGAAGAGGACACATAGCCGACAACATTTAGTGAGGATAAGCACCTAAAGAGAAAATCAAATAGTGGGCTGCGTAGCGCAGTCGGTAACGTGTCTGGCAACAGATGCGAGTCTGACTGCAGATCCAGGGGTCGCGAGTTCGATCCCGGCCTAGTCCCATACTTTCGTGCAGATTGATCATGATTTCTGCGGTCATTCTCCTCCCTTCCGCTGAATCATTCAAGAAGGGTTGTTGTCAGTTACAAGCGAAAGTATGTGCATGAAGTACTGGTTAACTGCTTGTTCAAGCTTGCCCAGGAAAAAGTGTGGTTAGGTGAACTGACCGTCCCACCATGACCATAGCTGTTGACTTGGGACGTAAAGCAACAAAACAAACAAACAAAGATAATCAAATTTTGAAAAACTGGGACATTTTGACCATGTTTTTCAGATTCAGAACTCTGACAATTGGCAGAAAGCATTCAATGATATCCAATCAACATTCCAACAGATGCGAGAGCAGGGCATCGGCCAGAATGCAGCGTCGAGTGCTTCAGCGTTGACTGGAATGAGTGAACTGGTTTGTGGGAGAGGGAACTCTTTCTTGTCCGTCTCTGGTTCTCCGCCGCAAAGAAGCAGGGTACAAGTCAACCCAAATATGAACTCGGCTCAATCAGATTCCTCTGGAAAAGATGCTACGAGTGATAATGGAACAGCTACTTGTATCTTTCCGCCAATAAGTAAGTTCAGGCCTCCAGATAAGAGAGCGTAATCGAAAAATAATTTTCTTATTTCTCAGCTTAAACATATGTTTTTGGGTACTCAAAAGAACCGTCTCAATGAGACAGTTCTTTTGAGCACCCAAAACAGATGTTAAAACTAATGGATAAGAAAATATTAACAACTGTATGTTAAAAATCTTTGCCTATCTGCACCCATGTAAGTTGTTGAAATTGTAACTGCATTCAACCTAAAAAGTGCCACGTGAGGATAACTATTTCAAAACTGTTTGTGTAGATGCTTTAACCCTTAAAGCGTCACCTATTATTTGCAGCAGAGAACAATTTCAAATGTTGTTGCTTTTTCAAAAATAACAAAGAAGGCATGATATTTCATGAGAATCGTCGACTGGCAGACGATTCTCATGAAATATCAGACCCTTTTTTTTTAAAATTAGGAAAGATGTCACAAAATTTGTCGCCTGCTGCAGTTGTGATTGGCGCTTTAAGGGTTAAGTACCAGTCAGCAAATTTATCAGTCATGTTGGGACGATTCCCTGAATACCTGGGTTGAACCAGTACTAAGCAGCGGATAAGGTGTCTTGCTCAAGGACACCAACACAGTGGCCCAGGCTAGTCTCGAACTAGCAACCATTTTATCTCCAGGCTAATGCTCTACCAACTGAGCCACTGAATTCTGCTATTTCAAGATTATATACCCTCTTTAGAAAACAGTGTTGAGCCAAATCAGCTGATATTAGATGAAGCCAGCTGATTAGGATCAACTCATTAATGAAATTATACCACTGGATTGATTGGCATATTTTAGGGATCACACATGCTTATACCCCCCCCGCAAACTTTGTTTTTATACCCCCCTCAAACTTGGTTTTTATACCCCCCCCCAACCCCCCCCCCTCCCCCCCCCCCCCCCCAAACTCGGTTTGTGGTGGGTAAACTGTTCTCACGTTGTCCATCCGTCCGTGCATGCGTCCGTCCCTAACGTTTTGTTTCCTTAATAACTCAAAGAGCCATTGCTGGATTTTCATCAAACCATGCAAACATGTTCATATATGCAAGACAAATACTTTAGACAAAAAATAAGGCTAGGGGCCAATTAGGAGTTATTTCCCTTTGTAGTTCTAAATGGCTTTTAATATAGGGTTTTATGCTTATGCTATTATAGGCCATACACAGGGTACACAGGCCGATCAACTCCTACCACAGCTTTTGATGGAAAAATTTGATACTTTGCCTATACAATAAAGACACATTGGACATATGCACGAAGGAGTTTGATTCAGAAAAAATAATTTTTGACAAAATGACAGCAGTGAGAACTTAGACAATTTTTCCCTAATTAGGCTTGTGTATATGCATGGATAGTGCCTTTATGGGCCGATCAACTCCTACCACAGCTTTTGATGGAGCAATTTGATACTTTGCCGATACAATAAAGACACATTGAACATATGCATGAATTAGTTTGGTTCAGAAAAAATATTGTCAAAATGACAGCTGTGAGAACTTAGACAAGGCTTTTGTGTATGCATAGATGGTGCCTTCATGGGCCTATCAACTCCTACTACAGCTTTTGATGGAACAATTTGATACTTTGCCTATACAATGTAGACACCTTGAACATATGCATGAAGGAGTTTGGTTCAGAAAAAATATTTTTTGACAAAATGACAGCAGTGAGAACTTAGACAATTTTTCCCTAATAAGGTGTTTGTATATGCATAGATGGTGCCATCATGGGCCGATCAACTCCTACCACAGCTTTTGATGGAGCAATTTGATAATTTGCCTATACAATGTAGACACATTGAACATTTGCATGAAGGAGTTTGGTTCAGAAAAAAATATTTTTTGACAAAATCACAGCTGTGAGAACTTAGACAATTTTTCCCTAATAAGGCTTTTGTATATGCATAGATGGTGCCTTCATGGGCCGATCAACTCCTACTACAGCTTTTGATGAAACAATTTGATACTTTTCCTATACAATGTAGACACATTGAACAAATGCATTAAGGAGTCTGGTTGAATTTTTTTTTGACAAAATGACAGCTGTGAGAACTTAGACAATTATTCCCTTATATGGCTTTTTGTATATGCATTGATAGTGCCTTTATGGGCCAATCAACTCCTACCACAGCTTTTGATGAAGCAATTTGATACTTTGTTGATACAATGTAGACACATTGAACATATGCATGAAGGAGTTTATAATTTTTGTTGAACTTAGACAATTATTCCCTTTTATGGCTTTTGTATATGCATGGATAGTGCCTTTATGGGCCAATCAACTCCTACCACAGCTTTTGATGGGGCAATTTGATACTTTGCCGATACAATGTAGACACATTGAACATATGCATGAAGGAGTTTATAATTTTTGTTTGCACAGATTCTACTGAGATCTTCTTTTCAAAACTAAGGTCTGCCGGTTTGAACTATAACTTGCTAAGTTTTTTCACTGTCTCTTACTGTGAGGGGGTATCTAATAAGCATTGCTTATTGACTTTTTTTCATTTTTCATGCATTAACATTTGCCGGGTAACAAGGAAGCTGCTTGAACATGAGGCCGAGTGGACTAGTTTTCAAACATCTCCTGAGGAACCTGGCAAGTGTTAAAGCTATGAAACAAACATGTGTGATCGTTATTCTTGCATATGTTACCTTATTCCAACCCAATTTGCACTGAAAATGCTTCTAAAAAATTAAATTGTCCATTTTCTTACACTGGATTTCTCTAAACAAAATGGCGTTGGCTGTACATTTTCGAACATCATAACGTCGTCACAACGTCATAACCGTACACAATGTTTTAGCAAACAAAAGCATCGGTGAAATGATCTTTCTGGTCCGCAATGCTTTCCGTATATAACATCATGCAAATAATTCAGGGCTCATTTTTTTATGTATTTTCAAGTCCAAACCCATGTTCAAACAGCATGCGAATCTCCTGATTTGAACATGAATTTTCGTTCATTTGACAATGGATTTAAACAGCTATACGAATAGATATCTAAGCAAGAATAGAAGTTCATACATTGTAAACCTCCTCTTATTTACTCTGTTTGCCCTTAAAGGAGCATGTGGACTAGGATTAACCATATTTTATTTGATCAATCACTTTTTCATAAGTACAATATCATAGAAGTAGGATCCGACAGTAAGCGGTAAGGCTTATTTTGGTCATTTCCGAGGCAGTTTCGATTGCCCTTGTTATATCATGGATATGGATATTACATGTTTATTTTGTGGCTCACAAATTTGTCTACCAATTAATTTTACAAATTAATTATAGAAAAATGACCATTAGAACCTGTCTCAAACTCAGATCAGCATGCTTTGCAACTTTTTATCATACACATAATGAATTGCAGATACATGTATAACATTGAGACTTAAAAAAGTAGTTTCTTTATATGCACAAAATTAGTCCTTGTCTTTCCAGCAATTTTTACTTACTCTATACTCAAATTTTCAGGTTCAACCTGCTTAGATTTGTTTAATTCATTCCAAGCTACGGAGGGAACCAGAATTCTATGGAGACAGCTCAAGCCTTTTGTGTTAGGGATGATCCTATACTATCCTAAAAACAATGCCACTGAGCAGCTTATTAATGATGTAAGTAGGCACAGGTCCAAATTGACGGAAAAAAATCAGCATAAAAATATGAATGATTTTTTACCGATTAGTTTTAACCCTTAAAGCGCCAATCACAATGGCAGCAGACGACAAATTTTGTGACATCTTTCCTAGTTTTCAACAAGCAAACGATTCTCATGAATTATTATGCCTTATTTGTTACTTAGGAAAAAGCGGTAAAAATTGAAATTGTTGTCTGCTGCAAATTATAGGTGGCGCTTTAAGAGTAAACATTTGTTTTGGGTGCTCATTTTGACGTTTTTAGTACCCCCAACAGTTTGGTTAAGATTTTAGTTAAATAATGTTCAAATGCACACGCTTACTGAACATCTTACTATTAAAGATGTAAGTAGTTCTTATCCACAAGTAATAGAGATACCGTAAATGTTTAAAGATTTCAAACACTTCTCCTTTTTCTTACAACATGATAGCCATAACAAAGTAAGCATAGCTGAAAAATTTCTCGTGCCTTTGCTGGGAATTGAACCCGGGTCGCCCAGGTAATAAGCCAATGCTCTAACCACTGAGCCAAAGAGTCGACTCCCTGACGCAGTTGTCAGAGATTGATTATATACGAGAAGCTATTCGAAATCTACCTTATGTAGATATATAGGTAAGAGTGCTTGGCCCATAACATTTTGTTCTCAAATCAAATGTTAATTTTCTAGGCCAAAATTCACAAAAAACTTTCTGGGCCAGAATTCACAAAATAATTTTCAGAATAGCAAACAGGGATGACCCTGATCAGACTCTTAGATTGGGTCTGTGCTGTTTTGTTTAGGGTTTTTTGGCAGGCAACTAGTGTTCGAAATTTTAGAACATTTACTGTGGTTGATAGACTCCTTATTCTTGAAAGTAGAGAAACAGTTCATATCCATAGCTTGTTCATTTCTCAACTAAAACATATGTTAACCCTTTACTCCATAGGCTATTTTTAGATCATGACAGCATATTTTATTTTAGATTTTATTGAAAAAAATCAAGAATAAAGTTTTGAATACTTTTGAAAATATTATGGAAAATGGACAGTTTGCCCAAATTAGCAAACTCGCCATTTTCCATAATATTTTCAAATATGTTGTTTTTCAAATGCATCAAAAGGTGTTATTATGGAGTAATGTTTAAGAGAGTTGCTTCCAATGAAACAAAATAAAGGCATTCATGGTAATATTACTAAAATATTGCCAGTTTAGTTGTACCGCGTGATTTCCGAACATATATATCCGACAAAACCTCCCCAAATGAAAATTTTGAATATGGTTATCCCCATTCTAATGCACTTCTGTAGTCTCGTCTCAAATTGGAGCGTTACAAGCCGCTTAAAGCTGCACGTCATCCAACTAAATGTGATGTTAAACTATTTCCGACAGTATATCACAGTATCCAATCAGATGTTGCGCTACAAAATCAAGTGCATTAAGATAAGTTTTTTTGCCAAATTGCAATTTTAAAGTGACTTTAATGCTTATGATGAATGAATACTTAACATGTTTTGCTGAATTTATTAAACATATTGGAAAAATTGAAACCTGGTTGGCAAAGTATTGATTTTAATACTTTTGTGCCAACTCATAAAATAAATTGATCAGCTCATGAAATTTTGGTACAAATCACATTGGCATGCAGCCAAGACTTAGACAGGCCTGTGCATCCATTCAATCTTGCCAGAGCCTTTGCCTCTCGCGTGCACAGCTTAATTAAAATGAAGAAAACTTAGATCAACATTAGTTCCACTGTGTAGCTATACACTTTTGTTTGAATAGCAAAGTTATGTCATGAGTGCCAAAATCTTGCGTGCTTCATAAAATAGAGAATGCTAGGTGAGTGTCTTTTGATAGCAAGTTTACCGGGCAAGGCTTTGAGAATGCTTGTCGACAACAAGAGGCTTGCTGAGCGATTCAACAAGCATTCTGAAAGCCGAGCCTGGTAAACTTAATATCAAAAGACGCGAACCTGGTATTCTATTGATCAGTTTATCCATTGTATCACTCTTTAAACTAGCGATTATAACATAATTTTTAGATTTTTTGTGATGATTCAGCGTCATTAGCGACGTCATTCAAAAAGTGCAATGTCATCATGACCTGATAAAGGCACATGCTGTGATATAGATAACGTTTATCAGGCAATGTGCAACAATGCAGTTAATATGAGAGGTAACAGATCAATAGGGAGCCCAGTGGCTCAGTGGTAGAGTGCTTGACTTGAGTCCGAAGGGCCGTGGGTTCGAGCCTCACTGGCGTCACTGCGTTGTGGTCCTTAAGCAAGACACATTTATCCTAGCCTAGTACAGGTTCAACCCAGGAAGACCCGTCTCTGTTTAACTGAAAGATTGTTGATGGGACGTAAAGAATCAAATCAAACAAACAAAGTAACAGATAAATTCAGTTATCATGATCACTCATGTTAGATGCTCTATTTACCTTTCAGGCTGGACAACTATTCACAGATATGAAAGCTATCATAAATCTATCATATGATTGGATGAACACTTCCGCAGATCTCAATGATACACTCTACAATAGCAGGGTCGTCAACTTTGTCAGGGTAAATATGAAATACCTCCATTTGATCAACCTTAACTCTTTGCCTACTGGCTAATGTTGCATCCTTTTTTGTTTTCTGCTGTGTTTTTTTTTTTCAACCAAAAAAGTCTTTCAGGCAGTTGAAACAATTTGGATCCAGATCATGCTTGGTTGACGTTTGTCAGGCCTGGCCCAGAGGTTAAAGAATTTTTTTCATGCTCAGCTCAACTGAGCACAAAATGTTTAACTGCTCATAAAAACTAGAATACTTACAAAGAAGTTTCTTACTTAACATCTCTCAGATGTTGTATTTATCATGCTAATGAATGTTAAAATACCAACAATTAGTGGCATTTCAACATTTATGAGCAGGATAAATTTTGTGCTCAACTGAGCTGAGCATGGAAAAAGTTTTTATAGGGCCTGATCTAGGTCCAAAATGTTTGCAAAGATTATTAGCTGATGACACTAGTAGGCAAATAGTTAAATAGATACACATCTTAGCTCTTTACTCCTTTTATTCACTGCCTGATGATTGGGCCACAATTAATATGTTTTTTGTTTGTTTTTTTATGGAATTTTTCATTGAGTTTGGTTGAATATGGTTTGGATAGTCCACTTTATCATAATATGATGTATTTTATTTATTTATTTATTTTAATTTTCATTATTTATTTCTGAGACCTACATTATTAACATAGATGAGCATGTAGATATCATACATTGCATTTAACATGTAATGTACATCAATTTATAAATGTGATAGCATAGCTTTTCAATACAAATTTACAAAATACATTAATTAATGCTTTGTATCTTCTACAAATTAGTTTCATAAATAATTGTGAATTGCAAAACAAATCATATAAGATATCAGATAATCATAACAAATACAGTAAAACCTGTCTTAAGTGGACACTCAAAAATAGACAAAACAAATATCTTAATGACAAATGGTACCTAAATGCAGGTCGAAAGGATTGCAGAATGCTCCCCTTGGAGCATTCTGCAAAACTTTTGACCTGCATTAACCGATCGTTTGTCTTGAAAGTAAGTAAGGGTGCAAAGATCAGGAATCGATACAATCAAGCACCACACCTGACCCAGGATACCATCGTGAAAGTGGCAAACTCACACTTAGACACCATTAACGAGAGTCAAGAGGTCAGCCCTTTCCCAGGCCTTTGAAAACCAATTTTTGTCTTTTTTTTGAGTGGCTACTTAAGACAGGTATTACTGTACTTGACAAGTATGAAAAAATCACATCAAAAACATATTTGTGTGTGTGTGTGTGTGCACGCACATGTGTGCGCACATCTGTGTGTGAAGAGATGGAGAGTTTCTACTGTAAATCCGGAAATCTTCGGGAGGGTTTTATTTTCGTGAATCTTAGCATATGAGAAGTTTCGTGAAAATAAAATCCTCGCGAAATGGAGAAATCATTTTGTCGTTTACTGATATTGGTAAATCATGCCCTAGTCAGGAATTTTAAACGTCGCAAATATGTCTTTTAACGCCATTCGCGAAAACAAAATTCTCTCGAAAATTTCCGGATTTACAGTAATTGATTGTGTTTCTGTATATGTCAGGGTTTAGTGGACAATCCTATTTGTGATGTGTGTGAAAAGATGGAGAGTTTCTAATTGGTTCTGTTTCTGTGTATGTCAGGGTTTAGTTGACAATCCTCTTTGTGCTGTGTGTGAAAAGATGGAGAGTTTCTAATTGGGTCTGTTTCTGTGTATGTCAGGGTTTAGTTGACAATCCTCTTTGTGATGTGTGTGAAAAGATGGAGAGTTTCTAATTGGTTCTGTTTCTGTGTATGTCAGGGTTTAGTTGACAATCCTCTTTTTGGTGTGTGTGTATTACGACATAAAGCCTGTCAGGAAGGAAGAGGGGAAATCTTATTGGAAAATTCCTTTATGCGATGACGATGCTACCAGGGAAAAATAATGCACACAACTAGCAAAAACTTTTCAGTACTTTATGTACTAAGAAAACATCAACAACACATTAATATACAATGACACCACCTACGCTGTTATTTCTGGCTAATTGACCATCCTATACTAGGGCAAGTTGCCACTCCAAGATCATTTCAATTAGAATCAATCTTGGAGTGTCCTGCTCTAGATGTACGTCAACTAGTCAGAAATAAAAGACGTAAAGAATATGATTAACATATAACTTAAGTTCTCATAGAAAAAAAAAATTGGGCCCTTTAATATTTCAGTTCTCGTATTGACGAGAAATCTCGAGATTATACGCGTCCCACGAACACTATAACTGTTGATATTTCACGCATCTCGTGAACACTATGTCTTCTTAGCCGCACGTTGTCTACTTCAGACCATCGGCGCTGAGGTGATCGAACCTGTACTTTGGTCGTCACTGGTTTCGCATAGTATTTCTTGCGCGTAATATTGATCGTCGTGTTAGACGTCAAGATTAGTATAAGTGGTTCTTCCTATACAACGGTCCCTGATCGTATCCCCACGTTGGGATGTCAGATTCACTTATAACAATTCAAGCCGGTTGGCTCCCAACTCGGGCTATTCTACGTGGTTGGATGTAACAATTGGGCCTGATCCACGCTGGTCGTGGCCTGAGGGGGACAGCTAAGTGCCCTCAGGTATCAATCATTTGGCTCACCAACATTCAGCCTCCAACGTAGGAGGGGACACAAGAGAGGATTCTGCAAAAAACAATCTACTTTTAGAATCTCAGAATCACTCTGTTGCGTCAATAATGGAGTTGTTCGTTTGAAGTTCACAAAAATAGAAATAATTTCAGTGGTCTTACTCTTTTAAATTACAGCCTAACCCTATAAGCGCGCGATTAGCCCTCACCCGTGGGTGTATGGCTAACGGCTCCCATGCGGTTAGGATGAATCGGCTCTTCTAAATATCCACACTCAAAATTATATAATAGAGAAGTATTTTTAGTGACTGGCCTATGTCAGCGCTAAACAATACCTCTTATGCCAAACGAACAAACCCATACGTAACAAAATTTCCAATACACTGTCGTAACGTCACCCTGGTTGAGACGCTATCGCAGCCGAAACATCAAGATCCCGTGGCCCTTTTTCTTTTCAAGGTCACGTTATCTAGATAGTTTCGAGGTTTACAAATACTGATACCAATTCTCTTAAAATTCCAGGAAAAGGTTGAACAGTGTGGTGCCGACGTAACGTTTGGACGTTTAAGTCGGACATCACCCTGCCCACGCGCTAATTTCGTACATGTATAACGTATCAGTTGTAAACAAACAACTAATTATGACCTCTCAGCAAACATATTTACATCAATATTGAGAGATTACATTCTGCTGTTTTATGTGTGTAAAACCGTACAATATTTTTTTTACATTTATTTTGGTGTAACAAATATTTTTACATTTACTTTGGTGTAACAAATATTTTTACATTTACTTTGGTGTAACATTACACCTACCTAATCATTAAACATACATGTCAGCTATCATCTTATTTATATAAGTGTGTTGAAGTGTATGCACCTAACCCTTATTCTTATATGCGTCAGATATAACTCGAGGTGACACATACAGGTCGCTACAGAAAGTCGACTATCACTGGCAGTTAAATCGTCTTTCCAACAATGCCATACAAAATCACAACAACTTAAAAATCTAGCTGCTAAAATTGTTTTTTACCTATCGGTCCCTGGTAAATCTTTCAGCATACCATTATAGTTTTATGTGCAGGCCCGACATGGCCTGTGACTACTTTTGTCCGAAATAACCCGACGAGTCCATCCGGACAGCTTTTACTATAGCCGCAAGAATGGTCCCAGCAGATTTTTAGGCATTACGCATGTGCGTAGCTTCATAGGCAAGTGCGTAACAATTGCTATTTTCACCAAAAAACGGGACGTTATTGATAACACCCGAAAGAACTCATACACGGAATGCTGGCCGATTCAACAGACGACAAAATAGAAAACGAGTGACTTATTATTTCAATACAATGTGACATGCTAGAGACATCGCAATTCAATGCAATAACACGAATCGCCATCGCCCTGTCATGTACAATTTCAACACAGTAAAAAAATATATAACTTCACGTACCTTTTATAATAATGAATAGCGTCTCTATATGGAACCTTTCAACGGTATGTTTAATATGTCCCCTAACAAGAATGGGAAATTCCATCCTTTATATATTGAAAAATGCACAAGATTTCCAAGATATTCAAGAAAAGTAACGAAATCGTGCAAGCGTTGATAAATATAGACACAATGAATTCCATCTCAGACAAACCGACCTTTTATTGGGACTATTAGTAGAAAAGGTACCGTATCATGGTTCGAATAGGTGACCAGGTGCATACCTAAACCTTTGCGTATTTGTGCGTATACGCAACCATCACTGATTCTGTTGTTCCATCTATTCTGCATCGTAACAGTGTGAAAAGATGAGAGTTTCTAATTGATTCTGTTTCTGTGTATGTCAGGGCTTAGTTGACAATCCTCTATGTGATGTGGCTGAAGACATGGTGAGAAGAAGGTTCAGCAATATGACCGGTAGCTACAATGGTAGCGTATGTGAATACCTGGCTGCATTCCTTGATGACGGACCTAAAACAACAAGTTATGACTGGAGAGATGCCTTGGAGAACCTTAATGAATTATTTGGTGCTATTTATACTTATGGAAATGTAAGAACAGTAAAACCTGTGTAAAGCGGCCACTCTCAAAGAGACCAAAAAAATGATTTTCAAGACCGATTATCGCTTAATGTAGGTCAATAGTATTGCAGAATGCTCCAAAGGGAGCATTCTACAATACTTTCGACCTTCATTAAGCTACCAGTAGTCATTAAGACCTTTGTTTTGTCTATTTTTGAGTGGCCATTTTACACAGGTTTTATTGTAAACCGGTTTTTCCAGAAGAGATCCCCCACCCCCAAACACACCAAGTGGGCAATATTCATAAAACTATAACTATATATGTGACTAGTAATGTTTCTATTCAAAGAGGAAGCCCATTGGGATATACAACTTATTGTCCTGGGGTCCTATCAGGTTTATTCAACCAGTATTTCAACCTTTGTATGCTTATCATATTATCATAATCGGATTTTTGATTAACGTACAGGTGCATGGGCATCATCCACATCAGTGGTCCCCCTTCCAGGTAACTGGCTAGCTGCACGCAATGCAGAATTCACACCTGATCTCCAGATGTTCCTTTCTTGAGGGTCAACTGTTGTGAGCTTCAACTAGATTCTTTCTGGTTTGATACCTTGGAAACTAAGAATGTTCCATTTTATATATTCAGGGGTCATATGTTATAATTTCCCGATAAAATTATATTTCTCAGTACCCTAGCTAAGCAGCGTATTTGTGTAAATACGCAATTAAAATCCTCAAAAAAGCAATTAAAATGAAATGCATGCGTACCGAAAATCAATTGTAAAGATCAGTATGCAATTACATGCGATGTCATTGCTTACCATTTGGTCCATTTCGTTTCCATTTGGGTAATAAACAAATGCCAGTCAGGTATTGATTTTTTATAACTAGCGAGAGCGCAAAAAAAACTCCAGTTTATGAATAAAATATCGGTGCCCAGTCCAGTATTTCGCGGAAAAACACTATGATGAAAGTGAAACTTTGCAAAGTATACACGCTCGGATGTCAACAAGGGGATGAGATTTCCTTCAGGTACAATAAAATCTGCTAGTTTGATACTTTAGAAAGGCAGACGATGGGAGTGAATAAATATGCAAGCACATTCCCGAATGCTTCAGGCAATAAGAAAACGTGTAATCACAGAAAAAAAAACATGGCGTAAAGAAAATATGAAAATACGTAATTGTTTTTGCAAGTACGCAATTGAGGATAACCAGGTTGCGTAAATACCCAATTGACCCAAAAGCTTATTTAGGGCGCTGTTTCTTTCAGCAAAAGATCATTTTTGTCTTAGAAAACAGTGCAGCCCCTTATGAAATGCCACATTATGTGGCATTTCATCTGGGTCTTGGCTGTTTGCCAAAGTACGAATTTAGGAGCCACTTGTATACAAAGGGTTAACCTATATGATGTTAGTCTAATTAGCGTTGATTATTTTTGCATTTTCACATCTGTTTGCATTATTAACCCTTAAAGCACCAATTATTAGGACTGCAGCAGACAACAAATTTTGCAACATCTTTCCTAACTTTAGAAAAAAATAAGGTATGATATTTCATGAGATATATCATGCCTTATTTGTTATTTTTGAAAAAGCTGCAATATTTGAAATTGTTGTCTACTGCAAGTTATAGGTGGCAATTTATGTGTTAACGATTTTTATTTTCTCGGTTTACCAGTGCTTCAACTTTGATAAGTTTTGTGGCTATACTGACCGCACACAGATGACCAATGATAGCCTAAAAATGATAGACCAAGACTTGTTCTGGGCAGCCATTGAGTTTGATAACGTGGATGGAGATACAATCCCGGAGCATGTGTCCTATAGAATCAGGATGGATGTAGATAAGGTGGATAGTACCAAAAGGGTTATGGACAAGTAAGTGACTACTGAGCGGGCGGCATAGCGCAGTCGGTAACGTGTCTGGCAACAGATGTGAGTCTGATTGCAGATCCAGGTGTTCGATCCCGACCCGGTCCCATACTTTCGTGGAGATTTATCTTGAAATAATTTCTATGGCATTCTTCTCCCTTCCACTGAATCATTCAAGAAGGGCTGTTGTCAGTTACAAGCGAAAGTGTGTGCACAAAGTACTGGTTAACTGCTTGTTCAAGCTTGCCCAGGAAAAAGTGTGGTTAGGTGAACTGACCGTCCCGCCATGACTACAGGGATACCGCAGTTAACTCTTTGCCTACTGGGTTAGGCCTTCAGATTTATGGTGGGCGCAGGTCATTGTTCCATAATTTAAAAATATGGCCCATCACTTTCCAAGGCAGTCGACCCAGTGGACCCAACCTTTTTAGTTGTGAAAAAATCTCACTTAAATAAAAATATTCATCTTACAGCGAGTCTATGAACTGCACAAAACAGAAAGTACATGTAAGTAGTCAAGCAGCCACTCAATAAAGACAAAACAAAGATCTTCATAACAAATGGTAACTTAATGAATGTTGAAAGGATTGCAGAATGCTCCCCTTGGAGCAATCTGCAATACTTTTTACCTGCATTCAGCAATAATTGGTCTTCTTTTTTGAGTGTCCGCTTAAGACAGGTTTTACTATATTATCAGCAGTCCATAAACATTTATGCATAACAAGTGTCTGTGTCAGTGTGTAGGTAAAGTATACTACACAAATGTCAACTGTGGTTAGTTTGATATGCTTGGGCCCATCATTTCAGAAAATGACCCACCAATTTTTGCTCCATGGGTCACTTGGGCCCACCAACCTTGAAAAAAATCTGAAGCCCTGCAGTGGGTAATTTTGCATACTTCGTTAAAATCAAAGACTTCCTACAGCAATGATTTTAACAAGTTTTATACCATTTTCCAAATTGTTTCACTGCTATGGTAACATGCAGCAAAATTGGAATCAAAGCATGACTCATCAAATGTACAGCACTGTTTTCTTGTTTTTGCAATTATCATTCAAAAAAAATAATTTGTTGTGTAATGGCGAAATAAATGACCCGGAATGAAGGTGTGAGATGGGTCAAACATATTCATTATATTCAGGGTAAAATTGTAGTATGTTTTTAAAAAGTTAAACAAATGTTGATTGATATGTGTTTCATTTTCGAGGATATGTGATAGATAGAGCAGCTTACATGAGTAGGCATTTCAAATGAAATTTATCAAAGAAGCCTTTGGCAAACTCATATGAACTGTCCGGGAGGGATAGTTATTGCCTTAAAAGTGGACATTATTTTGACAAACAATTGCATTGTATTATAGAACTTTTTTCTTTCTGTAAAGGCGGTAACTTTAATATTCATATCTGGGCGTGGTTCAGCAATTTCATCTGCTAAACAAGGGAAATCAGGTTCTATTTATTATTTGGTGAAGAATGAATAAGTTGTTTGGGCTGCTCAAACGTGTGTGCATTTCATGAAAACTCTACTCACATTAATTAACCCTGAAAGCGCATAATCACAAAATGTATGTTTTTTTGTCGTCCACTAAAATATTTGAAGCCTTATAAACAAACAATGTGGACCCAGATCAGACTCCTCCTGTAGGAGCAGTCCGATCTGGGTCCACAATGTTTGCCTCTATACGCGCATACAGGCAGTCTGATCAGAGCCTTTGCTAGTCGCTTTAATACTCTCGCTACTGACTCAACATCATTTGGAGTTTCTAAGTTTAAAAGGCGGCTGCACAGGCTCGTCTTAGTCTATGCTTGTCACATTGTTGGAAATCACATGTCATGGCTCAAATGTCTTTCTTCCTATTTCAGATATTTCCGATATGCCCCAAGACGTATACCAGGCATAGACACGAAATATTTCACATATGGATTTGTATATATACAAGATATGATAGAGCATGCCATCATCAAGGTACACACTGGTCTAGGTGACCTCAAAGCTTCAGTTGGAATCTTCACTCAACAATTCCCTTACTTCTGCTACACGCAAGATAAGTAAGTAGAGACTAATCTTAACTCTTTTTACACTGATTAATTCGTCCAATTTCAGATATTTCCGGTATGCCCCAAGGCGAAGACCAGGTAAAGACACGAAATATTTCACATTCGGATTCGCATATATTCAAGATATGATTGAACATGCGATCATCAAGGTCCACACTGGTCTTGGTAGTGTGAAGGCTTCAGTTGGAATATTTACTCAACAATTCCCGTACTTCTGTTACACTCGGGATAAGTAAGTATGGTAAATGTTCTAAAATTTTGAACACTTTTCTTTCTGTGCTCATAAATGGGCTTCAACGAGACAAAACCTGTCTTCGGGGTTTCTGAAAGGGTAGTACAGAAACTACTTAGAAAATTAAAATTTTACAAGTCGCAAGTTTAGATATGATACTTTCTGATAAGTAATATTTAAAGGCGCTGATCAGACTGCATATGCGCAGGCTGGTCTGCATCTTTGTTGTTCACAAATACAATGGCAAGTTCTCTTGCATTTAGGCCCAAATGCAGATTATCAGGACTGGAATCTACAAACTGCTTGTCAGATTAGCAAACAGAGAAGACCCTGATCAGAATGTTTCTTGGTCTGTTCTGTTTGTTTAATTTTGTAGCAAACAACTTGTGTTCATAAATTTAGAGCATCTAGCATGCTACTAACAGTTACTAAACTTAACATTTCTATACCTGTAAAAGCCATTGTTGATAAACCAAGTCCCTTGTATCCATGGGGTCTTAGTTTGATACCCAGCTCCTACAGTCTGTCTATACCTGTAAAAGCCATTGTTGATAAACCAAGTCCCTTGTATCCATGGGGTCTTAGTTTGTAACCCAGCTCCTACAGTCTGTCAGATGAGACCCTTTGCCGTGGTACTATTTCCACATGACTTGAGCTGTTGGTGCGATGTTAAAAAAATATTTTCTGATTATTTCTTCCCTCTAGTGTGTAGAGCATTTGCATGTTCTTTATTTGGCATATTCAGGCCTGCAGATAAGAATGTGTAACTAAAATATTATTTTCTTATTTCTCATCCAAAACATATGTAGTGGGTACTCATAAGAACCATCTCAATGAGATGGTTCTTTTGAGCTCACAAACAAAAGTAAGGACTGACGGATAAGAAAATTTACAATTTTTTGCTTGAAAATGTCATTTATCTGGATCTATGCTTATTTGTCCCCTCAATCCTACTTATGGGCTTGCAGTGGATAATGCAAAATATTCTCTATTCCAATTTCTCCCAAAAACATCTTCAGGCTTCACAGACATTAAAAAGTCATGCTTATTATCATCCAGTACAAGCTCAAATCTATCTTAACCCTTTAAGTGCCAATCACAAACAACAGCAGACAACAAATTTTGCAACATCTTTCCTAATTTTCGAAAGAAATAAGGAATGATATTTCATGAGAATCGTCTGCCAGCAGACAATTTTCATGAAATATCGTGCCTTATTTGTTATTTTTGAAAAAGCAGAAAAATTTGAAATTGTCGTCTGCTGCAAAAAATAGGTGGCGCTAAAAGGGTTAATTTCAGTTCTTAAATTGAGACAACTATCTCCTAGTATATGATTGAGCCCACCTGTGCACAACAAGTTCAAACTAAATAATTTGGATCAGTTAATGTCTGATTTTAGCGGAGCTGTTCTTCATCAACAGTTTACTTCAATGACAATTAGGCCAATTTTTACAATTATAAACCGGTATAACTAAATGAAATTTAAGCTGTCTAAAACATGGCCACCAGTTAGCATGTGTTAGAGAGGGTTCGCACAGGCTTGAAAAGTACTTGAATATACAGGACTGTCTTGAAAAGTCCTTGAACATTAAATTTGCCTTGAAAAGTAATTGAAAAACACTCCAAGGCCTTGAATTTTACCATTTGCAGGAGGATTCAACGCTGTCTTTGGATACTTAAATCAGTATCAAATTGTGGTTCCTTTATTTAATATAGGCACCACAATTTTAAACTGATTTTCTTAAACTAATATCTTCAGTAATGCAGTCTAGCATTTCCGAGGTGGAATTTTAATGTGTAAATCAGTATTTTTCATAAGTTTTCAGTCCTTGAAAACAGTAGTAAAGTCATTTAGAAGTCTTCGAAAGTCCTTGAATTTTACAAAAACTTGCCTGTATGAACCTTGTTAGAAATCTTTTTCCTCTAAAGCCAGTGATCAAAATTTGATATAATGTGGCAGAAATGTTAAAAGGCTACTAACTACAAAAATAGCTTAAAAATAAACATTCATCTGTTTATAACAAGGCAGCTAGGGGAATTTATTATGCTTAAAAATGTTTTCCTTTGAAATAAATGGTTGGAATTCAAACAAATTGCAGAACTGGTAACTAGGGGACCTTCTACCAAAACGCCTAAGACAAATTTATTCAGATAAATGTCATCAGGTGGTTATTAAATATGTTGCATGAACCTTGTCATTATAGCTAATGTGACTGCAATACCAGTTTACCCATAGGTTTGATTGTATACAGTGTTTTTCCTTCATACTTTTCGTAGTTTCACACTGTGTGTAATTCCCTCTACTTTTGGTCTAGAGATTTAACCAATCAGGAGCTTCGTTTTAATGATTGCATATGTAAGATGATGAATGGATTAATATATTGGAGTACTACTAATATTATGCATGATGACCTTTCACTTACGCATGTAATGCAATGTGTTTATCATTAAGGGATAAGATAGTGTAGCAATCATGCTATTTTGCCCAAGTACGCATGGGTGAAACTTTCAGGATTGCTCCTGAATTCAGGATTTTGAGGATGACTCCACAGAAAGTCATCCTCAAAGTGCTGAATTAAGGAGATTATATTAGCTTCTCTTATTTATTTTCAGTCTGTCCAAGGACAATTGACTATTTATACTTTAAATTATGGATATTTAGTGGGCATGCTGCAAGTTTTAAGATTTAAATTTTGACTGTTTAGGATTTTGAACTTTCACCCATGAGTATGTGATCATGAGTTCAGCAAAGAGCACATAGGGGTCAACTTATTTTCATTGCAATGTTGTACACATGAATATAGGTTGACAATTTAAGCAAAAAATTTCAGCATAAAATTGCGATTATTTTCTTATCTATCAGTTGAAACATGTGTTTTGAGTGCTCAAAAGAACCGTCTCATCGAGACGGTTCTTTTGAGTACCCACAACATATTTTTTGGTTGAGAAAAAAGAAAAATAATTTTCAGTTACACACTCTTATCTGGGGGCCTGAATTTTGCGTGAAAAAGGTGCATTATTTGTTTGAAGATGTTGGGGATTACTTCTTGAAGTTTCCTGGGAGCTAGCGAGAAATTTTGATAAGTCATGAAAACTCATAATTTTGTTACCTAATCTGAATATCACATGTAAATTTTCATTTAAATACTTATACAGAGTTTCACAACAGTTAAAGATTTTTCATCATCAATAAAATTTCATCACGTTCCTTTGAAAATTGTTTCAGCAATGTGTGATATCTAAGTTTTGACGCTGTGTTTAGATTAAATAATAAATGATCACTAATGTTAAATCCTTTATTTATCATGTGGGCTGCTCCATATATCAGCAGCGAATATTCCATTTAACCCTTAAGTGCCAATCACAACTGCAGCAGACGACAAATTTTACAATATCTTTCCTAGTTTTCGAATACAATAGGTATGATATTTCACGAGAATCATCTGCCAGCAGACGATTCTCTTGAAATATCATGCCTTATTTGTTATTTTTGAAAAAGCGGCAAAATTTGAAATTGTCGTCTGCTGCAAATTATAGGTGGCGCTTTATGGGTTAATCCATTGATTGTTGCCGATTACAGATTCATCTATGCTATCTCTCGTATGTTGCCATTGTTTATGATCCTGGCCTGGCTCCTCACGACAGCCATGTTGTGTAAGAGTATTGTGTATGAGAAGGAACGACGTCTGAAGGAAGTCATGAAGATCATGGGCCTCAGTAATGGTGTTCACTGGGTAGCATGGTTTATCAATGCTTTCGTGATGATGTTTGCCACCATCTTACTTCTAATATTGCTTCTCAAGGTAAATTTAACTCTTTACTAGCTCGTAGCAAGATCATGGGCCTCAGTAATGGTGTTCACTTGGTTGCATGGTTTATCAATGCCTTTGTGATGATGTTTGTCACCATCTTACTTCAAATATTGCTCCTCAAGGTAAATTTAACTCTTCACTATCTAGTAGCAAGATCATGGGCTTGAGTAATGGTGTTCACTGGGTAGCATGGTTTATCAATGCCTTCATGATGATGTTTGCCACCATCTTACTTCTAATATTGCTTCTCAAGGTAAATTTAACTCCTTACTAACTAGTTGCAAGATCATGGGCCTCAGTAATGGTGTTCACTGGGTAGCATGGTATATCAATGCCTTCGTGAAGATGTTTGCTACCATCTTACTTCTAATATTGCTTCTCAAGGTAAATTTAACTCTTTACTAACTAGTAGCAAGGTCATGGGCCTCAGTAATGGTGTTCACTGTGTAGCATGGTTTATCAATGCCTTTGTGATAATGTTTGCCACCATCTTACACATAATATTTCTTCTCAAGGTTAACTCTTTACTAACTAGTAGCAAGATCATGGACCTCACTAATGGTGTTCACCTGGTAGCATGGTTTATCAACGCCTTTGTGATGATGTTTGCCACCATCTTACTTCTAATATTGCTTCTCAAGGTAAATTTACCTCTTTACTAGCTAGTAGCAAGATCACTCTTCACTAGCTAGTAGCAGGATCATGGGCCTCAATAATGGTCTTTACTGGGTAGCATTGTTTATCAATGCCTTCGTGATGATGTTTGCCACCATCTTACTTCTTATATTGCTTCTCAAGGTTAATTTAACTCTTTACTAACTAGTAGCAAGATCATGGACCTCACTAATGGTGTTCACCTGGTAGCATGGTTTATCAACGCCTTTGTGATGATGTTTGTTTGCCACCATCTTACTTCTAATATTGCTTCTCAAGGTGAATTTAACTCTTTACTAGCTAGTAGCAAGATCATGGGCCTCAATAATGGTATTCACTGGGTAGCATGGTTTATCAACGCCTTCGTGATGATGTTTGCCACCATCTTACTTCTAATATTGCTTCTCAAGGTAAATTTACCTCTTTACTAGCTAGTAGCAAGATCACTCTTCACTAGCTAGTAGCAAGATCATGGGCTTGAGTAATGGTGTTCACTGGGTAGCATGGTTTATCAATGCCTTCGTGATGATGTTTGCCACCATCTTACTTCAAATATTGCTTCTCAAGGTAAATTTAACTCTTTACTAACTAGTAGCAAGATCATGGGCCTCAGTAATGGTGTTCACTGGGTAGCATGGTTTATCAATGCCTTTGTGATGATGTTTGCCACCATCTTACTTCTAATATTGCTTCTCAAGGTAAATTTAACTTTTTACTAACTAGTAGCAAGATCATGGGCCTCAGTAATGGTGTTCACTGGGTAGCATGGTTTATCAATGCCTTTGTGATGATGTTAGCCACCATCTTGCTTCTAATATTGCTTCTCAAGGTGAATTTAACTCTTTACTAACTAGTAGCAAGATCATGGGCCTCAGTAATGGTGTTCACTGGGTAGCATGGTTTATCAATGCCTTCGTGATGATGTTTGCCACCATCTTACTTCTAATATTGCTTCTCAAGGTAAATTTATTCTTTAGTAACTAGTAGCAACTTTTATTGCAAACAGGTTGGACCTAGATCAGGCCTTACAAACTGTCAGGCATGATCTGGATCCAAACTGTTTAACACACTGCTGACACTGGCGGTATTCCTGAAGTGTATTTTTGAAAATGTTCTCATAAGATTTATCTGCAAACCATAAAAAAAGCAGAATAAATTACCCAACATGCAAATGGTTAAGTGCAAGTTTTTGACTGCATGGAAAATCTGTTTATAGGACATGACCTGTATTTTGGGGCTCAATGATTAATTATTACAGTAAATGATCTAATATTTTGAACAATAGTTGCCTGCCAAAAAGATCCAGACAATCAGCCCAGACCCAGATCAGACTGCTTCTTTGTGCAGAGACAGACCATAATGCTAAGAATCAGTCTGATCAGGATCTTCCCTGTTTGCTATTTTGACAAACATTTTGTGAATTCAAGCCCTGAAAAGCAACATTCAATTTGAGAACAAAAAGAGAAAAGTGTTACACATTTTAGAACATCTATCATTCACATTTGTGCAGTCTTCAGCTGAAAATTACCCAATGCAGAAAACTATTGCTGCTAGTTAGAACTTCTTGATAAACCCTTATATGTTATATTTTATGCCTGATGGTCACGTGTAAGACTTGACTGTCCACATAGTATTTATTTTTACGCTCCAGAACTCATGTGTTTAAATGATAAAATGTACCAAATTAACGCTTCATTAGATGGGCCCGGAAGCGACAAAACCTGTCTTTGGGATTTCTGAAAAAGCGAGACTCAAACCAGTCTCCTCAGCTACAGAGACTAGCTAGAAAATTGAAATTTCGCTTGTAGCAAGTTTAGATATAATACTTTCCAATAAGCGAATAACAATGGCGCTGATCAGACTGTGCGGATGCACATGCTGGTCTGGGCCTTTGTTGTTTGCATACCCCCGAAGACAGGGTTTCTTGCGTCAAGGCCCAAATAATTTCCTCCTCTGTACCTTGCCAAACAAGATGCCTGTTCTCATTTCAGCAGCTGATTAACCTGTCTCATGTATATCTAAGAGCATGAAGAAGACTGAAATATTGAAGTTTAACAGGAAGTTAGTAAATAATGTATAAAAACATCATAAGAGCATATCCGTCAATCATAAGATTTCCTGTATTTAAAATTTGTTAAGGTCTTTGGGTCAAAGTTCAGGCCTCAAGGTTATAAAACTTTTTTTCATACTAACTCAGCTGAGCACGAAATGTATCCTGCTGATAAATGTTAAAATGCCAACAATTGTTGGCATTTTAACATTTATCAGCATGATAAATACAACACCTGAGAGACTTAATGCAAGAAACTTCTTTATTTGTCGGTATTTTAGTTTTAATGAGCAGTTGAAATTTCGTGCTCAGTTGAGTTGAGCATGAAAAAAGTTTTATAACCTGGGGGCCTGCTCTGTTACAGAGAGTCAGTTTAGATGGGGAATCTAATCAAATTTTTATGTTGAACTTAACTATATTTTTTACAGGGGGGTTAATGACTAAGAAGTCTGAGCGGGGTGGCCATCCTCTTGGTGCTTCTTGGTCTGGTCCATAGTGCTAACCCGACCTAGGTTTGGTCAATAGTATGACTCTTCAGGGGTGTCTATGTGGATCTGGAATCTACGAATCTGTGAATGCTCGGAAGACATTCGTATGTGCTTTATATAGTCATATAGATATAGACATGTAGACACCAGCAAACTTCAGTCATTTACTTACCTATCTTTTTTACAGGGCGGACAGGTATTAGAACACTCCGATCCATCGGTCATCTTGTTCTTCATGACAGTATTTGCTGTGGCCACCATAGTGAAGTGTTTCCTGATCAGTGTGTTTTTCTCGCGACCAAATCTGGCGGCGTGCTGTGCTGGATTTATCTATTTCATGTTGTACCTGCCGTACATGTTGATGATACAGTGGGATGATCAGTTGACACTCTCCATTAAACTGGGTGTGGTAAGTTGATACAGTGGGATGATCAGTTGACTCTCTCCATTAAACTGGGTGTGGTAAGTTGATACAGTGGGATGATCAGTTGACACTCTCCATTAAACTGGGTGTGGTAAGTTGATCTTGTTTTGAAATACCAGGGGATTTTCTGCCCATCTCTAGGGGCCGAATTTTGGCCCCATTACCAATCAAAAACAGCCACCTTTTTTCCCAATACCATGTCTGATTTTCCCAATTAAGGAAAGTAACCTTTTTTAGAGACCCCTACTTCTTATGAGAAACAATGACCCATATGTCGTTATTTCTCCCAATTTTGATGTTAAGTCAATCATTTTTTTGCCCAATTTTGGCCAGGGGCCTTTTCCAAAAATTTCTGGAAAAAGCCCTGTATACAGTTTGAGTAGAAGATCCTGTTAAGGGGCATTATGTTGTGTCCTTAAGCTAAACACTTAATCCCCACTGCTTAGTATTGGTTCAACCCTGGAAAATGTCCTAACATGACTGGAATTAGTTGACTGGAATGTAAAGCTTCAACTCAAATGAATCTGACAAAATAACTTTATTAAAGATCATACCCTGAGTGTTTGAATAGCAGCTTCTTTCGATGGAAAGACAGGACCATTTTCATATATCTGTATGAATTTTTTGTGGTGCTTTTTGTCCTCTGCTGATTTTTTTCAAAATCAACTTTTTTAGAAAAAACACAGGAACACCATCAGAGTGTCAAACAGCTTGGATCCAGACCAGGCCCGACATAATGTCGGGCCTGGTCTGGATCCAAACAGTGTTCAATCAAGGAAATTTTAAAGGGGGCCATTTTCATTTGATTTCAGATGAAAATTAAGCACTCATATATTTCCCCATTCACCTAATGTTAAAGATGGCCCACTTTAGCAGGGGGCCATTTGATAAAGAAGGGGGTCAGTAGTCCCCTCTAGATTAAACACTGCCAAACTGTTTTGCAAAAGCTATCAGCAAACAACGTCAGTAGGCAAACAGTAAATCTCATCTCCTTTGATTTTTTTCAGAGTCTGTCTTCTAATGTTGCGTTTGGCTATGGTTGTAACTTTATTGCACTGTGGGAGGAGCAGGCCGTGGGTATACAGTGGAAAAACCTCTTGGAGAGCCCTATCACTGATGACGAGATGAACATGATGCACTGTATCATGATGATGATTATTGACACTGTCATCTATGGACTACTGACATGGTACATTGAAGCCATCTTCCCAGGTTAGTCTTTGCTTAGGCTACACACAGGCTTGCTAAGTTATTGAAAATGAGAACTGTCTTGAAAAAGTCCTTGAAAAGAGCATTGTACTTCAAATCTGCTTGAAAACAAGCTTAAAGCCTAGGAAAATACCAACAGTAGGATATGCAGTGTTCGCGTTTACCCCGTAATAATATCTAAATACGCACTGAGAATTGTTGGTACGCAAAATAGACAAGTAGCCTGCGTCCATGGAACGCAAGATAAAAAGCAGTCAACTCAATAGTGCAGAGAGTTAAAACCTTTCAATATCGGTCTTTTGTACTTTGCAACACTTCAAAATCACATAGAGACTGCTATAAATAGTATTCAGTTGTGGTTTTCTGAGATCTGTTGTTCATAGTTAAGGTTGAAATCAGAACGAGGCTCTGCTATAAATAATGATTTACGATTTTCCCAAAATCGATTTGCTGGGTGAAAAATGCCGTTTGCCATGAGGAATCACACAAGGAACATTTAAATAACTTAATAAAGTTAATTCTGAAGTCAATACTATCACAATTGGATGTTTTGTCTATTCAAAAATGCGTTCACAGACATGTTCAGCGATTTTCAACAAGCACATGTGAAATAATCTTGGTCTAGAGAGTCAAGTTAAGACTTTTTAAAAGCAAAGAAGTTTAATAGTCAAAGACTCATCACTGCTAAGTCTGCTTCTTTCTTACTTAATTGATTGTCAATCACTTAGTGTAAACTGAAAATGTTTGAGATCAAAGTTAATTGATAGTTTTAGCTAATTTCTTTGAAAAAAAACAATCATCGGTTGGGAAACTAAACTTTCTTGGGCTCAGTAAAATTTACATGGGACTCAACTTTTGTTGATGCCCTGGGTCCCAAGGACGCAATAGAAATCATGCCTAAATCTAACATTGATATGATAGTCCCTCCTGTAAATAGAGTCCAAATACAACTCCATTTTTTATTTGGTGAAGCATATTTTTGAAGCTATTAAATTTGCCAAGTTTGATCAGTGGTTCACTGTGTGCTAAAACTGAAGTTAAGGCCCCATGCCTCCTTATGGACAGCAGAGACTGATCAATATGAGCAGATGCCAATACTGATCAGAGTCTTTTCTGTCTGCTTTGGTAAAATTGTTGATTTTGTGTACTGCAGTTCACACCTCACACCTTATAAATAATGTATTTTAGGACCATAGATCCAGATAACGAAATTTTATTAGCATAAAATTGTAATTATTTTCTACCCAATCATTTTTAACATATACTTAAGGAATAAAGAAACGCAACAAATACTTCAAGTCATTATAAGCATACAATATGATGCAAGTTTTTAGTGCAAATGATATCTATCCGTAGGAGCAGTATGTGTCCGTCAAATTACAGCAGGTTCAGCGTAATTATCGATTACGTAATCATTTTGGTAAGCGCGTAACCAGCCTGACCCCCCGTAGGAAACTGCTAAAACAGGGTCAATAAGAGCAAAGTTTGAACCAACCATCGGTTTATTGTTTTAAAAAGTCTTGGCATAGATTGCGGATCAAGGAAATGATCAAATGGCGACGTTTTTGTAGGATTCTTAAACGGCTTAACGTCATTAACGTCAACTCTGAATACTGTGTGAAACGCGTAAATTTTCTTTTCTGCTTGATATTTATTCACTACAAAGACGTTTTGTTCAAGAATTATGACTTAAGATCTTCAGGCGTCAAAAAACCTCAATTCTGACGTCAAAATTCGATATCCTACGTTTTAATGGTTTCCATGATGTTTATGTGTTTTTCTAGTGATAAAATGGTCCAGTGACACAGTTTAGGTTACAGTTAACAAGTTTGATGTTCACTCTCGGCATGTAATCAGATGTTTTCTCTTGCATTATGCCGTGTTTTGTTTGGCTGACGTCAATATAAACACCTTACCAGCGTATTTCTACGGTTTCTGAAAAGTCATTTTTTCCAAGAAAGCATGTTCGGATGACTCTAGGTTTATCTTATCCCGTATATTTACCAGCGACCCAAACCCGCTGGCTCTAAGTGGCGTTTATCGCTTAGTCACTACCATTGTGTATCTTGCCATTCAAGTTGCGTGTTTAGAGGCAATATTTAACTGCGTTACGAATATGATTGGACGTTTGTTTAATTTGCAAAGTGTCAAGTCGACGCCAATTAACCAAACTAGAAAAAAACGGGGTTTCTTGATCTTTATTCTGATGTTAACGTCACATTTTACGTTTTCATATGTTTTCATCTTGTAGCGTAAAATGTAGCGTTAAAATGACGTTTTGGTATTTCATCACATGCTATAAATACTCAATTAGAAATTTTCAAAAGAGATTTCACCAAACCGTCATATAAACACGCAAAAATTAAATGTTTGTCTGTTGCGTTTCTTTATTCCTTAAGTATATGTTTTGGGTGCTCAAAAGAACCGTCTCAATGAGATGGTTCTTTTGAGTACCTACAACATATGTTTTGGATGAGAAATGAAGAAAATAATTTTCCAATACACACTCATATCTGGAGGCCTGGTTGGACAGTATGGAATGTGGGTGGGGGCTTCAAGCTAACTTGGTGTGGAAAGTGAAGACTGATTAGACCTGATTCGGAGGTTATAAACATTTTTTATGTTTAACTCACCCGAGCATGATAGTTCAACTGCTGATAGAAAGTAAAATTCTGAAAAATAACCTTTTTTATCCTGCTTAAAGCACTCAGGTATTGTATTTATCCTCAACAATTGTTGACATTTCAACATTTTTGAGCACAATAAATTTCATGCTCAGTTGAGTTCAGCATGAAAAAGTTTTATATTCTTAGCCTGATATGAGTATTTGCTGTCAAACACACATAATTTTGTTGGATTTGTACGCAGTGATTTCAAGTCTAAATTTCACAAGCCTCCAGATAAGAGTGCGTAACTGAAAATTATTTTTCTTGTTTCTCAACCAAAACATACATTGTGGGTACTCAAAAGAACCATCTCAGTGAGACGGTTCTTTTGAGGACCCAAAACATATGTTTAGATTGCTGGTTAAGAAAATAATTACAATTTTACGCTCAAATGTTTTGCTTAACTGGACCTATGGTCTAAAATATATTTATTGCATTACAGGGCAGTATGGGATACCCAAGCCATTTTATTTCCCCTTCATGAAGTCTTACTGGTGTGGGGACCAGCAGATGGTGAATGATGGGAATGAGCTGGGCCACGGCGGGTTAGAACTAAATGGTCATAGTAAGTACATGTTATTTTACCCCTTTTAAGACCAATGGAATTTTCCATATAGTTTGATACAATTAAGTCAGGATGGTCCATTGTATATGAAGATTGATTTTGATTTAGCAAACAGTGCAGACCATTATGCAATGCCGCATTATGCTGTATTTCTTTGGGTCTTCACTGTTTGCCATAGTAGCTGTTTAGGGGTTTGCAGTATACAAAAGATAAGTTGATAGCTAAAAAGTCTATGTGAAATAGGACAACAGCCAATTGAACATTTTGCAAACCAGGCTTGGGCTTGCTCTTTGCTCTGTCATTCGACCTACAAGAGTCTTCCAATAAGCACCACAATAAATGTTTTCATGGAGAAAAATAGAAAATGTGTCTGCATTTTGATTTGTAAAAACAGACTCTTTTCGGAAGATGAGTTGGAAATAACACTTCTACAACACATATTGTGAGCACCACAGCTCAGTCGGTAGAGTGCCAAACTCCTGAACAAAAGGTTAAGGGTTTGAATCCCACCAGCAGCATAGTGTCATGTCCTTTAGCAAAACACTTTATCTTAGGTGCTTAGTTCTGGTTCAACGCTGGAAAATTTCTTGACATGACTGAAAAATTGTTGACTGGGATGTAAATTGATTGGGATGTAAAGTTTCAGTTTTACAATCAAAGCCCTTAATTTGATTAAACATTGAATATGAATTTTATGTACTCTTAGATTTAAAGAAATTCTTGGTAGATATTTATTGGAAAAATGCATCTTAACCCGTAAAGCGCCACCTATAATTTGAAACAGACTACAATTTCAAATTTTGCCGCTTTTTCAAAAATAACCAATAAGGCATGATATTTCATGAGAATCATCAGCAGACAGTCCTCATGCAATATCACATTTTATTTTTGACGAAAATTGGGAAAAATGTCACAAAATTTGTCGTCTGCTGCAGTCGTGATTGACACTTAAAAGGTTATTATATGCGATGATTTTTTTGCTTTTCCAAGGTTCATGATAATATAAATTCCATGGGTTCAGTTCAAAGTTAACGAGATGTGATACCCTTTGGTGTCACTCACTTTCATCTGAATCCATGATGTCCAACCATTCATCAACATCGGAAATACGAAATTATTTCTGAATGGTTATCTGTATTGGAGTTAAGTAATACATTATATCATAGGTCCAGATCAGCAAGATTTTTGTGCATAAATATTGTAAATCTTTACTATCCTTCAGTTCAAATATGTGTTTTAGGTTATCAAAAGAACCGTCTCATTGAGATGGTACTTTTGAGTACCCACAACGTATGTTTTGGTTGAAAAATTAAATTTTATTAATTTTTAATTACACACTCCTATCATGAGTGCTGGCCCTGAGGTTATAAAACTTTTTTTCATGCTCAACTCAACTGAGCATGAAATTTCAACTGCTCTTAAAAACTAAAATACCGACAAATAAAAAAGTATCTTGATTTAAGTCTCTCAGATGTTGTATTTATCATGCTGATAAATGTTAAAATGCCAACAATTGTTGGTATTTTAACATTTATGAGCAGGATAAAGTTTGTGCTCAGCTGAGTTGTGCATGAAAAAAGTTTTATATCCGCGGGCCTGATTTAGATTCTGCAAACATGGAAGCTGAGCCTAAAGACAGGAAAGTAGGAGTGGCTCTGAAGAAACTAACTAAATTGTATTCCTCGGGTCAGAAGAGGGCTGTGGATGGGCTGACCATCAATTTCTTTGAGGACCAGATCACCTCCTTCCTAGGACATAATGGAGCTGGAAAAACAACAACAATGTAAATATTGTCAAGGGACAAATATATTTCAATATTGCACTTGTCCTGCAAGAAGAGTGACTTACAATTTTCACTCGTCTTGCAAACACATGCATGTGTCCTTTAAAAGCGTATGCAATAAAGAACATAAGGGTGTAATATGTAGTATGACTTCTTCATGTAATTCTTTTCAAAGCACTCGTCCTGTAAGACGAGTGCTTTGAGAAGAATTACTCGTCCTTTACGAGCGGACGAATGGAATTTTTGTCCCCTGATTACTGTTATTATTCACCTTCAAGATTAACAGGATACTTCATATGTATTGGTGAGACAAGAAAATTCCACTCAAAATTTGTCAATTACAAATAAAAATCAGATTTGATCTTGTTAGCTAAATCTGAGCCAGTTTATAATTTGAGTGGCCCAAGTTTACAAAATATAATGTCATAGATTAGTCCCTAAATGTTGCATGAATCTGAACCAGCAAATTGTGGGCCAGATCTCATAGATCCAGTGAAGCAAAAAATTTGAGCTTAAAATTGTTATTATTTTCTTCACCATCAATTAAAACATATGTTTTGGTTGAGAAATTAGAAAACTAATTTTCACTATTATTTACACTATTATCTGGAGGCCTGTCAGATCTGGGTCCAAACTGTTTGCAAAGCAGACAACATTAACAGGCAAAGAGTTAAAGAATGTTTTTACACATATACAATAGGGAGCTCAGTGGTAGAGTGCTTGACACGAGACTGAGGCCGGCCGGGGGCTCGAGCCTCACCGGCATAACTGTGTTATGTACTTGAGCAAGACACATTTATCCACATTTAACCTTGCTTAGTACTGGTTTAACCCAGGAAGATCCATCCCGACATAGTTGAAAATTGTTGACTGGGATGTAAAGAACCAAATCAAACAAACATATACAATAAGTACCATTGTATAATGAGCTTGCCTAATTATTTTTGGTTTAAAATTTTCAGGTCTATTCTGACAGGACTGTTTCCGCCAACAGAAGGTACAGCTTATATTCATGGAGAAGACATTAGGTTCAAGATGGATCATATCCGCCACAGTCTCGGAATGTGTCCTCAACATAATGTTCTTTTTGATTGGTACGTTCTTGCTTTTCTTTTATGTTGATAATATTTTCAGTAAAACCTGCGTAAAACGGCCACTAAAAAAAGACCAAAAGCTGGTTTTCCAGACTAAGTATGGCTTAATGCAGGGCAAAAGTTCTGGAGCATTCTGCAACACTTTTGACCTTCATTGAGGGAGGGCAGTGGCTCAGGGATAGAGTGCTTGACTCGAGACGGAGGGGCTGCAGGTTCGAGCCTCATTGGCGTCACTGCGTTATGGTCCCTGAGCAAGACACATTTATCCTAGCTTAGCACTGGTTCGACCCAGGAAGACCCGTCCCTTTATAACTGAAAGATCGTTGATGGGACATAAAGAATCAAATCAAAAAAAATTAAGCAAAAAAGACCAAAAATTGTTTTTCAAGACTGAGTATCGCTTAATGCAGGGCAAAAGTTTTGCAGAATGCTGCAAGAGGAGCATTCTGCAATACTTTTGACCTTCATTAAGCTACCACCTGTCATTAAGATCTTTGTTTTGTCTATTTTTGAGTGGTCATTTTACATAGGTTTTACTATATGTCTTAAACAATGTACAGTGCAGTCCCTTTATAACGCTATGTTTGTGGTCCATAAGAATGGATCATGTTATAAGTGAACAATTGAATGGAGAATTTTACAAAGAAATTATAGGAAAATGACCATGTCATGGTCATTTTCCTATAATTCCTTTGTAAAATTCCATGTTAAAAAAATATTCGGAGCCACAACATGACTGTGTTATATCCAAATATGTGTTATAACAAGGTGTGTTATAAAGGGACTGCATTGTATATGGAATAAACTACAGACTGTTCATGAGGTATAATCTTTATATAGCATTCAGTACAATATAAATAATACTATTTTAATCTTAATGAGTCTGGCCCTTGAAAATATTTTATAAGCAACACTGTTGGATTTATATTATCCAGGGTTCACACAGGCATTAAAGTAGTTAGTTGAATGTGGGCCTCAATTGCTCACATACACAAAATATGGCTATAGATAAAGACAGATGACAATTTAGACATCTCACCCTGCGGGATACAACAGCATAGGCTTCATACACTATATACGATAAGTACCATGACAAGGTGTGTTATAAAGGGACTGCATTGTATATGAAATAAACTACAGACTGTTCATGAGGTATTATCTTTATATAGCATTCAGTACACTATAAATAATACTATTTTAATCACAACAAGTCAGGCCCTTGAAAATATTCTATAAGCAACACTGCTGGATTCATATTATCCAGGGTTCACACAGGCATAAAAGTAGTTGAATGTGGGCCTTAATTGCTCACATACACAAAATATGGCTATAGATAAAGACAGATGACAATTTAGACTTCTCAACCTGCTTGATACAACAGCATAGGCTTCATACACTATATACGATAAGTTCCAAAATCTCCTGAGCTGGCCCCTATGGGCCTTGACACAAGAAAACCTATCTTCGGGGGTTTGTGAACAACAAATGTGCAGACCAGCCTGCGCGTCCGCGCAGACTGATCAGCGCCTTTATTATTGGCCAATTGGAAAGTATCTTATCTAGAGTTGCTATGAGCGAAATTTCAATTTTCTAGCTAGTACCTGTATCTGAGCAGGCTGGTTTGAATCTCAATTTGTTGGAAACCCCGAAGACAGGTTATCTCGCGACGAAGCCCATATGTATTTGACACTCTGTCCATCTCAGTGATATGGTTCTTTTAAATACCCACATATAGAGAGCACAGTGGCTTAGTGGTAGAGTGCTTGACTTGAGACCAAGGGGTGGCGGGTTCGAGCCTCACCGACGTCACTGTGTTGTGTCCTTGAGCAAGACACATTTATCTTTGCTTAGTACTGGTTTAACCCAGGAAGACCTGTTCCGACATAACTGAAAGATTGCTGATGTGACATAAAGAAATCAAACAAACAAATATTATCCAGGGCTCACGCAGGCATAAAAGTAGTTGTATGTGGGCCTTGATTGCTCCCATAAAGTATGGATATAGATAAAGACTCAGATGAAAATTTAGACTTCTCACCCTGCAGGATACAACTGCATAGTCATTTCAGGGGAGGCTTCATACACTATATGCGATAAGTACCAAAATCTCATGACCTGGCCCATATGTATTCAGGGTTTATGTTAGGAAGGGGGATTGGGGGATTTCCCCAGTTTTTGAAAGATCCCCCATTATTTTAAGAGAGAGAGGGGGGAGGCAGATATTTTTATATAGACAAAGAGGAGAAAATATCAAAATATAATTAAAATGGTAATTTTGCAAGCAAATTTCCCCTTCTTTTCAAATCCTAGAATAAACCCTGTGTATTTGACTCTGTCCATCTCATTGATATGGTTCTTTTCAATACCCACAAAATTGATTTATGATTCCCCCTCTGATCTGGAGGTCAATGTTATTTTTAAGGTTGATATGGTAATTGTGTCAGCTCATTTGATTTTGATAATTATTGCAAAAGAAACCAGTAAAGTCTCAGAGGAGTCCACACATACAAGCAGTCTCGTCAGGGCATGCACGGATCCAGAGGAGAGGGGGGGACTGGGGGTCCAGACCCCCCTGAAAAATCATAAAAATATAAGGTTTCTTAGCAATACTGGTCCGGATCCCCTGAATAATCACAAAGGTACCACGCCAGCATTCAATGCTGGGCCATCATTGGCATGCCAGCAAAACGCCATTGAAATGGTGTTTCGCTGGCGTGTCAGTTATGGCCCGCTTTTAGAGGTATTTGGATCCCTTCACCAACTTAAAAAAAAAAACCTTGTCAAAGTTGGATCCCCTCTGAAAAACCTTTCTGGATCCACGCATGCAGGGAGATGAGTCTGCACACACAAGCAGTCTCACCTGAGTTTTTTATGTTTACACATACACACTGTTTAGAAGTAGGGGATGGGTCCGATGGAAAGCATCTGTCTAGCTACATAAATACATTGAAGAAATGACTTAAACATGGGTGAAAGTTTTCAGGATTATTCCCGAATTCAGGATTTTGAATGCTGAATTAGTGAGATTATAATAGCCTCTCTGATTAATTTTCAGATTATCTAAACACATTTAACCATTTAAACCTGAAATTATTAATGCCTCGGTTACATTTGCCTTCCGATGCCCATACGATGTCCAAATCACCCTTTCCGTGCGGCCATCGCACAGAGACCTTGCGATCATCGTACAGATCCATGGGCATCGTAGCCTCTATGATTTTGTTTAACTCTGCACTATAAGTTTTGAAAAATTGCAAGATCGTTGCCCGTAGACACATCACAGGTAGATCACACAATACCCGTACAGGCACCTCATGCTGATCGTGAGGAGGCCGCACGATTTTAGAGTCATTTGGGCCCAAAAACTGATCTAGGCTCTTGAGATAATCGTAGGGAATCCTCAAGGAAATCGCACGGGCATCGTATGATTTTTGTGCGGAGGTCGTGAAGATTACACGATGACTGTATGATGACTGTACGTTTTTAGCACGATCTCCACAAGGTCTCTGTAAGGACTGTCTCGTTCTGTCACCAAAAGAAATCGCAGGGTGATCGTTAAGAATGTAAACACATACGTTGTAGCATAGAGCCACCTACGATGTCTGAAAAATATTACGGAAAAGCGTAGACAAATAAATCGTAAGATGCCAGTGGCAAATGTAACTAAGGTATAAGTTTTGTAGGCATCCTGAAAGTTAAAAATTAGAATTTCAAAAGTTGAGGGTTTTGGAAATTTTGAACTTTCACCCATGGACTTAAGACATATGGGATAAGTATGATAATTACATGATAGTGATAAATATTGGAATTACGGTAAATGTTCTAAAATTTCGAACACTAGCTACCTACCAAAAAAGGCCTAGGCAAATAGGGCAGACCAAGATCAGACTGCTTCTGAAGAAGCAGTCTGATCAGGGTCTTCCCTATTTGCTACTCTGACAAGAAATTTATGAATTCCAGCCCTGAAAACCAACATTTTATTTGAGAACAGAAAGAGATAAGTGTTCGAAATTTTAGAACATTAACGGTAAGCCACGATGTGTGTGATATTGCAGGTTGACAGTAGAGGAGCATCTCTGGTTCTATGCCCGTTTAAAGGGAGCTCAGTCGGAGAAGGTGAAGGTGGAGATGAAGAAGATGATTAAAGATGTCGGGCTGACTAATAAGAGAAATGAAATGTCAGCAAATCTTTCTGGTATGTGATAATATATTATCAATCTTGTTTGATAGACAAAGGCAACCTAATAACAGATTGTCATGGTTTTGCCAGCTAGCTGTCCCCACAGTGTAGTGGTTAAGTAATATGGGGAACTGCAGACACAAAATCAACGTCCTTGGCATTCCCCTGGGCTGGGGGTGGGGGGGGGCAGTGGTCACAAATGACTAGTGCATAAAGGCGAAATAAATTATGCACACCATCCATTTGTAACCACGCCCCAGCCGGGCAAATGAGCTGTTAGTACAGTGTCATACCAGGTACCTGCAACCAGAAAATCAAAGTCCTCGCCTTCTACCCGCTCTGTGGGCTGTAGTTACGAATGACTTGTGTATTAGACGAATTAGAGCACATCCAAACGATGTGACCCCCGTTTAACTATGGCCCTCGGCGCGAGAAAACCTGTCCTCGGAGGTTTGCGAACAATAAAGATGCAGACCAGCCTGCCCATCCGCGCAGTCTGATCAGCGCATTTGTTATTCGTTTGTGGGGAAGCACCATATCTAAGCTTGCTACAAGTGAAAGTTTGATTTTCTAGCTAGTCTCTGTACTTGCGGAGACTGGTTTAAGTCTCACTTTGTCGGAGACCCCGAAGACAGGTTTTCTCGCGACGAGGCCCAATCTGATGAATAGCCTCCTCATTTTTTTTTGTTTTGAATATTATTTTCTTTTGCACTTGTAATATTTGTCCTAGAGCTGTCGAGATACGAGACCACGATGCAATAAAACCTGACTTCTGGGTTTCCGACAAAGCGAGTCTCAAACCAGCCTCCTCGGCTCAACAGGCTTGCTAGAAAATTGAAGTTTCGCTCGTAGCGAGTCTAGATATGACTCTTCCAAAAAGCAGATAACAAAGTTGCGGATGAGACTGTGCGGATGCGCAGGCTGATCTGCGCTTTTGTTGTCACAAATCGCCGAAGACAGTTTTTCTCAGTCGCAGTCCAATTGCTTTATGTCATTTTACCATGAGCGCTTAGAAAGCAAGATGCAAAATTTGATATTCATGAAATATGATAAAACTCAGACAGAATTGTTATTTGCGCAGTCTCTTCAAAGCATTTGCAGTGTGTATGTAGATACACCAAGAGTTACATGTATCCTGTTAGTGACCGTTTTCTTTATCATACAACCTGATATACGATAGTTAACATGGTAATCATTGAACTGTATAAACCACGTGCTACCCATATGAAATACAATGTGGGAAAATGAGGAGTTTTCTAAATCGAAAACGACTAAATTATTTTATTGTACAAGATATTCCAGACTTATTTTCCAATCTTAAATGTTCAAACATGCAATTGTATATAAGGCGGTGATATATTATCTGCATGTGCAAAATTTCAGTCCAATTTGATATCATTAAAGACATTTTAAAAAGAAAAACGATGTCCACTGAATTTCTGACAGCACAATAGTGACAAGACTTAAAACTTGGAAAGTGTGTACGGCGCTTACATTCGGTTGACCTGCCTATCTTTTTTGGTACAAAGGCACATATTTCAGACACATTCTAGTTACTTTAGATTAATGTCGGAACGTCAGTCTGACATAAGAGTATTTGAATACTGTACTGATCCGAATATGTAAATGGTCGAAAGACAGGGGACATAAACATTATCAATTTATTTCTGAGTTATGAGGCACAGAAATGGTACGCATGGGATATAGCTGCATATGTCTTTAAGAAAGAGTACCGTACCAACATTATGGACAAGCATAAGGTTTGAGGAACAGAGCAATAAATCTAGTTTATGTTCTATCTGTTAACATAGGTTTAGATAAACAAAAATGTTTGAGCGTAAAAATGTAAATATTTTCTTACCCATCATTCTCTAGATCAGACTGGTCCTTTAGGGAGCATGCATGGATCCAGATGCGGGGACAGGGGGTCCGGACCCCCATGAAAAATCACAAAAATATAGGGTTTTTGCAATAGTGATCCAGATCTCCTGAAAAATTACAATTGTGCCAAGCCAGCATTCAATCTTGGGCCATCATCGGCACGCCAATGAAACGCCATTAAAAATGGTGTTTCTCTGGCTGGCCCATGATGACCCGCTTAAAGTGGTATTTGGATCCTCTCTCCCTTCATCAAGTAAAGAAAAACCAACCAAAAAAAACCCCCGTCAGAGTTGGACACCCTCTGACGAAACTTTCTGGATCCGCACATGGGGAGCAGTCTGATCAGGGAATCAAAGAGTTTGCTTCCATTCTAAAAGTAGCCTGGAATGCATTTGCAGTAGATACAATAAGCTGTTAAAAATTTCAGGACAACAAAACAATGACATACGAAAGGTTAAATGAGCCGCGACATCTGATTTCCAACAATGTGGAATTTTGACAAGTGTAGCCCGAGCCTGTGCAGCCTCCTTTTAAGCTTAGAAACTCCAAATGATGTTCAGTCAGTAGCTTAACAGTCATAGAATATTCAAGCGACTAGGAAAGGCTCAGATCAGACTGCGTGTATGTGCAGGCTGATCTGAGGCTTTGCTGGTCGCACATACCACATTGTTGGAAATCTCATGTCCCGGCTCAAATGTAGAACCGCTATATAATATATCCAGACCTGAATTCTTAGTTCTTTGTTGAAGTTATTATCAACTACAGTGCCTGATCAATTCCTTTATCTTTTTAATTTTAGGTGGAATGAAACGAAAGCTGTCTGTTGCTATAGCATTTGTGGGTAATTCTAAGACTGTCATCTTGGATGAGCCAACGGCCGGAGTGGATCCATATGCTAGAAGAGCCATCTGGCAGATCCTGTTGAAACTCAAAAAAGGTAATTAAAATTCTCATCTGATGTCCCCTGTTGCATATTTTGGCTTACACAACAGATTTTTTATATGTCAGAGATAAATTGTTTGAAGCCTGATCAGACTGTTCCTTGGGGAGCAGTCTGTTGGGGTCCACACTTTTTGTAAATTTTGCTGCCAGTGAATGACAGCAGAAGACACTGCAGGTGATTTTGCTATTGTGGTGAAAGGGGTTAAAGTGCAATACATAGAGTTATGATTTTGTCATTATGTGCCCAACGCTGTTATGGACGTCATAAAGTTTTCCAGAAAATCACCAAGAGTTCTTAAGCAGTGTGATAATGCTAAATGGATTGACAACAAGTAAATCTATAAACCACAAGTGGTTTATCAATTTTATTGCATGGCATTATTTCACCCCCAGACGCGATGTCATATGATAAAATCACATCTTTGTTGTATTTAAGAGGGGAAAGACTTGCTTGATTGAATATTATTGGCCGCAAATACTTTCTCAACTTCAGTGAGAATCATGCACAGTTTTACATGAATGGGAATGCTGATTAGAAATGAATAATTATGATGATCAGTAGCAGTATAAAGTTGTTTTACCACTGTCTTTTGAATACAGTGCATGTATTGCTTAGTGTTTCCTAGCAACTTTAATAGAAAAAACAAGACATATTACCATGCAAAACATACACAGAAACTCTTTCAAGTTAGGACAATTACAAATAGAATATTCATTGGAGGGCAAGTACTGATAATTGATTAGCATTTTGGATTCATTTAGTCAGCCCGAACCTGAATACAAAGGATACCTTATTATTCCTAAACTTGATTAGTCTGTTTGAACATCTGATTAGGTGTGCAAATTGTAGTAATTGACTGAAAAATGGTTTAAAACTGAGTTTACGCAGTTTGGTCAAGTATGAATCACTAAATATTTAGAGTGAATATGATATTTAACCTTCTTTTCTACCTACAGCTTTTGTCTTCTGCTGATGACCTATCCAAACAGTTTGGACCCAGATCAAGACCGACATAATGTAGGTCCTGATCTCAATCCCAACCGTTTGAAAAGTATGAATCACTGAATATTTAGAATGAATATGATATTTAACTCTTTTTTTCTACCTACAGCTTTTGTCTTCTGCTGATGACCTATGCAAACAGTTTGGACCCAGATCAAGACCGACATAATGTAGGTCCTGATCTCAATCCAAACTTTTTGAAAAGTATGAATCACTGAATATTTAGAATGAATATGATATTTAACTCTTTTTTTCTACCAGCAACTTTCGTCTTCTGCTGATGACCCTTGCATACAGTTTGGACCCAGATCAGGACCAACATAATGTCGGTCCTGATCTGGAGCCAAACCCCTTGACACTCGGATAGTGTTCCTGAATTATTTTTGAAAAAGTTAGCAGACGACAAAAGCTTGAAAAATTACCCAGCATGCATAGAGTTATGAGGAGTGTAGTGGCTTGGTTGGTTGGTTGTAGGACTGGGGATCAAAGGGTTGTTGGTTAGAGCCTCACCCCTGACAGAGTCACTGTGTTGTGTCCTTGAGCAAGACACTTTATCCGCTGCTGAGTACTGGTAAAACCCAGGAAGACCCGTCTAGATATGTCTGAAAAATTGTTGTCTCAGACATAAAGAATCAAAACAAACGAAAGCATTGCTGCAAAGAGTTAAAAAAATTCTGGACCTAACTTGACTGTGATGCATGGGTGAATGTTTTCAGGATTATTCCTGTATTCAGGATTTTGATTCTGAAATTCCACAGAAAGTTAGCCTCAAAATGCTGAATTAGGGAGATTATAATATTTTCAGTCTGTCTAAAGACAATTGACCATTTAAACTTGAAACTTCGAAAATTCAGTTGGCATACTGCTAGTTTGAAGGTCAGATTTTCGAAACTTCAGGATTTTAAAACTTTTTAACTTTAACCCATGGTGATGTTTCTATGTTCTTTCAGGAAGAACCATAATTCTGTCGACACACCACATGGATGAAGCTGATGTACTTGGTGACAGAATCGCTATTATCTCACAGGGCAAGCTCTGCTGTGTGGGCTCTAGCCTCTTTCTGAAGAATCGCTATGGTAACGGGTATTACCTGACCTTGGTACGCAGTGATGAAGACCTGGATGAGGAAGAATTGTTGAAGAAAGAACTGCTGGAGCCACTGAGTAGACCAACATCAGCTGCCAGTGTGAGGACCATAGTGGACGTTCAGGTACTTCAAACATTTTGAACCAATTTTGTAAGGAGGATTATCTTGATGCATTAGACCTTTATTAATGACATCTTTATACCCCCCGCAAACTTTGTTTGTAGGGGGTATACTGTTTGCACGTTGTCCGTGCGTCCGTCCGTGCGTCTGTCCGTCCGTGCGTCCGTCCGTCCGTCCGTCCGTCCGTCCGTCCGTAACGCTTTGTTTCCTTAATAACTCAAAGAGTCATTGCTGGATTTTCATCAAACCTTGCAAACATGTTCATATATGCAAGACAAATACTTTAGACAAAAAAGTAAGGGCTAGGGGCCAATTCTATTAGAGTTATTTCCCTTTGTAGTTCTAAATGGCTTTTAATATAGTGCTTTATGCTTATGCTATTATAGGCCATACACGGGCCAATCAACCCCTACCACAGCTTTTGATGGAACAATTTGATACTTTTACTATACAATGTAGACACATTGAACATATGCATGAAGGAGTTTAGTTCAGAAAAAATAATTTTTGACAAAATGACAGCTGTGAGAACTTAGACAATTTTTCCCTAATAAGGTGTTTGTATATGCATAGACAGTGCCTTTATGGGCCGATCAACTCCTACCACAGCTTTTTATGGAGCAATTTGATACTTTGCCTATACAATGTAGACACATTGAACATATGCATGAAAGAGTTTATAATTTTTGTTTGCACAGATTCTACTGAAATACTCTTATCAAAACTAAGGTCTCCTTGTTCAAACTATAAATTGCCAAGTTTTTTCACTGACCCTTACTGTGCGGGGGGTATCTAATAAGCATTGCTTATTGACTTTTTTCATTTACATTGCTTGTGGGGCAATTAAAGTTTGATATTTTATTGTTTGTTTGTTTGTTTTGATGCTTTACGTCCCAAGTCAACGGCTATGGTCATGGCGGGACGGTCAGTTCACCTAACCACACTTTTTTCCTGGGCAAGCTTGAACAAGCAGTTAACCAGTACTTCGTGCACATACTTTCACTTGTAACTGACAACAACCCTTCTTGAATGATTCAGCGGAAGGGAGGAGAATGACCAAAGAAATTATTTTATGATCAATCTCCACGAAAGTATGGGACCGGGCCAGGATCAGACTCGCGACCCCTGGATCTGCAGTCAGACTCACATCTGTTGCCATTGTTGCCACTGTTGACACATTACCGACTGCGCTACGTGGCCCGTTTTTTTTTTTTTATATATTTTAATTGGGAATGATTTTATAAACAACATAGATTATTAATAAAATCAGTTAAATGTTTGTCTGAAAACTTAAGGTTAAGGTTATATATCATGCTTGGTATGCAATAAATAGAGGATCTTACATGAGTGCTCATGTTTTATTGATTTTATTAAACAAGTTGGGGAAAAGAGATAAAATGCTCGAAAGGAAAAGAGATAGAATGTGAGGCTTGTCGAGCATTATATCTCTTTTTCGCAACCAGTTTAATAAATTCAATAATACAAGAGCACGAATGTTAGATTCTATAAATCATATGACATTAAGAATATTTTGAATTCTCATTTCTGGCGTAAAAATGTTATAATTTTGTCATTATGTATGCAACATTGTTACGGACATCATAACGTTTCCCGTAAATCTGTAAACCACTGGTGGCTTATCGATTTTATTGCATGGCGTTGTTTCACTCCCAAACGTGATGTCATATGATAAAATGAGAGAAATGAACCCATTATTGTAGTTTTTGAGTTAAACCTCAAAGAGCTAATCACCATGACTCACTGTAGCAGAAACAACTTTTTCACTTTGCTGTTTAAATTTTGGAACAACACAGTTGATGAATAATGGTTGAGTACTTTTATGTGAGTTGTCTGCTGGCAGATGAGTCAGGTAAAATATCAAGCCTTTTTTTCCCCATTAGAAAGAGTTTCATCAAAAGGTTGCATACTGTTAGTTAAAGGTGGTGCTGTACTAATTTTACTCACATATATTGGCCAGAACATAAGGTTTCAGTGCTTATTGCATATGTGCCAATGTCTGTAATACCCCCGCTCCCTGCTCAATATCCAGCAAAGCTTAAGGTCCAAATTTTGGTCAGTCTTCCTTTACATCTGTGCACTGATTATGTGAGCAGCAAAGGCTCGGGTGAGTCTGCACATATGTGGACTCTCCTGAGCCTACACTGCTCTCCGATGTGACAAGTTCAAAATGTGGTGCACAGGCCCTTATAAACTTTCAAACTAAAAATGACAGATTAACAATTCTTTAGAAAATGTTAGCTTTTGAATGATTTAACAATTCACCTGAAATATCAAGCTTGATCAGGCCCCGAGGATAAACTTTTTTTCATGCTCAACTCAGCTAAGCACAAAATTGATCTTACTCATAAATGTTAAAATGCCAAGAAATGTTGGCATTTTAACATTTATTAGCATGATAAATATCCTCGACTATCCTAAGTTCGTGGGCCTAAGCAATCAGAGACAGCTTCTAAGATGGGAAATGAAAAGAATGTCTAAATTCTTACCTTTACGCCAGTTTTTATTATTTTCCCCTATATCTGAATCAAAATTGGAATTGAAAATGGCAGGGAATATTAAATCCTTTTGTTTACAAACATGTGTATTGTAGCATGAGCGGCCATCTTGAGTATTGTAAGTTTGTGACGTCACTAGTCTGGTATTTTCCGCTTCACAGTTAGGCCACACAAATTAGATATTTGGTTGATATAAAAGGAAAATGCAAGTTAATGCTTCAAATAATGATTGCAATCCTGCATTCAAACAATTAGAGAAAAATAATGATCATTTCATATCCAATTAAACTTCAGTATTGATTAAGGAATTGTGACCATATGAATAAATCATTCATTCTTTCCTATCAGACTGGTAATGCACACAAAAGCAAAAAAGGACACTATTTTCCAATTAAATATGGCCAATAAATGTTACTCAAGATTTCGGAAAGTACAATATAATGCTAAATTCTTTTGTCACGTTTTATAGCGATCTAGGAGATCAGCTATTTTTTAAACTTTCATGCTAATTCTGGTATGCATTGATAAGCGACCCAAGTTACATCAACCCAATAATTAAAATGTCTTTGGCCTTACTATTCCCGGAAAACATATGACCTTGACCGCCATATTGTAAACAAATTGCAGACACGGTTGGAGCAAGTGAAATTTTTATTTTTATCTTTTTTTGGCCGTTTAAAGACTACACAAAATTGGGAATAAGGATAAATCAATAGTTTGTGAACTTTGCATCATGATTGCATATGCACTACCTGTTTTAAAGGCATTTTCAAGCAGATACTATTCAGTGAAGTTAGTTGACAGTTGAAAACAGTTTTATACTTTTAGAATGATTACAGCAGCAAAGACATGCAAATACAGCGGATGAATATTGATGTCATGAACTTGGGATATTCACGAACTTGGGATATTCTACGATACAACATCTGAGATTTTTTTTAAGCAAGAAACTTCTTAATTTGTTGGTATTTTAGTTTTTATTATCAGTTGAAATTTCGTGCTCAGTTGAGTTGAGTACGAAAAAATAAGATGGTGCTATTAGAATTTTACTCACATATATGGGTCAGCACACAAGGTTTCAGTGCTAATTGCATATGTGCCAATATCTGTAATACCTCCCCCCTCCTTGATTAGGCTTCGAGGTTATAAAACCTCTTTTAATGCTCAACTCAGCTGAGCACAAAGTTTATCCTGCTCATAAATGTTTTAAAAACTGGCAACAATTGTTGGCATTTTAACTTTTATTAGCAGGATAAATACAACATCTGAGATTTAAAGCAACAAACTTCTTAAATTGTCAGTATTTTAGTTTTTATTAGCAGTTGAAAGTTCGTGCTCAGTTGAATTGAGCATGAAAAAGGTTTTATAACCTCGTAGCCTGCTCCTTGTAAGAATGCTGTAAGCTGACATTTGAGCCAGTGCATGAGATTTCGAACAAGGTGGTATGTGCCAACAGCAAAGCCTCAGATCAGCCTGCGCACAAGCGCAGTCTGATCAGAGCCTTTGCTTTATGCTCGAATATCTTATGAGTGTTAAGCTACTGACTGAACATCATTTGGAGTTTCTAAGCCTAAAAAAAGGCTGCACAGGCTCGTCTGAGTCTACACTTGTCAAAATGCCACATTATTGGAAATCACGTCACAGCTCATTTATAGATTGTCACATCAAGCATAAATATTTCCATTTCCAGCCCAGTTTAAATGAGACTGAAGATGAAGGATATGCTGAGAAATCTGACAGTGACCCACCTACCCCACCACCAGAGAATACATCAGTTTTAGGTGAGTTGATAGTGACCCACCTACCCCACCACCAGAAAATACATCAGTTTTAGGTGAGTTGATAGTGACCCACCTACCCCACCACCAGAAAATACATCAGTTTTATGTGAGTTGATAGTGACCCACCTACCCCACCACCAGAAAACACATCAGTTTTAGGTGAGTTGATAGTGACCCACCTACCCCACCACCAGAAAATACATCAGTTTTAGGTGAGTTGATAGTGACCCACCTACCCCACCACCAGAAAACACATCAGTTTTAGGTGAGTTGATAGTGACCCACCTACCCCACCACCAGAAAATACATCAGTTTTAGGTGAGTTGATAGTGACCCACCTACCCCACCACCAGAAAATACATCAGTTTTAGGTGAGTTGATAGTGACCCACCTACCCCACCACCAGAAAATACATCAGTTTTAGGTGAGTTGATAGTGACCCACCTACCCCACCACCAGAAAACACATCAGTTTTAGGTGGGTTGATAGTGACCCACCTACCCCACCACCAGAAAATACATCAGTTTTAGGTGAGTTGATAGTGACCCACCTACCCCACCACCAGAAAATACATCAGTTTTAGGTGAGTTGATAGTGACCCAAGAAAATACAATCATCTTTCCATAAGCAAACAGACTAGACTCTGATCGTGACCCATCTACCCCACCACCAGAAAATACATCTGTTTTAGGTGAGTTACCTTGTTTTGAGCTCCATGGAATAGATACATATGGCCCAACTCGTGAGAATTTGTGCTTAGCAAAAGCTAGTTGTTGAATTGTGATTGTGTTATCTCTGATTATACCATCATCAGTGTTCTGCCAAGGATGCGTTTTCCGCAGCATTGACACATTATTTTGTAGTCTGACGCAACTTAAAATTGTCTCGTGGGTCATCTGACGCATGCAAATTTTGGGCTTGACACTGACATTTGCAGCTTGTTGGTCAAATTTGTCACCTTCCAAAAATAAACTGATGTTTTTTCATGGAATTCCCATTGCAATGAAACAAATTCTTTGATTGGTGCTTGGGTTATCTCGCGAGAATTGAACGAGTCTCATTTATCTCTCGCTTCAGACTGGTACGCTTATTATATTATGGGATCATTTTTATTTGGTGCAATAAAACGAAACCCAGTCACCCACTTAAAATCAACCAATGAAATACATTGTCACAAAGCGTGTGTCTATTATTTCTTTGTCAACAAGGATGGCGGACAGCTGGAATAAGCCTTGTGTGCTGACAATTCTAATTTTCTTCTCCATGCAGCCTATGAAGAATTAAATCTAATTCAGACCATGACCTATATCCACCCACTGCAAATGATGATCAAAACACTGAGAGAGCAGATGGGGTCTAAAAACGCTCACCAGGGTCCCCCCTGATGAAATTGCATCTGCAAGTTCGTCTGAAAAATCATTTTCCCGTTACGTTAGCAGCTTCAGTTTCACTATATCAGTGTCAAGTAAGTTCGGTTGTAAGAAAAAAAAAACATAGAGCAAACAATTTTCAGGCTATTTGTAAAATTCATGTATCAGGACCAGCAGCATGCATTCATAGACATAACTGAAATAATTAGAGGTGAAAATAAAGTATTATTGTGTTTTTTTGGCTAAAAGTTGTTATCAGTTGTTAAGTCGCACTATTTTTCGAAATGTCCCCACTTTTTCAAAGGTGGTGGGGCATTGTCCCCAATTTTGAAATTTCTTTGCAGAACACTGTATCATGGTTGCTGAGCACTATTTGCACATACTTCTGAAGAAGCCAGCTGATCTGAATCTACATGTTTTCTTAGACATTTGTTTTATTTTTTCATACAATTTTTCAAGAGGCTGCACATTTGGCATCATAGCCATATCATACCTCCCCTCACTTTAACCCTTTACCTCATAGATACATAACATAACATAACTTTTATTCTCTCAGATTACATAATACAATATATGAGGAAACCCCTTTTGACACTGTTGCAAACAGAGCAGACCCAGATCAGGCAGCTCTTATAAGAGCTGCCTGATCAGAGTCTAGTCTGTTTGCTTGTAGAAAGATGATTGGATATAATCTTACACAAGTGAACCTGACAAGTAATTTCTTTGTTCTATGTACAAACATAAAAAAAATATTTATATAATTATTCATAGTGGGCAGAGCTTAGCATAAATATTCATGAAGGAAAGGATTGAAATGCATAAAAACATAATAAATACATAGACTTTAGATAAAATATATGCATATGTGTATTAATTTGTCTAACTATGGTATGTTGTTTTCTTATATTGTGGCTTTACTTGTAGATTTTCAGTAAAGAAAGTGACACATAATAAAACCATTGAATTTAGATAAAATATATGCATATGTGTGTTAATTAGTCTGACTATGGTATGTTATTTTCTTATTTTGTGGCTTTTCTTGTAGATTTTTCAGTAAAGAAAGTGACAGCCTTTATAAAGAAGTATGTGCGAGATGCCAGACTGGTGGAGGACAATATGACGGAGATGTGTTACCAGCTCCCTGATGAAGCGGCGAGACAGGGAGACTTTGAGAAGCTGTTCCTGAATCTGGAGAGATCTCACAAAGATCTTGGAATATCTAGCTTTGGTATATCTGATACCAGTCTTGAAGAGGTAAGTACTGATTCACTGCATGACTTGTAGCAACTGAACTTTGTAGAAATCAGGGTTCCCACAAGCTCTGGAAATCATGGAAAACCTGGAAAATCACGAAAAAGTTCCATGAATGGAAAAATCATGAATTTGAAAAATCTGAATAATCATGGAAAAATCATGGAATTTTGTGAAATAATGTGATGAGACCACCAGTAGCCAGAAATCTAGCTGTCGGACACTTGTGTGTCCGACAGCTACTTTTCTGGCTAGTGGTGGTTTCAAGTTTTAATTATTTCCAAATGCATGCTTGGTATACAAGCATGCTGTTGTTGCTGCATTCCACATTTATGCTCAGCGTGGTGAAGATGCTGCTAAAAGGGGAGGTTGGAGACAGTGCATTAAATAGTCACAGAAATTACATTGTTGATCATGGAAAATCATGGAATTGTGATTTTGAATTTATGTGGGAACCCTGAGAAATATAATATAATAAATTGATTGCCTAATGAGACACCATGTGGCCGTCAGCTTATATATTGAGTATGTTGCAATACTTAGTGATCCCCTATGTAAACCTAGATGCGTCATTCAGGTCATTCACTCCCATAGACTTTTAATAGTAAAATTAAAAATTCTTCTTTGAAGCCATGAGGCCTATATCTCAGGTGAGTAATATAGGCTTATTGAGCCTCTTGTTTCACAATGGGGCTCACATGTGTCTCATTGTGAGAAAACCTGTTTTTGGAGTTTGTGACCAGGCCCCGAGGTTATAAAATTTGAGTACAGTCTATAACTCAAAATAAAGCACAATGATTGGCTGCTGCCAATAATTGTGCTTTATTTTGAGTTAGAGAATGAACTCAAGTTTTATAACCTTGGGGCCAGGACAAGTTTAATCCTGCCAGCTTAGTTATAGAGACTAGTAGACTATTGAAATTTTGCTTGTAGAGAGTGAATAATATAAACACAGATCAAAATGTACTGATGCAGAATCTGGTATGTACTTTTGTTGCTTGCATGTATTAAAATCAGATTTGATATTATATAATTTTGGGTGACATTGGAGTTCTTCTTGTGTGGCCTTGCCAAAATAATCAGACAATCAAAGATCAGCAGAGTGTGTTCCAAAATATTTCCACTTTTTTTTCAAACTTTACCTAGACACACATTACCTATTCCTATTTTGACTAAAATGTAATATGGAAAATGTTCTAAAATCTCTAGCACATTTCTCTGTCAGTTTTCAACTAAATGTTGGTTATAAGGACTAGAATTCATAAAATACTTGTCAGAATAGCAAACAGGGGAGACCCTGATCAGACTGCTTCTTCAGAAGCAGTCTGGTCTGGATCTCCCCTGTTTGTCTAGGCCTTTTTGGCAGGCAATTAGTGTTTGAAACTCTAGAACATTTTCAGTAAGTATCTATTATTATGGTATATCACAAGGTATTGAGTGTTTCTGTTATTTATAGGTATTTCTGAGAGTGGCTGATGAGACTGAGATAGAGGAAATGTCAGATGAGAGTAAAAGAAATAAACTTGAAGAACTCTCTGAAGGTAAAACTGTTTTATATTTTCATATGAGTTAGGTCCAGAATTTTTTAACTCTTTGCAGCAATGCTTTTGTTTGTTTTGATTCTTTATGTCCGAGACAACAATTTTTCAGACATATCTAGACGGGTCTTCCTGGGTTTTACCAGTACTCAGCAGCGGATAAAGTGTCTTGCTCAAGGACACAACACAGTGACTCTGCCCGGGGTGAGGCTCAAACCAACAACCCTTCAATCCCCGGTCCTACAATCTACCAACTGAGCCACTGCCCTCCTTTCAACTCTTTGCATGCTGGGTAATTTTCACGCTTTTGTCGTCTGCTAACTTCTTCAAAAGTGACTTTTTCAAAAATAATTCAGGAACACTATCAGAGTGTCAATCGGTTTGGATCCAGATCAGGACCAACATTATGTCGGTCCTGATCTGGGTCTAAACTGTTTGCAAAGGTCATCAGCAGAAGACAAAAGTTGCAGTTAGAAAAGAAAGAGTTAAATATTATATTCACTCTAAATATTCAGTGATTCATACTTGAGCAAACTGCGTAAACTCAAATCAGACTGCTCCTTGAGCAGTTTAATTTTGGTTTTAAACTATTCTTCATTCAATCACTACAATATGCACACCTAATCAGATGTTCAAATGCAGATCCAGGGGTCACAAGTTGGATCCCGGCCCGTTCCCATACTTTTGTAGAGATTGATCATGAAATAATTTCTACAGTCATTCTCCTCTCTTCCGCTGAATCATTCAAGAAGGTTATTGTCAGTTACAACCAAAAGTATGTGCACAAAGTACTGGTTAACTGCTTGTTCAAGCTTGCCCAGGAAAAAGTGTGGTTAGGTGAACTGACCGTCCGGCCATGACCATAGATGTTGATTTGGGACGTAAAGCAAAGAAACAAACAAAAGATGTTCAAATGGACTTAATAAAATGTTCGGATAATCAAGTTTAGGAATTATAAGGTATTCATGTATTCAGATTAGGGCTGGCTAAATAAATCCAAAATGCTAATCAATTATCAGTACTTGCCCTCCAATAAATAATCTATTTGTAATTGTCCTAATTTGAAAGAATTTCTGTGTATGTTTTTGCATGGTAATATGAACCGTGACATGAGATTTCCAACAATGTGGGTATGTGTGACCAGCAAAGCCTCAGATCAGCCTGCACACATGTACAGTCTGATCAGAGCCTTTGCTGGTCATATGACTATTCTATGACTGCTAAGCTACTGACCGAACAACATTTGGAGTTTGATAAGCTTAAAGGAGACTGCACAGGCTCGTAAGATTCTACACTTGTCAACATGCGACATTGTTGGAAATCACATGTCGGGGCTCATATGTCTTGTTTTCCTTTTAAAGTTGCTAGGAAACACTAAGCAATACATGCACTGTATTCAAAAGACAGTGGTAAAACAACTTTATACTGCTACTGTCCATCATTACTAATCAGTATTTCGATTCATGTAAAACCACAGGGGCCAGTCCCGTGTTTACAGTATGCCACAAAGTAATACATTTATAGTCTATTTCAGTATATTATCGGAGATGGCATATTAAGCTGGACTGACCCCTGTGTGTAAAACTGCCCATGATTCTCACTGAAGTTGAGAATATTTGCCACCAATAATATTCAATCAAGCAAATTTTTCCCCCTCTTAAAAACAACAAAGATGTGATTTTATCATATGGCATCACATCTGGGAGTGAAATAACACCATGCAATAAAATCAACAAACCACTAGTAGTTTATAGGTTTACTTGTTGTCAATCCATTAAGCATTATCAAGCTGCTTATGAACTCTTGGTGATTTTAAGGAAATGTTATGACGTCCATAACAACGTTGCGTACATATTGACAAAATTATAACGTTTTATGGCAGAAATGAGATTTCAAAGTAATCTTAATGTCATATGATAAATAGAATCTAACATTCATGCTCTTGCATTATTGAATTTTTTAAACTCCTTGCGAAAAAAAGATAAAATGGGAGGCTTGTTTAACAAATTCAATAAATATTAGCACTCATGTTAGATCCTCTATTAAATAAATAAATAAATAAATGAGCCGGTGGGATCTGTGAAAACCAGCCTTTATGACATTTGGGACTTTTTATGTAAAAACCTTTTGAAAAACACCAAAAATTAAGAAATTTGACATGTTTATATATTGCTTTAAAAACCTATTCAGGTGGAATGGAGAATAAAACTGGCAATTATTTCTGATTAAACTGCTTCGTTATCATGCCATATGTTTCCATGGCAACAACTTTACTGTAGCAACTTACAGAATTTTTAAAGTATGGTCAGTCGTTTTCAGATCATGCAAACTCTAGGCAAAAATGAATCAGTGTCAATTTTTCTGCAAATTCCATTGCACACATGCTAAGGATAATAAAAAAGTATATTGGCAAGAAATAGCATGTTTTTCATGCACCCGACAAACCCGCAAATCAGGAAGTTAACTTTGACGTCATAAGTAACATCATGACATTTTTGATGTGTGTGTTAAAATTTAGACAGTAGATGGTTTCAAAAGACGAATGATGGAGATAACTTCATAAAATTTGCAGGATAACTTCTAAACACTTCAAAGATTAAGTGTGTGTAATTAACTTAATTTTGACGACTTTGTCATTAAGGATGGTTTTCACAGATTGTGGCTCATATTTATTTGTCACACAGGAATGCAAATAATCAAGTACATCTTACATAAGTTATTTCCTATCGATTCCCATTACAGGCTAGGGGCTTTAAATCTGGGATAGACAGCTTGGGAACCCTTTGTCAGTGAATATATATCTTCTCTAACCATCTGTTAAATGGGATTTTCCACTTTTATCAAGACAAATCCATTTTGAATTTAAGGGTTGTTGGGTAGTAAAGTTTATTTTCATTCAAACTTTAAGAGTATATTATGTAAGCAAACAATGCAGAACCTGATCTGGTTCTGCACTGATTGCAGAGTCCCATAAAAAAAAGGATGCTAGGCCTTATGGTTTAATCAATCATTTTTCTTACATCAAGATGAATGGAGGTTTATTGGTTTGAGTTGTACCAAAGAAACAAACAATGATCAGGATCTAATTTAATATTCTGCAATGGAACTTCATAAAATTTATACAATGCCATAAGATTTAAACACAATGCCATAATGCATTTTGGTATAAAACTAAATTAAATTGGAGAACTCCCCAAGTAGCACCCTGGTTAAACAAGGAGTAGCCTAATTAGGCCAAATTGAAAAATGTGTGTTTCGGGTAAAGGGTCTGAAAATTTTAGCTCACATATTTTTTTAAATTATATTTTTTTCTGGAAAAAAATATAATTTTATGCATTTTGAAAAGTAATTCGTGTTTCAAAACGCCAAAAATTATATATTTTCCTGAAAACACGAAAAAATTCTAGGTTTCACCAATAAATTTAGGTAGGGTCCGGTTACCCTAAACACAGGTATTTTTTTTATTTTGGCCTTCTATTTTCCTCACTTGCTTATAAACTGATTTGAGATGCATAAAGACCACATTCTAAAATTTGTGATTTAGCTAAGTAATATCTGAAGTTTTACTTCTGAAAACAAATTTTAATATGTGAAATTGTAATTATTATATCTGAAGCTTTACTTCTGAAAAACAAATTTAAATATGTGAAAAAATAATAAATTGTTTGTGTGTAAAATTGTAGGTCATTTACCAAACTATAGGTCAGGAAGAATGATAGTACTGCTTTATTTACAGGTGGCCGCTATCCTAGGTCTGTGTCAAGACTGAGTTTCCGCAGAAAGAAGAAACTCTCACTGTTTGGGAAAGGTCGTACCCATAGAGTGGACAGCAAAGCAGAACTGATGGCGGAGGACGATACAGGTATTATCATTTCCACTGCCTGCCAAATTCTCTAACTCAAATCTGGTGGTTAGACTCAACTCAGAGACAATGATTGATCATCAGCAAGTTCAATTGGTCAATTAGGGATAACTGTAGTAAAAATTCATTTGGGGAGTTCTATCGTCGGATGTACGGACGTAAATTTAGTTTTACGGTGGTGCACGAGCGGAGCCGTAAAATGTGATTTCCGACCGTATATCCGACGATATACCTCCCCAAATGAAATTTTGAATATGGTTATCCCCATTCTAATGCACTTCTGCAATTTCCTCTCTAACTGAAGCTTTGCAATAGCTTAAAGCAGCACGTCATCCAAGGATATATGATGTAATTAATGACATCAAATTATTTCCTACAGTATATCGCACAATATACTGTCACAAATTTTAGACATTATCCAATCAGAAGTCGGGATACAAAAGCAAGTGCATTGGAATTATAGATGAACTGTTTCCTTACTTGTGGCAACTTTTGTCATCTGCTTACAACCTTTGCAAACAGTTTGATTGTGGTTTGTAGCTTTATGTCCCAGTCAACAGCTATGGTCATGTCGGGTTGGTAACAAACAATTTTGGTCTTGATCTGGATCCAAACTGTTTGATACCCTGATAGTGTTCCTGAAAGAATTTTTGAAAAAGTTAATTTTGAAAACAGTCCTTAGACGACAACAAAAGTATGAAAAATTACCCAACATCCAAAGAGCCAAACATTGATAAGTGAAACTGCTAAGACTATGTTCAATAGAACTGGAAGTTAGTTATCCAAATGTATAGATGGAATAGAAAAACACCAATATGAACTACAAATAAACCTGTGTCAAACGGCCCATCTCAAAAATTGCTTTTCAAGACTAACAATTGCTTAATGCAGGTCAAAAGTGTTGCAAAATGCTCCAAGGGGAGCATTCTGCAATACTTTAGACCTTCATTAAGCTAACATTTGTCATTAAGATCTTTGTTTTGTCTATTTTTGAGTGGCCGTTTTACACAGGTTTTACTGTACATACATTTTGTAGATGCAAGAATTACATTTAGCTGTGAACAAATACACCATAAATGCACCATAAGCAAAGTACAAAAAGAAAATAGAGCATAAATTATTTGATTATAGAAAACCATATTCAGGCCTACAGATAAGAGTGCCTAATTATTGAAAGCTAATTTTCATATCTCTTAATACAAGTGTTAAGGGTTTTCAAAAGAACTTTCTCAATGGGACTAATGTTTATAGTACCCAAAACACATGGTATATTGACGGATAAGAAAATATTCTAATTTTACATCCAAATTTTAACTATCTTAACCTGTATTAATTGATGAAGTACTGATTTGCCATAAAAAGTATTCTCTGAGAAATTTGATCAATTGGCCAACCATTAATAATTACCACTCTAGATTGAATCAGCGAGGAATTAACTCCCAAGTGAAAAAAATAAGTCATTTAAAGCCTTCAAAGCCCAGGTGGATTCTACTATCTCACTAGAATCATAGTTTTGGCATGCAAAAGTTAAGACTTTGTCATAATGCATGAAAAGTTATGGACATTATTCCATGGCATAACTAAATATGTAAACCACAAGTAGTTAATTGATTTTAACATGGTGTTAGATAACACCCAGATAAACTAATATCTCTTCTTTGTTACATATAGGAAAACCTGTGTAAAATGGCCTCTCAAAAATTGACAAAACAAAGATTCTTTATGACAAATGGTAGCTTATTGAAGGTCAAAAGTATTGCTGAATTGCAGAATGCTCCCTAGGAGCATTCTGCAATACTTCTGACCTGCATTAAGTGATAATTGGTCTTGAAAACCAATCTTTGGTCTTTTTGAGAGTGGCCGTTTTACACAGGTTTTACTGTATTTTGTTATATTGAAAACTTGCTAAGGAGTAGGAAGGAGACTTTTAGGTATTCTAACTCTTAAAACTTGAAGTGACATAAGACAGGGCATTATTACCTAACATTCAGGTTTACTTAGGTTTTCTTAAGTTTTGTAAAACTAAATAAAACCAAAGATTTTATTTCCAGTTAAAAAAGGCCCATTTTTCTCCTTTCTCTATTCTAGTTTTGTTGTCAGTGGTGCTCAAGCATCTTTTAAAAATAAGTACAAACTACATATGCTTTTGTGAGATCTTAGGAAAACTATTGTATAGTGTGCCCTCTTTTCTAAGGTTCTAAATGGGGCCCTTTTATTAGCTATTAACTGCATACATGCACAGGCCAAAATATTACCTAGGTAAACCTCAATGCTACCTGATAATTGCCTTGTTGGAGTCAAGTTGCCTGTAGTTGTTTTGCTGAATGTTTATGTAATCGCATACTAGTTAATTTATTATGTGCATCATTTTTCATCATACTGAATTAAAACTTTTACCTGCATACGGTAAATTATGTGTAAAAGGGCAGCTCTCAAAAAAGACGGAAAATTGGTTTTCAAGACCAATTATTGCTTAATACAGGTCAAAAGTATTGCAGAAAGCTCCAGCATTAAGGGATAACTGGTCTTGAAACCAGATTTTGGTCTTTTTGAGATTGGCCGTTTTACACAGGTTTTACTGTATACTTTGACTTAAATGCATGTGTCATAATTTGAGTTTTCAGGATTTGAGTTAGCTTGCTTGTTGGAATTACAGTAAAACCGATCTTAAACAGTCACTCAAAATTAGACAAAATGAAGGTCTTAAAGCAAAGTGGTACCTTAATGCATGCCAAAAGTGCTGCAGAATGCTCCACAGGAGCATTTTCAAAACTTTTGACCTGCATTCAGCAACTATCCGTCTCGAAAACCTGTTTTTGGTCTTCTTTTGAGTGGCCGCTTAAGACAGGTCTTTACTGTACACGGAGAACCATAGGTGCCACCACAGTCTTGCCATCTGCATTAACGTTAAAATAATTGTGTCGCCTCCATTACTCAAAGACTCTTTAAGATCATTTTCATTATACCTCACACAAATTTATGTAAAGCACTTGAGGCAGTGTGCAGAACACAATACAACTGATTACTTTCCTTCAAATTGAGTTATGGCCCTTATGGGAATTTATTTTGTGCTTGACTTATTATAGCAGCAGCCCTAAATTTGAAAGATACCTGAATGCATTTATTCTGATGTCACATTATCTTTTCCTAAGATGCCTATATAGTAAAACCTGCCTTAAGCAGCCACTCAAAAAGAAGACAAAAGTTGGATTTCAAGACCCATATTCGCTTTATGCAGGTCAAAAGTATTGCAGAATGCTCCAAGGAGAGCATTCTGCAATACTTTCAACCTTCATGAAGCTATCATTTGTCTTTAAGACCGTTGTTTTGTCTATTTTTGAGTGGCCGCTTAAGACAGGTTTTACTGTAGCTCTCCAAGGAGAGCATTCTGCAATACTTTCAACCTTCATGAAGCTACCAATTGTCTTTAAGACCGTTGTTTTGTCTATTTTTGAGTGGCCGCTTAAGACAGGTTTTACTGTAGCTCTCCAAGGAGAGCATTCTGCAATACTTTCAACCTTCATGAAGCTACCAATAGGGAGCGCAGTGGCTCAGTGGTAGAGTGCTTGACTCGAGACCGAAGGGCCGCGGGTTCGAGCCTTACCGGCGTCACTGCGTTGTGGTCCTTGAGCAAGACACATTTATCCTAGCTTAGTACTGGTTCAACCCAGGAAGACCGTCCCGCATAACTGAAAGATTGTTGAGTGGATGTAAAGAATCAAATCAAACAAACAAAAATGAAGCTACCAATTGTCTTTAAGACCGTTGTTTTGTCTATTTTTGAGTGGCCGCTTAAGACAGGTCTTACTGTAGCTGATCTTTTTTATTGTCTTGTCTTTTTTAGATCCCCTTCTCATAGGTAGAGTATAACGGCTAACTTGGTGTCCAGCAGATTCATCCTTTGTGCTAAATCTCAAAATATTATCTTGCAATCGTTTTAGAATTGGCAATCTATTCCTGTGCATTTAGTACACGCTCTTTGCAAATACAGAGCTAGGTCAGACTGCACCTGAACAATATGATACTACAAAATGAGAAAATGTTTATTTTAACTTCTGCCAATCATCAAGGGCTTTGATGCAATCACCAAGGGCTTTGATGCCACATTCTGCATTAAAAGTGCCACTAAATTTGAATTGGCAACAGAATAGTATTATACATTTTTCAATTGTCTGTTTAAAGTAACTTGATATTTTGTTTTGAGTTCACATAAAATTAAAAAGAAAAATTCCCTCCAAAATCAAGAATGATATCCCAAGAGTTGTTGCATACCACTGTACCATGTACTTTTTCCTATTTTCTGAAACACTTAACCACCACACAACACAAAAGTCTTACGTCACATTTCTCATCTCCCATTTTACATTGTCTGAAAACCCATAGATGAAACATTGATGAGCAATGGAGATCCTGGTGTAAAATGTACCATTGCTGGTCTGCACTAATCTACCTTGAAAGAATCAATAATGAGGGACAGAAATATTCTAACCTCAAAATGCACAAACTCTATTATATAATACTGGTTGAAGGTTCCATCATTATAAAGGGTTAAGGAATTCCCATGTCCCATCATTATTCTCCTTTATTCAACATAAACACAAGATTTTTTAATATGAAATTGATATTGAATTGTGGAATGTAAAAATTACATGGACGTTAGTGTCTGTCCTGGCTCCAATTTGGAATTTCAATGCATAGATGTGAATATTTTCATTATTATATCAGATTTTGGATATTTTGAGAAGTGATGCATAGAGTCTCAAATATATTAACATTTGCTCTGCTCCAAACCCCCAAACATCTGAATTAATTTGTAGACCTTTGTGTCACACATTCCTTTTCATTTAATCCTTTCCTTCATGAATACTCATGCTTGGCTCCACCCATATGAATAATTATATAAATAAACTTCCATGTTGGTAAATAGGACAAAGAAATTACTTGTCAGGCCCTCTTGTGTAGGATGAGATATGTCATATTTCCATAAGCAAATAGAGTAGACCCTGATCATACAGCTCTTACAAGAGCTGCCTGATCTGGGCCTGCTCTGATTGCTAAAGCTTTAAAAGGCGTCTCTATGAGGTCAAGGGTAAAGCCTGGTCAATCAAAAGCCAGTAATAAGCTGAAATGCAGAAAAGTATTTGTCTTTGTAATTATTTCATTCCATGGTTAAAAGATCTTTTATTTTTCAAGTAAAATGCTAAACTGGTTTTGAAATGAAAGGGAGTTGAAATAGATTATGTTATATGGTATATATTGTTTTATGGTATATATGGTTGGATTTAAGTTGCATTTTGCATGGAAATTTATGGATTCAGAGTGCATGCATGAAGAATGGCTTACATGTGAGCTAGATCAAGTTGGTATTGTTAATTACGGTCTTACAAAAATCTGCAGCATTTGAAATGAAAAGGAACATACTGTGAGCTAAAAACACAGGCATTATCAAAACCTTATCTGATCTTAAATATCTCTGCTTGCATATCTCATTTAGAAGCTATGCTATGTATTGCTTTTTTTCTGCATATGTCATATGTTCTAAAATTTTGAACACTTGTACCTTTGCCAAATAGGCATTGACAAACAGTGCAGATCCAGATCAGACTGCTTTTGGAGAAGTTGTTTGATCAGGGTCTTGCCTGTTTACTATAAAACAAGCATTTTGTGATTTCCAGCCCTGATAACCAACATATTATTTGCAATGGAAAAGAAAATTGTTTTGAAATTTTTAGAACATTTACCAAATCTTCAAATTGATTTATTGTAGCATCAGGTGTTTAGTTAAGAGTGCGTACCAAAAAATTAATTTTCTTATTTTTCAACCAAAACATAATGTTGTGGGTACTCAAAAGAACCGTCTTAATGAGAAGATTCTTTTGAGCACCCAAAACATGTGTTAAAACTTATCGGTAAGAAAATATTTACAATTTTATGCTCAAAAATGTTTATCTTGAGCTATGAGCATCTTTTATGGAAATACCAATGTATAACATCCAATAGCTGAGAGGCTGAAGGTTCAGATGCATGATAATATGGACCAAGATGCAACAAACCAGTGTTAGGGGTTTCTGGTTTTTGACAAAACAAGATTCAAACCAGCCTCCTTTGCTACAGAGACTAGCTATAGAATTGAAAATCTCTTGTAGCACATTTAGATATGGTACTTTTCAATAAGAGGACAACAAAGACGCTGATCAGACTGCATTGATGCACATGCTGGTCTGTGCCTTTGCAGTTCGTAAACATCCGAAGACAGATTTTCAAAAGTCAAGTTCCATATTATGCTTAAAGAATATTATTGCCTGGTTTGTGCATCTGTATGTTCACAAGATAAATTCTACCCTTTCAAACAGTTTTGAATTATCTTCTGGTACAGATGTACCAACCATACAGTAATTTATATCTTAGAATGGAGACGTTTGGCATTTCTGTATAATATTTTATATGTTTATAAAATTGGAATTGAACATATGCATTTACATGGCAGCTGTGTTTGATAGTTATTTCTGAAATCATTTTTGATGTGTATGTATTTCATATAAGGAAATGTTTGCTGTGAAATAATAGGAAACGCCTGCTTGACCAGTCTAAATGCATGTGCATAATGCATAAGGTGAAAGTTTTCAAGATTATTTCTGAATTCAGGATTTTGAGGCTGACTTTCCATAGAAAGTCAGCCTAAAAATCCTGAATTAAACAGATTCAAATAGCTTCTTTGATTTATTTATCAGTTTGTCTAAAGACCATTGACCATTTAATCTTGAAATTGTTGATATTTGTAGGCATACTGCAAGTTTTAAGATTTGATTTTAAAAAAAGTTCATGATTTTGTAAATTTTGAACTTTCACCCATGATAATGAATAGATACAGTCGAACTTCGATGGCTCGAACTCGTCGGGACCGTCGGTGAGAGTTCGACCCATCCATGTGTTCGAGCGATACCTAGCCTGACAATCTTCAAGTTGGTTCATGTGTACTTTGTCATCACGGACACCACGTTTTTTATCGACCAAAGTTGCAAAGCGCACGTGACACCAACCCTTTGCACACTAGAGTTAAAATGACAAGCTACATGTGTTAGCGAAAGTAAATACATTTATCAGCATGCGCATATGCGCAGGCTGATCAATGCATTTGCTATCGAGTAAGCTGTACCGTTTGTCTTCTTGTGGGTGAATGTTCCTGTTTATGTGTCGCTACAGTTTATGTTCGGTTGATTATCGTTTCCCTTAGAACAATAAAAGAAAAAATCTTATTATTTATTCACAATGTGCAAGTTTCAATTAATAACAACAAATAAAAACATGGAAAAAAAGGACAAACTCCCCATGATGTTTACAACAAAGACGCGGATCAGACTGTACTGCCGCACAATCTGATGCCTGTCTTTATCCAGCCAGGCATGTTTTACTCACAGTTTGTTTCTTATTATTTATTCACAATGTGTAAGTTTCAATTAATAACAACGAATAAAAACATGGAAAAAAGGACAAACTCCCCATGATGTTTACAACAAAGACGCGGATCAGACTGTACCGCAGCACAATTTGATGCCTGTCTTTATCCAGCCAGGCATGTTTTACTCATTTTGACGCGTGATTCTTGATTACAAAACATGTTATTGTCTTTTATCATTTTCGGCTGCCCTACTAAGTGGTGACAAGTGAGAACTTACTCAAATCTTTGATCTGATAAATTGCCGCTAATTGCTCCACACGTTCGGCTCGTCAGTTAGGTAACCCGAGGGTAAAATCATCATTGTCACGGAGCGCTTATGAAAATAATAATGAACTAAAATCAAGCGTGTGTCTGATTCATGTAAAGAAATATTTGGTTTGAGCTATCATAGCGTTTTTACATGGAAAAATCGCCCTGCAGACCGTGCTTTGAGTTCGAGAGTTCGAGCCATCGCTGTTCGAGCCTGGGGTGTATTTTAACATTAAATGTATAGGGAAATTGCTGGGACCGACGAACAAGTACGAGCGATCCCTGGTGTTCCAGACAGGCGAGTTCGAGCGACCAAAGTTCGACTGTATATGCATGTGACTGCAAGTCTGTTAACATATCATGGAAATAACTTTCTAGTATATTCTAGGGGACCAGGGCTTCCTTTTAAGTCAAAAATTTATTCCAGTTAGAAGCACATTCTGTCTAATAAGAATAGGTCTAATTGGTAAAAGATTTCGTGAGAGGCAGCCCTCTAAAAAAGACATGCTTTGTTTAAGTTATTTACTCTTACAGGCTAGAATTTCTCCTTTGAGACCATTTTTATCCAGAAGAGTCCATAGGGCCAGTTAAGCAAAAATTGTCAGCATGAAATTGTGATTATTTTCTTATCCATCAGTTTAAACATGTGTTTTTGGTGTTCAAAAGAACAATCTCAGTGAGACAGTTGTTTTGGTTGAGAAATAAGAAAAATAATTTTCATTACGCACCCTTATCTGGAGGCCTGGGAGACTCATATAAACTGGAGAGAAACTGCTCTTATAGTTATGAAGTTGACTCCCCTTAATTATTTTCCTTTTTCTCATTATAATGGTTCAGATTGTTTTTATCTGGTAATCAAACGTATGGGTGATGGGATTGGATTGTGGCTTATAGGCTAGAAATGTATGTTATGACCATTTATTTATCACCATGTAATTATTTTGGCTCAGACTGTCACAAATTCTATTTAAGTGATAGTTTTGAACACTATGTTTGACATACATTGTATTTTCTTTAATTTACCTTTTAGTTTAAATAGAATATTTAAGAAATAGATCAGCTCTAGCAGTGAATTGTTGAGTAATAATTCACTGCTTGGAGGTCAGATGTAAAGAAGATCAAATCATGAGCGCATAGCGCGAGTGATTTATCTTCGTACGACTGACCGACAAACAGTGAATTATTACTCAACAGTTCACGCACTGGAGCTGATCTACTTTGATTCTAACACACAATAAACGAAGAAAACACATTTGAAGTCTTCAGCTTCTTCAAACTTTCCTCCATTGCACTGAAGAACTCCCGCAAATACTTAGACTACGTCACACTCGTTACCGTGTATTTGTTACGTCTTTCAAGCTTAAAAAGGACGTTACACTGTCTAACCCCATGAATGACATCATTTTCCAGTAACAAATGACGTCAGCTAGCACACACTTTCCTCGCGCTTTCAAAGCTGTGAATTATTGTTTGATATATCTAACTGTTTTAGCATTGACTCTATAAGTGAGGTGTGTTAGAATAAATAATATAATGCCATAGGTTAATACCATATTCTCAATATGCTTAGAAATTTCCTTTGTTCTGCATAGTCTTGTCAGAAAATATGTGTTTCTAATAAACTACTTCCCTGTTACTAGTGACTGCTCTGGCTGGTCTGCACCTTTGTTGCTTGTTTCCAACAAATCAGGGTTTCTGGTGCCCAAATAGAAATGACCATTGTTGTTGACTGGGACATAAAACCTTAAACCAAGTAGAGATTGTATGATTATTTGGGCCTCGACGTAAGAAAACCTGTCTTCGGGGTTTCCGCCAAAGTTAGATTCAAACCAGCCTGCTCAGCTACAGGGACTAGGTAGAAAATTGAAATTTCGCTTGTTGCAAGCTTTGATATGGTACTTTCAAAAAGGGAATAACAAAGGGGCTGATCAGACATCTGCCCCTTTGTTGTTTGCAAACCTCCGAAAACAGGTTTTCTTGAGACTAGGCCCATTCAAAAGATGATTTTAGCTCCAAAATGTTGTTTAATAGTATAGTACATTTTTATAAAGTATCATAGCATAGATTTTTTTATCCAGGTATTTTAAATGACCATACAATATTTTGACCTTATCAGGGTTTGCACAGGCTGAAAAGTACTTGAATTTAGAGGGCTTTCTTGAAAAGTCCTTGAAAATTAAATATGCCCTGAAAAGTACTGGAAAATCACGCAAAGACCTTGAAAAGTACTTGATTTCTTCTTTTTTCTGTAGGAATTAACACTGTTGATAAAGATATAAATCATAACAAAACTGTTGTGCCTTTATTTGGTGCAGTAGATGCTGCACCAAATAAAGCCACATCAATTTTATGCTAATTTTCTAGTACTAATTTCTCCATTATCTCAATCTAGCATTTCTGAAGTAGAATTTTAACACTTCAATCAGGATTTTTCATAAACTTTTAGTCCTTGAAAACCTGTAGGATAGTCTTTAGAAGTCCTTGAAAAGTCCTTGAATTTTACTCAAACTTGCCTGTATGAACCCTGCCTTGCTATACTTTCAGAGTCTGTGGTGTCTGGTCCAGTGAGTGAGTACGGTGAGAATGGCTTTAGTCATTTTCAGGCAGCCAGAGTGACAGGCTGGAGGCTCACCCTCCGGCAGTTTATGGCTATATTCTTAAAGAGATTCCATCATGTTAGGAGAAGCAAGAAAGGTTTTCTAGTTGAGGTAAGGAAGACTTTGAAAGGAATATATTTTTATTCAGAATTTTCTTTCAGGAACACTATTAGAGTGTCAAACAGTTTGGATCCAGATCAGGCCCTACATATTGTTTGGTCTGATCTAGGCCAAAACTGTTTGCAAAAGTTATGAGCAGACAACACTAGTAGTTGAAAAGTTAATGGGATATTTAAGGAATATGATCAAGTTTTTTTTTTTATAGTAGTACACAGATAAGCTCCTGCAGGAGTACAATCTAGCCCAACCTTGTCTCATGCTGGTTTGTGTTGCTTGAAAAACAAATCATTCTATCTCGGTTTGCACTGTTTACCATGATAAAAAAAAATTCATAAAAAGAAATATTTTTGGAATAATGAACACTCAATTATGGATTATACAGAAAGAATAAAAACTTAACCCTTAAAGCGCTACCTACATTTTGCAGCAGACGACAATTTCAAATGTTAATGCTTTTTCAAAAATAAGAAATAAGGCATGATATTTCATTAGAATTGTCTGCTCGCAGACAATTCTCTTGAAATATCATACCTTTTTTTTTTCTAAAATTAGGAAAGTTGCCGCAAAATTTGTCGTCTGCTGTAGTTGTGATTTGCGTTTTAATGGTTAAAGTACTGTAGATTATATAGGAACTTAATCAATATTGGGTTGTAATTTGAAAGTGGTACCCACAAAAATAACTGTTGATTTTTTAGTAATTTGAAATCATAGCTGCAGCAGATGATACAATTTATTTTCATCTACAAAGAGAATAAGACTTGACATATCATGTGACTTGTCTGCTGGCAAATCAAACAGAATATCAAGCCAAATTTGATATGCCAAAAGTATCTATGAAATTTGAAAATGTAGTCTGCTGCCGATTTCAGGGACTCTAAAACCTTTGCCTGCTATGAGAAAATTGCAACAAAAATGCTTCTGCTTCATGTAAATGCTATTTTGGCATATAGACAAACAGTGTGGATCCAGATCCTACTGCTTCTAGAGGAGCAGTCTGATCTGGGTCCACACTGTTTGCTACAGAGATGCTTTAAATGGACTATACAGCAGACAATACATCAGACGATATGGCCCTCGCGGCGAGAAAACCTGTCTTCGGGGGTTTGCGAACAACAAAGGCGCAGACCAGCCTGCGCATCTGCACAGACTGATCAGCGCCTTTGTTATTCGCGTTTTTGAAAGTATTATCTCTAAACATGCTACAAATGAAATTTTGATATTCTAGCTAGTCTCTGTTGCTGAGGAGACTGGTTTGAATCTTGCTTTGATGGAAACCCAGAAGACAGGTTTTCTCGCTACGAGGCCCATATTTAGTCACAATTAGCAGCCAAAGAGCTAAGGTTTAGCTGAATGTCTACATAACTATTTCAGATTGTTCTCCCAGTTATATTTATCCTGTTAGCCATGTCATTTGCTCTGATAGCCCCTCCACTGACAGAGGAGCCACCTCTAGAATTACATCCCTGGCATTATGTACCAAAGAAAGGAGATCAGAACCTATTCATGTTCTATAGGTAAGACTTAAAGAGTCAATATTTGTTTGGCTTTATTCTTGTGCACTTAAAATGCACGGTGAACTTAGACACTTGACTAAAAATATTTCTGCAATTATTTCTATTTTATAGTTTGATTTTAGTGTTGATGTTTTTCTGCTTTATTCTAGTGCACCAGTCATTTGTAACCTTAGCCCTCTTGAAACAAAAAAAGGGGATCATAGTCCTGCTTAAGTTCTAGTTCAAATTCAATATTTATCCCCACGCTTTTTATACCCCGCCACACTTTAGTGTCGGGGTATTATGTTATACCTTTCGGTGTCTGTCCGTCCGTCCGTCCGTCCGTCTGTGCTCACCATTTCCGATCGATAACTTGAGTATTTATTCACGGAATTTTTTCAAATTTTGCATACATATTGTTATCGGCGATGAGTGGTATGGGATTGTTAATGGGCAAAATCCGTCCATTTTTAACGGAGTTACTGCCCTTTTTCGTATTGGAAAAATGGTTTCTGGCCTGTTATTCCTTTACTGTTCATGATATCTGAATGAAACTTCACAGATATGTTGCACATCAAAGGTTACATATTGTGACTAAGGACCGTCACTCTGACCTTCCCAGTTTGTGAGTTATCCGCACTTGATAGGTCTGAAAAAAGGTTTTTGACCTATTGTTCCTTTACTAAATGGAATATCTGAATATAACTTCACAGATATGTTTCACATCAAAGGTAACATATTGTGACTAAGAACCGTCACTCTTACCTTTCCCGTTAGTGAGTTATCCGCCCTTGATTGAATTAAAAAATGTTTTTTACCCGTAGTTCCTTTACTATGTGGAATGTTTAAATGAAACTTTACAGATATGTTTCACATCAAATGTTACATACTGTGACAAAGAACCATCACTCTTACCTTTCCAGTTCATGAGTTATCTGCCCTTGATTGATCTGAAAAATGGTTTTTGACCTGTAGATCATTTACTATATGGAAACTTCACAGATATGTTGATCATCAAAGGTTACATATTGTGACTAAGGATCGTCACTCTTACCTTTCCAGATTGTGAGTTATCCACCCTTGATTGATCTGAGAATTGGTTTTTGGCCTGTAGTTTCTTTTACTATATGGAATATCTGAATGAAACTTCACAGATATGTTGAACGTCAAAGGTTACATATTTTTAGTAAGGACCGTCACCCTTACCTTTCCAGTTCATGAGTTATCCGCCCATGATTGATCTGAAAAATGGTTTTTGACCTGTAGTTCATTTACTATATGGAGTATCTGAATGAAACTTCACAGATATGTTGACCATCAAAGGTTACATATTGTGAGTAAGGATCGTCACTCTTACCTTTCCAGATTGTGAGTTATCCACCCTTGATTGATCTGAGAATTGGTTTTTGACCTGTAGTTCATTTCATCAGTCCTTGCTCACTGTTTCCGATCGATAACTTGAGTATTTATGCACAGAATTTTTTCAAATTTTGCATACATATTGTTATTGGGGATGAGTGGTATGGGATTGTTAATGGGCAAAATCCGACCATTTTCGATGGAGTTACTGCCCTTTCTCCCTTTAAAAAATGGTTTCTGGCCTGTTATTCTTTTACTGTTTATGATATCTGAATGAAACTTCACAGATATGTTGAACAGCAAAGGTTACATATTACATCAAACGACCGTCACTCTTACCTTTCCAGTTCATGAGTTATCCGCCCTTGATTAATCTGGAAAATGTTTTTGACCTGTAGTTCCTTTACTATATGAAATATCTGAATGAAACTTCACAGATATGTTGACCATCAAAGGTTACATATTGTGACTAAGGACGTCATATCACTGTCTATCTCAGTTTTGTTGCTATTTAGGCATTATATATCTCACAAAATAACTTTTGGTGCCCCAAGCAGTGGCAGGGTATTATGCAGTGCTTGCGATGCTTTTATTTAAAAAAGCGAAGGGGATATTGTTATCGCCTCCGTCCGTCCGTCTGTCCGTCCGTCCGTTATGCTATCTCCTCCTAAACCATTGGACGAAACTCAACCAAATTTGGTGTGTGAGTTACTCACATGAATGGGGAGCGCAACGTAAAAAATATTTTTGGCCCCGCCCCCTGGGGCCCTAGGGAGGGGCCAAAAGGTCAAACGTCATTTAATTTCAATTACAAGGTCAATTTCAAAGATTTTTATTCCAAACTTTGTGTGTGTTCTCACAAATGAAAGATACAAAGCATATCAGATGGGTTTTTATCGCCACGCTTTTTTAAAAAAGTGAAGGGGATATTGTTATCGCCTCCGTCCGTCCGTCCGTCTGTCCGTTATGCTATCTCCTCCTAAACCAGTGGACGAAATTCAACCAAATTTGGTGTGTGAGTTACTCACATGAATGAGGCATGCAACGTCAATTTTTTTTTTGGCCCTGGGGCCCTGGGGAGGGGTCAAAAGGTCAAATATCATTAAATTTCAATTACAAGGTCAATTTCAAAGAGTTTTATTCCAAACTTTGTGTGTGTTCTCACAAATGAAAGATACAAAACATATCAGACGGGATTTTTATTCTGTCGCCTGGGTCATGCCCTAGGGGTGGGACTTGGGGGTACTTAGGGGACAAAATTAAATTCCGTCCTGCTGTCTGTCCGTTATGCTATCTCCTCCTAAACCATTGGACGAAATTCAACCAAATTTGGTGTGTGAGTTACTCACATGAATGGGGCGCGCAACGTAAAAATTTTTTGACCCCGCCCCCTGGGGCCCTGGGGAGGGGTCAAAAGGTCAAATATCATTTAATTTCAATTACAAAGTCAATTTCAAAGATTTTTATTCCAAACTTTGTGTGTGTTCTCACAAATGAAAGGTACAAAACATATCAGACAGGATTTTTATTCTGTCGCCTGGGTCATGCCCCAGGGGTGAGACTGGGGGTGCCCAGGGGGTCAAAAAAAATTTTTTCAAACATGGTCATGTGGCATATCAAATCGATGGGAATGACAAGCAGAACCGAATGCAAGTAACATTTTCATCCTAGGGTCAAACTGGTGACCTTGGGGCGAGGTCAAAAGGTCAAATATCATTAACATGTCAATTTCAAAGATTTTTATACCAAACTCTTTGTGTGTGTTCTCACAAATAAAAGATAGAAAACATATTGAACAGAATTTTAATTCTGTTGCCAGGGTCATGCCCCGAGGTGGGACTTGTGGGTGCTGGGGGGGGAGTCAAAAACTTTAGCGTGGGGATTTGCGATGGCGCCCCATCGACTGCGCGCTCTAGTGTCCCTTAAAACTTGTGGAACAATGGGACTTTTTATTCCTTGCCAAACATGTTAGGGCAATTTCCATTTTACCTTGGCCGCGTAGCGCAGTCGGTAACGTGTCTGGCTACAGATGCGTGTCTGACTGCAGATCCAGGGGTCGCGAGTTCTATCCTGGCCCGGTCCCATACTTTCGCGGAGATTGATCATGAAATAATTTCTACGGTCATTCTCCTCCCTTCCGCTAATTCATTCAAGAAGGGTTGTTGTCAGTTACAAGCGAAAGTATGTGCACAAATTACTGGTTAACCGCTTGTTCAAGCCTGCCCAGGAAAATGTGTGGTTAAGTGAACTGACCGTCCCGCAATGACCATAGCTGTTGACTTGGGACATAAAGCAACAAAAACAAACAAAACAAAACCTTCTACGCTTTAAGATGAGCTATTTCCAACCAATGTGGTTGTATGATTCTATTTGTGACCCGTCATGCGAAAAGGGACGAGTTGGGTGTCATATAGTGAAAGTCACTTTTTCCGCGTTTTGAATAGAGAATTTTATGACGAATCAAGAAATATTAACATGTTGGTGGGTTCTTGATCATTTTGGGTCTCAAAATGTCCAAAGAAGATGGGTACCGCCCTGAAGCGTCACAAACTTTCTATTGACGTTATTGTAACGTTACATATACATCATAAAATCCAGCAGATTTACACACGTTATAAAATATTGCAAAAGGACGTTACAATGTATTTGTTGTGATCAATTTTCTTTTATCTTCTTCTGTTTATTATTCCTCTCATTCTTCCTCCTCTATTTCTTCTTCAAATGTCGCACCAGATATTTTTTTCTAGCCTTCAGCTACACTATAGTGTCAACACTTAGTCAACTTAAAAAAAAAAAAACAAAAAAAAAAAAAAAAAAACTTCACACTGACATATTTTATGTGTTGTTTAAAAATTATTTTCCTCGTTCAGTGTTAATGCATCAAACTTGATAATAAGGATACCATTTGAAAGGAAATTGAAAAACGCTATAAACAAAATTAATTTATTAGCCAAGGTGTCTTACTTTCTGAAAAACTGCAAAATACTGAAAAACTGAGTTTTTGTTGACGTCAACGGGAATGTCGCAGAGCCATGACGTAAAAGATTTTTTTCTCAAACATATGTACATTTACTACATTATCAGTTGAATGAATTTAGCAAATATTAGAATATGTATACATTGTTATGCTATTTCCACCAGCTTTCAGCTAGTATATAGTTTATTGTCGCCCGCCTTTCAGAGAAAGTGATAAGCATAGTATCCGTGGTGTCTTGTTTGTGGAGCGTGGTTCAGCTCGGGTGCCAGGTGTGTGCAGCTCCTTCTACAGTTTAAGTGTACCGATAGAGTTGAAACTTGTCATTGCTTACAGATCATTCAGATGCGCAAGTGGTTTACATACAATACTCAGTCACATTGATTTCAATCAATTTTTTAGTTGTGACCATCGACTGCTACCAATGTCTCATGATATTGATTGTTGGTATGTGCATGGGTTTTAATATGATTCTCAAATTTTTTGTCACCATTTTATGTTTTGCACTTAAACACAAGTCTGAGGCTTGCATAGTGACTATACTAATAGCATGTGAAAAAACTTTACCTATATGGCTTATAGCCTACTGATTGTTTGAAACTATGCATGTACAGTCACGGGACATAAGTATTCGCCTACTTGGGAAAGTATTCGCCTACTTGTGACGTCGCCGTTTAATTAGCGTAATTCCAGATTTTTTCGAAAATTATTGTAGCAAAACTACGGAAGCTACAATCATGGAAAAAGTACCAAATGAAAGCAGATTGATTTACGCAATAAACATATTTATTGTAGCTTCCTGGTGTCTATTGTTTTCGCATGGTAGTCATTTAAACACAAAGACAAATTAAAATTTCATTTTTTCGGTGACGTTAACGTCAGCGTAAATGGGAATCGTGATATTTGAAATTGTACGTCCAATTTAAACGCGTTCTCCTTGAGAACCAAAAGCATAATTAATTTAATATTTAATTGAATATTGCTATTTTCTATTTGCTTTTCATCCGTATAAGTTTTGTAAAAATGCACTCATTAACTTCGTCATAATAATTTTTGCAAAAAATCTGGAAGTGCACTGTTTTAAATGGCGACGTCACAAATGTCTGTCCAGGCAAAGTATTGCGGGTCAGATCGTCGCTGCATGGTACATGTATATACATATGCAAAGCTCTTCGGGACTGTTTCACGTTCATATCAATGCTAAAAGCGTCAATCAATTCCCGACAGGTAAGCGTAAATTTACTCCGCCTAGTTTTGGGAAGGAATGTTGAAGAATGAAGATGCTGCTGTAAAATTATAGCCCGCTACCCCTAGTCCCACAGGTGCCGAAGCGACCGCCGTAGCTCCTAATGAAGGATGCATAACCGGTATTTTTGTATCTTATGACGGAGGGGGAGTTAAATATGCAGATACTATTGGTCTGTCAATATTATTTTGTCTACAGCAAAACAGAAAATATATAAAGAAAGGCCTAAAAAAAGAAGCAAAAATTAAATTGGAATACCGAAGCTCGGAATCGAACTTGGGCCGTTTGCTTGAGAGTCAGGTATCGTAGCCTTACACCATTGCAGAAATTTTAATGAATTTGCTTATAATTATTTCAAATCACATTACATAACCATGAATTATTTTTTCATATGTTTTTTTAAATTCACTTTAAGTTCCCAAAGGCCATTTTGAATTTTTCACAAAACACTGCTTATGCCTCTGCTGTACTCATAATACACTAAATTATTGGTTAAAGAAAAACTGTAGCAACAATTTGTTCTTTCCTGATGACATCATCACTACGTCATCATATAAACTTAAATATATCATTCAGTATCTTGCCACGGCTTGAGAAAAGAAATATTTTTCACTTTTCCTTAGAAGCTTGATGTCGTCCCAGGGGGGGTACTCTGAAATTTTTATACATACGTAGGCTCGGGTTATTTTTTGGGGTTCAAAATTTTGAATTTCAACATTTTGGGGGGTTTTCAAAAAAATAATTTATTGGGGTATGAAGATTTTGTAGATATTTTTTTTGGGTCACCACAAAATTGGCCTATATTTAGGGGTCATTTCTATGCATTTTAGGGTCTTTTCTTAAGGGTAAGGTACAGAATGGGGGATATTTCTGGCGGTTGCTAAAATTTCAAACATTTTTAGGGGTGCTCGAAATTCCTGATATTTTTTGGGGGCGAACGGTAGATGCTTGGCCTGAGCCTACGTATACAGAAAAAATTAGAGTAGGCCTACCCCCCTGGTGATGTCGTGAGTAATAATTGAAATTAAAATAAAGATTACAATTATTTTAACTTAATAATCAGGACATCGTTTTTTTTTTTCAGAAAATTTGCAAAATGCTGAAAACTTCCACGTGAGATTATGAAAAATCTAGCGCGATGACATATTCTTTTTATTTCATAAATTGGCAGTCCATACATAGAACAAACTGTATGCAAAGAATTAAAAAGATTTTAATGTGGGAAGTTTTACCCGCAACTGCCCTTAAATTAGTAGGCATAAACCATTTAAACCAGATGAGAAATAGTTCTTATCATAAACTGAACTGCGTGGACGATTCTCGACCCAGCTTTAACTTACGAACATTCAAAAGGGAACATTTGATATCGTACAAAATGTTTGACAGTCTGTTGGCAGAAAACCTCAACATGAAAAACGCTTTTGATCCGGTTTATAAGAAATTAAACTTCTCTTTGAAACACGCTTAGGTGTGCTATTTTTGCGCGACGCGACATTAACTTTAAGACGTATTTTCTCGAAATGACGTTGTCCACCCAACTCGTACCTTTTTGCGTGATGGGTCACATTTATGACAATTTATTAAAGGACAGAATTGAAAATATTGTAGATCCTGATCAGCTGGCTGATCTGGATCTATTTTATTTTCTAAAGAAAATATATCGAGACATAGCAAGATGCAAGTTGAAAAAAAAATGTTAAATTGTACTTTTTCAGCAATGATGCTCATGAATCTGATGTGACAAAGGATTTCCAGACAAACTTACTGTCTAGAACAGGCGTTGGAAACAGATGTTCTAAGAAGGGTGTCAAGTAAGTTTATATAGTATTAACACTTTCCTTGCTAGCGAGGAATTTTGTCATCTGCTGATAATCTTTGCAAACAGTTTGAATTCAGCTCAGAGCCAACATAATGTCGGTCCTGATCTGGATACAATCAAAGAAAATCTAATTTACAGTACCTTATATGTCCAAACTGTCCCTCAGAATATTTATCAACACAAGTCTTTCAGCAGTTTCTGATCCCCAGATTTTGCAGGTAATTCCAAATGAACACTAAGTCTGAATCCAAAACTGAATAATCCAAAGTAAACCAGAATGAATAAACACAAAGTATTCCAGTATAGAATTCCAGCACCAAAGGTTTAGACTTTTAAATGGTGAAATTATTTCAAAGATATCCTTATGAAAAATTTACTCTTATATATACTGTTTAAGAAAGTTCCAGAACAATCAGATAATAACTCTGATATCATAAGCTAAATATAAATCAATACATGGGTTCTGGAAAGTTCTACATTCTCCTGGATGATTCCACTTACTTCCAGAACTTTCTATTGGCATGGAAAAGAACATTCTAGGGAATTCGGGACTTTTCTGGAAACTACCATGATAATACATTTTTAATTTCTAGATGATTAGTCATCCTTCTTGAAAAATTGAATGATCAAATAAACATCTTATCTAAAACAACTTGTTTACCATCAATATCTCCAATATCTGGGTCAACAAAAACTTTGTAAATAACATATTTAACAGATAAACATCATACATGTTACAGTCTTGTGAAGTGTTAGCTGGGGATGGGGATGAAACTTAATTTACAGCCACATGATAATGGGACAGTTTTTTTTTATTTTGAAAGTCATAGCTTCTTTGTTATTCAAAAAAAAATTTCACGGGTCTTATGCATCCTAAACTGACATAGTTTTACAAAAAAGAATTAATTTCTATTATTTTCAGTACTTAACAGATTGTGTGTTTTTTGTGTAATTCATGATCATATTTTTACAATACAGTAAAACTCTCTGAACCGTCCACTCGAAAATAGTAGACAAATCAAAGGTCTTAAAGTACACTGTATTTATGTATTATGTATATTTTACTGCATAACATGTTTGTGTTTATCTCTTACGCCACCTGTGAGTGGCCTGAGATGCATAGTTTTCAATAAAGTTCTGTTCTGTTCTGTTCTGACAAATGGTAGCTTAATGAAGGTCGAAAGTATTGCAGAATGATGCATTCTGCAATACTTTTGACCTACATTAAGCGATAATCGGTATTGAAAACCATTTTTTTAGTGGCCGCTTAAGACTGGTTTTACGGTTTCAAATTTGTGTATAAGAAAACCAGTCCTTATGGATTTTGATAGTGATTGTGATGACTTAAAGGTATATATCTTTCAATTTCAGTGGCTATGCATGTGAGTCGGTAGGACCTCAGACATGGACACCGTATATATACGACAACACCACAGTAGATTGTAGCTGTGACAATGGCTGGCAGAGTTGTCCTGCAGGTATGACATAAAAAAGACCTCCAGATAAGAATGTGTACTTATAAGTTAAGCCGCAACACGTGATTTCCAACAATGTGGTATTTTGACATGTGTAGATTCAAACCAGCCTGTGCACCCTCCTTTTAAGCTTAGAAACTCCAAATGATGTTCTGTCAGTAGCTTAACACTCATAGAATCTTCAAGCAACTAGCAAAGGCTCTGATCAGACTTAGCTTATGCGCAGGCTGATCTGAGGCTTTGCTGATAGCACATACCATATTGTTGGAAATCTCATGTTGCGGCTCAGTTCATTTTGTTATCTCTCAACCAAAAAATATATGGGCATCGACGCGAGAAAACCTGTCTTCGGGGGTTTGCGAACAACAAAGGCACAGACGAGCCTGTGCATCCGCGCAGTCTGATCAGCGCCTTTGTTATTCGCTTTTTGAAAAGTATCATATCTAAAAACTAGCTACAAGGGAAATTTCAGTTTTCTAGCTAGTCTCTGTAGCTGAGGAGACTGCTCTGAGTCTTGCTTTGTCAGAAACCCAGAAGACAGTTTTTCTTGCGTCGCGGCCCATATGTTGTGGGTGCTCAAAAGAACCGTCCTGATGAAGAGTGAATGCCTGTCGACTATTTGGCAACAACTGATGCGCAGTTTGCAGGTAGAAGGAGACACCAACAATGGGTTGACTAGTGAATGCAAGTGGGCTGACTTGTTGCATGTTGTCCAACATGGAAATGCAGATGACAGTCAGCAGAATGGAAAACTTTATGGCCAGTGAAGGCTGTCTGTGAGATATTTTTTTTGATGTGACAGCTCCAGTGAGCTGATCAAAACACTGCTTGTTAGCCAATCATTCTAAAAAAAATCAAGTCAGTCGACTGTGGAATTTAGCCCTAGTCATGCTGAACCTGGATATATCCTCTTTAGATTATAGTGTAGATCCAGATCGGATGGTTTCTGATGAACCATTTGATGAGGATCTACAGTATTTTACATGCTAAGGGAGCGCAGTGACTCAGTGGTAGAGTGCTTGACTTGAGACCGAGAGGCTGCTGGTTCAAGCCTCACCGACATCACTGCGTTGTGTTATTGAGCAAGACACATTACTCCTAGCTTAATACTGGTTCAACCCAGGAAGGCCTGTCCCTACATAACTGAAAGATTGTTGAGGGGAGGTAAAGAATCAAAACAAACAATATTTTACATGCAACCTCAGAATCCACTGTATTAAATGATCTCAGGCAACTGATTTGACTGGAAAACAGAAGTGAATAAGCAATGTCAATTTATTCAGTAGGACAAGGGCTAATGTGACTCGGGGTATATGATGTCATGTGTGATATCAAAAGTGGAGACATTTACATGTATTACATTTCTATATTGCAAAGAAAAATATACTTTAGTATTTTTTTGTCGTGAACATTA
>OZ026518.1:105669804-105677304 GCA_964019695.1 Loripinus fragilis
AAGCGTGCGCTGGTCAATATTTCGGCTGCCTCAGGGTGTGAAAGACAGTGGTTAAACAAACACAACTAAGAAAATGACACCTGTTTTAAGACAGTAACTAAAATCGAGCCGCGATGCGACAAAACCTATCTTCGGGATGTTCGACAAAGCCAGGCTCAAAACAGTCTCCACAGCTACAGAGACTAGCTAGAGAATTAAAATTTCGCTCATAATAATTCTACATATAATACTTTACCATAAGCGAATAACAAAGGAGTTGATCAGACTGCGCGGATGCGCCTTTGTTGTTTGCAAACCCCCGAAGACAGGTTTTCTCACGTCGAGGCGCAATTAAAGGATTATCCTTTGAAGGGAGTTTTTAATTATAGCCAATACGACCGATCTCTATGATCTGTGAAGGAACAGAAAAAATATACACTTGAATGGTTTTCGCTTTGTGCTTTACAGGCACATTACCCTCATCATCTGCTCAGCGAAGACGGATAATCAGACAGCTTACAAAGGAACAGTCTGATTTTAGACTTCTCTTGGCGCACAACTATATACAGAATCATGCAGATAGGCAAAAATGCATGTAGTTAAGCGTGAAATTGTGAATATTTTCTCAGCAATCAGTTTGAACATTCGTTTTGAGTTTCGGTTGAAAATTTAGCATTTGTTTTGGGTTCTCACAAAAAAACGCCTTAATGAGACTGTATTTTTGAGTACCCATGACATATGTTTTGAATGAGAAATAGGGAAAATATTTTTTATTACACACTCTTATTGCTTATCTCAGAGGCCTGAGAATGCCGTGCCCTGGTTAATATGTATATACTGTTACATGTACGTAAATCAATGAAAAGAATTAAAAAAAGAAAAAAAAAGAAAGAAAACAAAAAAAACAATGGATAAAAATAAGATAAAAAGAAAATGAACAAAAATAAACAAATTAAAAAAACTACAGCGAGGATATCTGTATCAGATTTAACTGTTACTTTAAATTTTTAAGAATCAGTTAACTTTGATGCCACCGCCTTATGAGATCCATCGAGGGGTCGAAAAAGTTGTTGATATTTTGGTGGTTGTGGGAGGGGGTGGCAGTCGAAAGAGGCTGTGGTAGGCATTTGAAAAATAGCTATAATGCCTGTAAAATAAGCTGAGGTTCACAAGCGAAAATGGTCTCAAAGTGAAACAGAGTCGCTTCTTTAGTCATCCAGTGACCTATATAAGAGTGACTGGAAACTCCAAGGAAATACCAATACTCAACTCAAATTGCTCTGTCGTGCTTATTACACAGGTAAATGAGGGGGAATCTATTTCATTTATCTACACGATTCGCCTATATGACGGTTTTGCAATACACAGCGTAATTACTCTATTGTTCACCAAAACTTTTAACACCTTTGCAAACACCGAAATAGTATAATTGCGATGAATTATGAATCATAAGGCATCTTAGATTATGAAAACTGTTAAAAAGAGACACAGACATAGCCGTGTTTAAAGCTTCGTTCGTCGCAGTGAAACAGGTATTTTCGAAGCCATTTTTGACGAATTCCGCAAAATTCATAAAATCAGCCGATGTTTACACGGTCATAACTCCATAGGATTAGTCGTAACATTGCAGAAACACATCATTTATATATATTTCACATATCTGTTTTCGATTGCTATCAACAAAATGTAGCAATGAGCGATATTTATTTCGAAGTACGCTCTTCAATGTACCTATAAACGCAGCGGTTTCTCAAGCTGCGTCGCCATTTTGTGTGTATACGATGAAAGGCGCGCCAGGTGTAAGTCACTAGTATCAGCCCCGACATACCTATGTGGCTGAAAAATGGAGTGTCTAGTCACTCTTATATAGGTCACTGAGTCATCTTGAATTACAAAATTTTCTTGGGGGAGGTCCCCCAAACCCCCCTTATGTCCCCTCATCCTCTCCCCCCCCCCCCCCTTGTGCCATCCGCACTCGGTGAACACCAACGGTGTTCAATGGCCGTACCACTTTCTAAAAGCCGACGACGGCCCTGTATGACAGAAAGTTATAGAAGTTTTGGAGATTTATGAGAAGCAGAGAGGATGACCTTGACCGTCAAAATACACTGTTAATACAACTCTCGTGTAAATGATCCTTCGCTCGTGCTTATTGCTGCTACTTTAAAGGGTCCACAACCCCAGGGGGGGGGGGGGGGGTACTCTGATATTTTCACATATTTATACATAGGCTCGGACCATTTTTGGGGGGTTCAAAAATCTGAATTTCAATATATTTTTGGGTTTTCAGAAAAATGATTTTTTTGGGGGTATGATGATTTTGTGGATATTTTTTGGGGTCATCACAAAATTGGGCTAGTTTGAGGCTCATTTCTATGCATTTTAGGGTCTTTTTTAAGGTCAAGGTACAGAATTGGGATATTTTTTTGGGGTTGCTTAATTATCAATTATTTTTTTGGGGTGCTTGAAATTCCTGATATTTTTTGTGGGTAAACGGTAGATGCTGGGTCCGAGCCTACGTATATAGAAAAAAGTTAGAGTACCCCCCCTCCCCCTGGGTCCACACCCCGGTCCAGACCTGTATTTTTCTCTCCAGATGTCTCTATTATAGCTTTTAAGATTGTTTGTTAAAACGCTTGCGAGTTCCCCGTGGCATTATCTGAACAAGTTGGCGCCTACTATCATGTAATATGGGCTAGCACACAAGATTTTGGTACTTGTCACAATGTATATATGTGCAAATGACACTTATTTAAGAAATAGATCAGCCCTAGCAGTGAATTGTTGTATAATAACTCACTGTTTGGAGGTCAGTTGTAAAGAAGATCAAATCACGAGCGCGTAGCGCGAGTGATTTATATTCGTACAACTGACCGACAAACAGTGAATAATTACTCAACAATTCATGCACTAGAGCTGCTCTATTTCGATTTTAACACACAATAAACGACGAAAACACATTTGAAGTCTTCAGCCTCTTTCAACTTTCCGCCATTTCGCTGAAGAACTCCCGCCAATACTTAGACTACGTCGCATTCGTTTACGTGTATTTGTTACGTCTTTGAAGCGTAAAAACGGCGTTACACCGTCTAACACCATGAATGACGTCATTTTCCAGTGGCAAATGACGTCAGCTAGCACGCACTTTCCTCGCGCGTTCAAAACTGTGAATTATTGTTTGATATATCACACTTTTTAGCGAGCTGTGTTAGAATTTTAAATAAACAACTTAGCTGACAAATCAAGTAAAGTTGAGGCCCGGCTTGAGGTCCAAACTTTTAATTTGAGTCATCATCAACATAATGCGAAGGCTCTGGCATGTCCATTATTATGAGCAGACTTGACTGAGCCTTCACTACTCACTGAAGCAAAATGTACCGAAAACTCGTGTACTGGCTCATATATATAATAATCTCACCAGCTCTTATTATTCTTAGACTCATTTACATTTACACTATTACATTTTGTCCTCGCAGGTATATACTGTGTGCCAATGCCCCATACTACTACTACGTACTACCCAGCGCATAAAACGGTTGGCATATACAGCCGACTCACACTATGCCTAGTTTTGTGCACCAATAAACATGTAGGCTCAACTTAATTAGGTCATCAGAGGGGCCTCCAGGGGTTTCGGGGATCTGGGATTAATGTCTATTTATTTTCAGGGAGCTAGGGAGCACTGGTAATAATTTTCAGGGATTTGGGGAGCAAGCTCATAGTTTTGGGGATTTAGCTATAGGGCAGGTCTAAATATATTTACTGTCGTGCTAACATGCTAATCTGGATTGGTATTGGTGACTAGTATGCTGATATAAGTTTTACTATTGTGAAAATTTTCCCTTAAAACTGTTGATTTTTAGGTTCATAATAACGTCTTTTAGTACACTCAGAATGCACCAGATTGCACCATTTTTATAGACAATTACCGGGGAAGCATACCCCCCGGACCCCCTAACACGAATCTGAATCCACAACATTGCAGGGCTATCTATTTCTTTGGCTTGGGGGGGGGGGGGGGCTATTGCCCCCATACCTCGCTTGTAAAATGTGAATGTATTTATGTATTTATTATTGTACTAACGTGCCCATCTGGATTGATATTTGAGAAAAGTATGGCACAAAATTTGGGCTGATTTGGTGCTTTTTATGTTGATAAGAACATACTATTGAACACTCGTAATGCACCAGATCGCACTATTTATATAATTTTTTTCGGGGAGGGGGCATGCCCCGGACCCCCTAGCAGAAATATGAATCAACTTCACAGGAGGGCTAACTCCCGGGGCTAACTACGCGCTTGGTATGTAATTCTCTATCTAGGTAATTAGATGTTGTTTTGTTTTTTTTATTATATTTTGATGAATGTTGATCAGATTTTTTCTTACTTGTTGAAACTGAAGTTAAACTTGCGTAAAGGGCCTAATAGCAATTATAAAACACTTTCTATGGTTACAAAAAAAACAAATGATTTCACTTTGTTTAAGAGAATCTAGTTTCATCTATTGGAAAACAACCCCTCCCCCACCAGATAAACAAATGGTCTAGCTGCCCCTAATAAAAAAATCAAATCTAGAGAGTATTCCTCCACAGCTACTCTACTAGGTACAAACACAGAATTTTAAGGATGACCTCATACTTTGAGCTATAAATCGTGCTTTTCATTAAAATAATTATATATCATGTATTCTGTGGCTGAGCCCTATCTTTACATGTATAACGTTACATATTTAGTGAATATTAAGCCATCCGCTCGTGTATAGCTTCATAGTTTTTAAGTATGTGAATTCATTCCTATGGAATAGGGAGAATTGGATTGTATTGTTGGGGATTTGGAGAAGCTGAATTAATTTTAAGGATTTGCCTGGGGAGCAAAGGAAAAATACTTTCAGGGAGCCGAGGAATTTTCTTTCATGGATTTTGGGAGATCAATGCATTATTTTCAGGGATCAAGGGAGCACAGACCACCCTGGGGATGGGGGCTCACTTATATCTTCTCTTCATCAAAATCGAAACAAACTCTTGTACAGTATTGAGAAACAACAGAGTATTGAGGCCAATAGATTCATGAAGCCCTTCCTGCTCTCTGCAAGCCTTGGACAAACTGCAAGAAAGTACACACAGTCCTCAGCCCCAATGTCCAAGGTGGCCAATCACGTAATCAGCATGATTGGGTTCACGGATTTCCTGAACCAGTAAAATTGTTCATAACTTTCGTAATACTAAGTCAAATTTCATGCAGTAAAGTGCAACCCCCCGTTTCTGCACAAGAGATTGTGTCAAAGTTTCTCCTGGGTTTGCTGTAGTTTCCCAGATTACCTCGAACATTTGGAGTAAAAACGGAAATTTCTCCGCGATTGGTTACACACTTCAGTTGTTAAACTGCAGCGAACCCAGCAGAAACTTTTACACAGTCTTGTACAGAAAAATATGCGTTTTTTTTTGCACTTTACCGCATGCCATTTGACTTAGTATAAGGAAAGGTATGGACGATTTTCCTTACCTGTGATGTCCGATTACTGGTTCGTAAAGTCCGTGAACCCAACCAGGCAGACCACGTGATTGGCCACCTTGATGTCACAGAGAGGAAAACACGTGTTGACCATATACTGATCAAAACAGACCCTATTCTCTTGAAGGATGTAAGAGCCAGTTAATAGCCGTATTTTGGGTAGACTCGCTTAAAGCTCTAAAGTCTTAGACAATAAAAGTGGTACCAATGCCTGAGGGATATTCCAGACAGATCAAAGGCTACTATTTGTGAGGTGACTATGACTTCCTTACATGGGGCGGTGGTCCCATGAAGGGTTTAGGCACTTTCTTATAAATTATTGATATTTATCTTACTGAAAGAAATTTTGTTGTATACAGGTAAGTCCCCTCTGGAGGCCCTTTAATCCTGAGAGATGCTGAAACTGCCGCTTATCAGTTAATCCTTTAATGATCTCTATTGGACAGAGCTATAGGTATCTAACTGCTATGTATCATTTGCGACCGATGGGGAAAATGGTGGATTTTCCCTACACTCAAAGACTTAACATTCAAGAGTCTCAAGGAGGACTTGTCAGTTTGCTTGCATTCATTTTCGATAAAAGAATCAATGTGCGTTTTTTCAAATGGAATCGCTTCAAATTTATGCTGTTCAGAGGACAGACCAAAGATATCCTGAGCCTTGTTCATCTTGAAAGAGCGGACAATATTCGTTATTTCCTTGTGTGTAACAGGTTTAAAAAGTTAGCTCAATTAACAGAGTTTCAAATTCCATCCGATCCTAGTAGGCAGGGTCAAAGTCTGGATTATTGGATGGGGTTGCCAATCCCTCAAATTGTTCAGAGAATGCATTTGCAACCTCATCAACAGTAGAACAAGTTTTTTTTCTCATCAAAATACAAGGAAGAAGGCAAAGATCAGGAATCGATGCAATCAAGTACCACGCCTGACCCCAGGACACCACATGGGAAAGTGACATATAAGACGTTGTACACGTAATCCCTGGGAATCGGAATAATAAGAGCATGTTAAATGAAAGTACGGGGAGACTTTTTAGGGCCGCCACATAGGTCTCAGTTTATGTATTTTACTGTTATTTGCTGGCTTAGATGCTTGTAGAAGGTTTTGGTGTCTCTTTCAATGGCATCCATTATTTTTAGTGTTTGTCTTGCTTATCTGTGTAGGCCTATTGCCGAATCGTTTTCCACATTCGGCGCCTGGCCAGTTTTCTTTTTTTTCACTAAGGGATCATCCAAGCAATCTGGGGAACCCGCATCTCGCGAAATTTTATGTTCCTGTTTGCTTTTTCAACGTCTATAGCTATGTCTTCATTCCATATGGAAAGTTTATTCCTCCTTCTATGCCCACCAGCCTTTGGCACTGGGGCTGCAGCTGCGGATTCCGTAGTGGATGCCTCGTATAATAGTGCCGTTACAATAAGACCCATCTCACACTGGGAATGAGGTATTTGCTGGCCTACAGAGGAGCCAGCCCATTTTCTAGCAGGTCACAGTAGTACTGCCTGTCACACTTTACCAACTTATTTTCTGCTTTATTTTCATTACAGGTGCCTTGTTTAAGCCATGCAGTAAAATATTTTACTGACCATTTCAAGGCGGTACTTCTTTTGTGGATCTTTTATGTTTTTTATGTCTTGCGTTTGCTATGCCTTTTTGCGCGCGTCTGTTTTTATGTGCCTTGTGGTCACCTGCTGGGAAAGGACTGACCTCTTGGCTCTCGTTTGTGATGTCTAACTGTGAATTTGTCATTTTCCCATTGGTATCCTGGGTCAGGTGTGGTACTTGATTGTATCGATTCCTGATCTTTGCACCCTTACTTACTTTCTTATTCGACCGATTATGCTCCCTCCTCTCCGTTTTGCAAGAGATTGTTTTGTGGAGAGTGACCTTAATATGATCTGAGAGGATAAGATGGTATCTTTTCCCTATTACTACGAGGGGCGTTCAATATGTAATGAAAACAGCCGAGTAAATCCCAAAGTTTTATATTTACATACTTCATAATTACTTT